>JBBELK010000007.1:0-510000 GCA_037783545.1 Henricia sp. BOLD:AAB3569
AAAAAATTGACAGACTTTCGCCGGGAAATGGCAGAGAAATTTCAGAGTTTAGGAAAAAAGGGGTTGGAGCTTCCTGGATGCTCCCGCAACCTGTGGCTGTCTGTACACACCTCTTTGGTGTACTCCTGACTCGTGCGCATGCTCAGTCCTAAGGACTGTCGTTGACACGGCCCAGTTTGGGACGGGATTTTGGTCAAAGTGTGGTCCAAACGTCGGCAAATTTGGAGGTCGAAAAATGTTCCGACGAACTTCAAATTTTGCATGCTCCAAGCACTCTATATTGCGCACTTGTCCTAAAAAATTGACAGACTTTCGCCGGGAAATGGCAGAGAAATTTCAGAGTTTAGGAAAAAAGGGGTTGGAGCTTCCTGGATGCTCCCGCAACCTGTGGCTGTCTGTACACACCTCTTTGGTGTACTCCTGACTCGTGCGCATGCTCAGTCCTAAGGACTGTCGTTGACACGGCCCAGTTTGGGACGGGATTTTGGTCAAAGTGTGGTCCAAACGTCGGCAAATTTGGAGGTCGAAAAATGTTCCGACGAACTTCAAATTTTGCATGCTCCAAGCACTCTATATTGCGCACTTGTCCTAAAAAATTGACAGACTTTCGCCGGGAAATGGCAGAGAAATTTCAGAGTTTAGGAAAAAAGGGGTTGGAGCTTCCTGGATGCTCCCGCAACCTGTGGCTGTCTGTACACACCTCTTTGGTGTACTCCTGACTCGTGCGCATGCTCAGTCCTTCGGACTGTCGTTGACACGGCCCAGTTTGGGACGGGAATTTGGTCAAAGTGTGGTCCAAACGTCGGCAAATTTGGAGGTCGAACAATTTTCCGACGAACTTCAAATTTTGCATGCTCCAAGCACTCTATATTGCGCACTTGTCCTAAAAAATTTACAGACTTTCGCCGGGAAATGGCAGAGAAATTTCAGAGTTTAGGGAAAACTGGGTTGGGGCTTCCTGACTGCTCCCGCAACCCGTGGCTGTCTGTACACTCCTCTTTGGTGTACTCCTGACTCGTGCGCATGCTCAGTCCTTCGGACTGTCGTTGACACGGCCCAGTTTGGGACGGGAATTTGGTCAAAGTGTGGTCCAAACGTCGGCAAATTTGGAGGTCGAAAAATTTTCCGACGAACTTCAAATTTTGCATGCTCTAAGCACTCTATATTGCGCACTTGTCCTAAAAAATTGACAGACTTTCGCCAGGAAATGGCAGAGAAATTTCAGAGTTTAGGAAAAAAGGGGTTGGAGCTTCCTGGATGCTCCCGCAACCTGTGGCTGTCTGTACACACCTCTTTGGTGTACTCCTGACTCGTGCGCATGCTCAGTCCTTCGGACTGTCGTTGACACGGCCCAGTTTGGGACGGGATTTTGGTCAAAGTGTGGTCTAAACGTCGGCAAATTTGGAGGTCGAAAAATGTTCCGACGAACTTCAAATTTTGCATGCTCCAAGCACTCTATATTGCGCACTTGTCCTAAAAAATTGACAGACTTTCGCCGGGAAATGGCAGAGAAATTTCAGAGTTTAGGAAAAAAGGGGTTGGAGCTTCCTGGATGCTCCCGCAACCTGTGTCTGTCTGTACACACCTCTTTGGTGTACTCCTGACTCGTGCGCATGCTCAGTCCTTCGGACTGTCGTTGACACGGCCCAGTTTGGGACGGGATTTTGGTCAAAGTGTGGTCCAAACGTCGGCAAATTTGGAGGTCGAAAAATGTTCCGACGAACTTCAAATTTTGCATGCTCCAAGCACTCTATATTGCGCACTTGTCCTAAAAAATTGACAGACTTTCGCCGGGAAATGGCAGAGAAATTTCAGAGTTTAGGAAAAAAGGGGTTGGAGCTTCCTGGATGCTCCCGCAACCTGTGGCTGTCTGTACACACCTCTTTGGTGTACTCCTGACTCGTGCGCATGCTCAGTCCTAAGGACTGTCGTTGACACGGCCCAGTTTGGGACGGGATTTTGGTCAAAGTGTGGTCCAAACGTCGGCAAATTTGGAGGTCGAAAAATGTTCCGACGAACTTCAAATTTTGCATGCTCCAAGCACTCTATATTGCGCACTTGTCCTAAAAAATTGACAGACTTTTGCCGGGAAATGGCAGAGAAATTTCAGAGTTTAGGAAAAAAGGGGTTGGAGCTTCCTGGATGCTCCCGCAACCTGTGGCTGTCTGTACACACCTCTTTGGTGTACTCCTGACTCGTGCGCATGCTCAGTCCTAAGGACTGTCGTTGACACGGCCCAGTTTGGGACGGGATTTTGGTCAAAGTGTGGTCCAAACGTCGGCAAATTTGGAGGTCGAAAAATGTTCCGACGAACTTCAAATTTTGCATGCTCCAAGCACTCTAGGCCTATATTGCGCACTTGTCCTAAAAAATTGACAGACTTTCGCCGGGAAATGGCAGAGAAATTTCAGAGTTTAGGAAAAAAGGGGTTGGAGCTTCCTGGATGCTCCCGCAACCTGTGGCTGTCTGTACACACCTCTTTGGTGTACTCCTGACTCGTGCGCATGCTCAGTCCTTCGGACTGTCGTTGACACGGCCCAGTTTGGGACGGGAATTTGGTCAAAGTGTGGTCCAAACGTCGGCAAATTTGGAGGTCGAACAATTTTCCGACGAACTTCAAATTTTGCATGCTCCAAGCACTCTATATTGCGCACTTGTCCTAAAAAATTTACAGACTTTCGCCGGGAAATGGCAGAGAAATTTCAGAGTTTAGGGAAAACTGGGTTGGGGCTTCCTGACTGCTCCCGCAACCCGTGGCTGTCTGTACACTCCTCTTTGGTGTACTCCTGACTCGTGCGCATGCTCAGTCCTACGGACTGTCGTTGACACGGCCCAGTTTGGGACGGGAATTTCAAGTGCGTACTAGTCTTTGTGTGCGTACCCGTAAAAGTGAGATAGCGACCTCTCTTATTTTATACAGGCACGTTAGGTTATGTCTGGCTAGACTGGTTCCCGCTCCACATATTCCACATACAACGATCTCACTCAGGTACCTGTACGTACATACTTATGTACGTCTACGCTAGGTACGGTGCAGGCAGGCCAGATGCATGCTAGCGATCGATTGGAGTACAGTGCACTTAAAAAATGCTCTCATCAGTCATAATAGCTACGTACGTATGCATGCCATGGATAGCTAGTTCCATGGATGGTACATGTATGATGTAGCCCCGGTTCTCTGCGCAGGAAAAAGGTGAGAAATTTGAAAGAATTTCGTACTCGGACGTCACTATTTTTCCTTAAAATAAGTTAAATATAAAGCATCAGTAGGCTAAGTAAAAATCTAATTTAAAAAAATTAAAATTTGGAGTGGAAACAAATGAAGATTTTACTAGGTCAGGAAAAACGTCTTATAATTTTTCTGAGTTGTCCTGGGATCGATTTCACAAAAATTTACGACGCGTCGCAAACACCAAATACATCGCAACTCGCCAAACCAATGGCAAAATTACAAAGGGTTCGGTGAGTTGCGATGGGTATTATTATTATTATTATTATTATTATTATTTCTTTCTGGTATTCATACCAAGGATTCCTCAATAGTGCTCATTGCACTGTCACTCGCAAGCGTGAGGAAACCCATGAAGAATTATAATTAGAAATGCATGGCCAGAGACACCGGGGATGATCCCCCTTGCTCTTCACGAAAGAATGCTCTGGGATCTTTAGAGTGCGTTTCCATTACCTAACACACTGGACCAACGGCTTTACATCCCTTCCGAAGGATGGAGCAAGTGTGGTTAAGTGCCTTGCCCAAGGGCACAGGTACCGTAGCCGTGGGGAGGTTCGAACCTGCAACCCCAAGTTTTCACCTATGACTGCGAGTCAACGACCTAAACCGCTCGGCCACGGGTATGGTACTTGCGACAAGGATACCTATCCCCCGACCGGCCTTTTCACATGACATCAAAAAACTCGCAAGGTTTGAGACAGATTTTACGAGCGAGGATTGTTTACTTTGTGAAATACCCGGTGATTTAGCGTACTTTCACATGATACAGTGAAAAAGTCACTGGCATTCCTTGAGATGCGAATGCCTATTCCGCTGGTTTATACTGTCAGACCATTGATTTTGCACAAAGTGCTGCTGGTACCAACAGTCAAAAACTACCCTCGAGAAGGTATTGCGACAGCTAAAGAGACCAATTATATTCAAGAAATATGTTGAAGTCGTCCACCATCCAATAAAAAAGGGATGAAATGATAAAAATCGTTGGGAGTATCGAAAATTGGAACAGTGATCACACTCAGAGCAATGACAGGTGGACATACTTTCTGAATACATTTGCTTCAAATTGCACGGGACCGGGCCGGCCGCGTGTACGCTGCGCTGTCACAAAGGACGTGTACAGTGTATAAATGTATCCAGGCATGCGCATTGCGTTGACTGTCGCAAAGGACGTTGTACAAATCGTTTCACACGATTATTCACAGAATAACCTTGAGAAATCTTCCGCTAAATATCTCGAGGATTGAGAAAATTTCAAGCATCGGTGTCCTTTCACACGATGGCACTTTTGTAAGATTTTCTCAAGCATGAGAAAATATCTCAAGCCTTGTGAGTTTTTTGGCCTTGTGTGAAAAGGGCTTAAGTCTATGGAGCATGACATAAAAACTTGAAATTTTCTCACTGCTAAATTCGGGTTTCCTCACCATATTTATACTTTCTGGGCTGTTATCATGTCATATTATGAAGAATTAGTGGCGAGGGTGTATGGTATTTATACCCGGTTTGTATATCAAGGGAAATCCTGGGTGTCTTTGCGTGGTACATGTTTACCCCAGGTTTTTCCTCAGTCATGACATTGGTCCCTCTTAAGGTTTTTCCTATTTATCATCTAAACTAACAGGTATAAATACTATACACCCTCGCCACTTAATTCTTCCTAATATGACATTACACCCTAGAAAGTATAAATATGGTGAGGAAACATGAATTTAGCAGTGCGAATATTTCATTTGAAAACACAATTTTTATGTCATGCTCCTTAAAAGTGCATGGAGTCTCAACTGGTGAGGGTGAATGGTATTTTTTCCAAGTAACATTATGTCAGACATTTAAAAAAAAACTCGGGTGTCCGTGCATGGTTATCGACATGTACCCGCGAGGAAGCACATTCTTTCCGAATAAATTTGCAGATAATGTCCACTTTTGACATTTGTGTAAACACGATCAACATTTGCCTCACAGGGCAGGAAGGGGAGAAATACATACACCATACATGTAAACAAGTGCATAGCCTAACACCTGTTTCATTCTGTACCTTGTCATTGGGTCTCCGGTTAATTGATAGCTCTATGGGTTGTGTTCTCGCATGACAGATTTTAATTAAGAAAAACATGTCAACCTGCAAAACATTATCTCAGTTCAGCATCACTAATCCATTTGTCAATGCATGGTTGCAACTTCATAAGACAATTTGTAAAATAAACTTAAAGGGACACACCGGCTTACTGTTTACATAATGTAGCAATCTAACATCCGTGACAATAATATTTCGATGGACGTTGTGAATTGTTTTTCTAAATGTCACGTAATTAACTAGAAATGTTTAAAATTAACAAAAGAGATAAATGTTCGGCTATACGCTTTACCAGCGTATCGTGTGTTTGTAAATATAAAGGTGGCTTTCGATATGGGTCGACACGTGTTTAACCATGATTCCTTGTTTTCCCTGACTCATCACACCTTGCATAATCCCTCAGGTCAGCGCTGACTCGAGGAAGCACATCGAACGCAACGTTTTGGTGTCTTTAGCGCCCTCAATTGCCCTATATATGCTGTTTTTTTTTTTAGAAAATTGAATATCGCCGCGAACTTGAAGCAAAGACACGAAAATCTGAGAGATTCTCTCGTCCATATCAACACCCAGAAACCCTTCTTATGAAATCTGTTGGTAGATTTGTGTACATGCATGTATATTGGGAAATACGGTATGTACACGCATAGCTTTCGTAGGTCATTATTCTCCAACAAGAAGAGAAACCAACCGCGAATGACAAAAGCAATTCGCACTTCGCGCTGGTATCTACGGCTGGAAATACAACTACGATAACTCACAATTCCACGTGACTTTTCGGAACCAAAATCTAATTCCGAAAAGTCACGTGACCTTGAATTTTTGAAAAATGCTCACAAACGGCAAAATTTGACGGCGTCTTTTCAGGATATATCTAATATCTCTGGAAAGCGCTTCATAATAATGTATGGGTCTATTTCGAGCCCAAATTAGCCCAACAAAGCCGGTGTGTCCCTTAAAATCATAGGTGGATCCAGGGGGTGGGGCTGAGGGGGCTATTGCAATGCAGTGCAGTGCGTACAATGCAGTGCGTGCTAGCTGTACGTGAACATTTGCACGCACACTACGGTTTCAAATCGTAATGAATAAATCACGAGCGCATCTGATCTCGATCGCTGATTGCATTTACACTTAGCGCCTACCCGGCTTCAACTCGCCTTTTTGGAAATTGCGGAGTTCGATTCAGCAAAGGCAAATCGAGTGTAAACGAGCCTTAAGTCATAAAAGAAACCCCGCTGTGCTGAAAGTGGGGCTAGCCCCACAAACTTTGGGGGCTAAATTTAGGGAGTGCTAGCCCGGAGCTAGCCCCAGAGGTGGAGCTAAATTGCATTCCAACGACAGTAGTTTGGGGTGGAGCTAGCCCCTCGTCTGAACGACCTATTAGGTATATAATTCAAATTGTTAAACTTTTCCGTTTAGTCTGCAGACTTTGGGGTGCATTAGTGTACAGTTGTTAGAAAGGGCAAAGTAAAACTGGTCTTTCTCAAATGGCCTTAACCGATTTTGAGGTTAATCCAAGGAATTTCTGTGGTCAGGCTTGGGGGAGCATTCTTGCTTTGGTAAAATCCTGGAAATTTATATCTTTTACCTCCAATACAAGCTACAGACAGTGGGAACGATGATTAAAAGGGCTTGTCCAGAAAATGGATTTTGTTCTAACCTAACAGTCCAAAAAAATACCTCCCCAAAATATTATCCATGGAAACAGGAAATTTGCAATCTCCAATTTGGATGTGCAAGCAAAAAAGTTGGTGTCCATATTGGCCTGTTGTAAAGTGATGCATACAACTGCAGGGAGCTAAATAATGCACTCAACCTGCCATATAAAGGCCCGTTTACACTTGATTCGCCTTTGCCGAATCGAACTCCGCAATTTCCAAAAAGGCGAGTTGAAGCCGGGTAGGCACCAAGTGTACCTTTTGGGTAGGGTTAAACCCGCAATTGTCAAAGTCGCTTGTATAGTATAAATGCTACCCGAAAACAGATTCGCCAATTTGAGCGTCCTTGGGGTGGTGCCCGCTGTGTGGTAGGTTTAATCAATGAATCCACGCATGCGCTGCGGTCACAATAAGCGGTAAAGGCAATTTGAAGCCGAATCGAAGTGTACTGTAGTGTAAACGCGGCAAATGTTCAGTTTTGCACTTGTCTTAAAACATTGGCCTATAGGCCTATACATGTATTGCATTCGTAATTTTTGAAATTCTGGTGTGAAAGCTTGTTCAAGCATTTTTGTGGAAAATTAATTTTATGGGAGTTTTTATTTTAAACATCTAACATAAACCAAAATTTTCACCATTTTCCCCACATTTGACAGCATTTCCCCACTTGGGGACCCTACGTGGAAACAGTATCATAAAATTCCATGCATGCACAGTGAGTTTTCGATGTATGCATATTAATTGTCCAGTATTAAATTGGCCATGAAGATTAGGATCATTACATTTTTAATCGTTTTACAAGAAAGTGATGTAAAACAATCTGCACGAAGCTTACTCTACAAAATGAAAATGTTTTGAGGACTTTTTTATCTTTTCATATTTTGAAAGCTAGGATGCCTCATTTATCCCATAAACTTCACCCGAAAGATGACCTTATGGTCACAACCCCCATTCAATCATTTTCAACCCCAATTTCTTTTTTTAAACCACAATTGAAATATTTGTACAGATGACTGGCATTGTCAAAGTCATACAATGCGAATGATTAATACAGTTTTCATAAAGAAAATCATTCAAGTACAAAATTGTCTCCATTTTGTGGCAATGTGGCAAGTGTGTCAGACATCCCTCCTACTGCTTTCCACAGATTTGTATAACCATTGTGCTTGATTTGTAGGAATTTCTGTGTCTTGCAGACAGCTGCACTCTCAACCCCCATTGTATTTAACTAATTCCCTACTTTGACATTTGACCTGTCGGTGACCTGTGCCTCTGACCTCAATTCACATTTCTTGGTACCAGACAAAGCTTTGAAAAGTGGGTGGAATTTTTTGTGGTCCGACTGTTAAAAGAAATTACTGGTGTTTTCTTCTAATGGAAAGCCAGCATGTTTCTTAAGAAACCACATGTTAACCTGCCGTAAAATCGTTTCTGCAGCCATATGGGGCTGACATTATTTTTATGAGTTGTTCAACTGTCAATCACGCTGTTGGGGAGATCTTCGGAAAAAACTACTACAGTATGACTGTAAGATTTTCACAATGTTTGAAAAATGCTTCCTCCAATTTTATTTTTTTTGTATACGTTGTATCAATATTTGGGCACGAAAAAAGTTTGTTGAATACAGTGAACAACAAGCACTTTAAGAATCGCTTTCAAGACTTCTGCTTCAGTGATTTTTGTCCAGGTTCAAGTGTACGACCTAACCACAAAGTGAATCCTACATGTACAGTAATCCTACATAAAATAATATTTCTAGGAGAATCCTGCAGTTAAGAGCTCTCAGAAAACCGGTTATGAGATCCACCTGATTGAATCTGCTGGAAGTGCAGAAGCTCAGGGAATCACTTCAGGCAGAGTGGCGCACCCTGCCTCAGTGGCTCTTGCGGAGGCTGGAGTAGTCAGCGTTGTCACAAGAGGTGGTCATACGCATTACCAACCAATAAAATCAGAAAATAGTATTTATACTATTAAGTAACGACAAATTCATGCTAAAGCACTTTTGGACTTGCAGTGCACTCATCACAGCAAAACGCAAGAATGAGATGCGCCAGCAAACATGTTTTGCAACCATTCACTTACCACAAAACTATACATGGATTTTAAAGGTTTCGGAAACATTGCTGCATCTATGTACATGTAGCTAAAATTTCTGCAGGCTAGTGTACCTGCACTTTTCTTATAGATATCTAATGCTTCCAGCAAGTTTCATCTTGTATATATTGGGCCTATGTAGGCCTACACTCAGGTACTGTAGGTTAGACCCATTTTGCATTTTTGTGCTTCAACAAAAAGTGGGGTCATCACTGCTGTGTTGACTTTTCCACCACTACTGGTAGTCCCCAAGGATTTAGTAAAAAAGGTGTGAAATATTTAGAGGTTATATCCTTAATCAAATGTCTGTGTGGACAAAAGGGAACTGCTAATATGCTTATGCAGTGGTCACAGCGAAGGTCATTTGTGGGAAAGTTGAAAAGTCTGCAGAAACAAATTGACTGGATTTTTGTGGGTTAACCTAGAATTGGTAACATTTGTGAGGGGCGCTCCCGTTATCACACTTTGTACTTTATGTACATGTAATAATAGGTCTAAGTACTGGAATATAGTGAGTCAGCCCAGGAATTATATTTTTGTGTCAAATTGGTTGTAAGGACTTGAAATGGGTCAACTAAAAATAAACCCGCGCCTACGTACAGCAATGTTTGAAATAATCTCGGCGTTAAATGTACATGTAGAAATTGCATTTAAATCTTCATGTGCGGTTCAGGAGGATGTGTACCGGTATGTCTATGATAATGTGTTCCCAGAAAACAATGAAAAAGTGTTTCCATGCTTTAGGCTGTTGGAACCACTGGTTGATTAAAATTGTAAGACATTGTAAATATCCTGTCATACATGTACCTGTAGTTCTGAAAAGAGTGGGCCTAGTATAAGCTTACATCGCAGATTTTAATTGCTACCAATAATTAAAATATGATTCAGATATGCTTTGAAAAGGAAGGCAGGGGAACTTATGAAATTTTTGAGCCATTATTTAATGAGCTATTGGACTAATTTATCAAAATCTCGCAGTTTGCATCTTTTTTTTTTATATGGAATAAACCACACACAATACATTTGTCAAACTCAAAACACAAGCTTTTTTTTGAGTCACTTCACAATGTAAGCATTCCTGATTCGAGGCATTCATTTCTGTTTTTGTAAATCTCTTGGGTTGCTTTGGGTGTTGGTTTAAGGGTCCCAGGTGGGACCAACAATTGGCTCCATGAGTCATTTCTAGTCACCTGTTGTGTGTGGGTTGTTTTCTGGGCTACTTGAAAGAATTCACTGCATCAGCAGTTTTATGCAGTTTAACATGGGGAACCCAACCACCTGTGGTGTGACTTTGTTTGGATATCAAGTATGACTGATTAAAATTGTAAGTACATTGTGTTCAATTTTGCTATATTTAAAAAAATTACTTCGGTCTTTTTTACATGCACGATGTTTCAACAAATTACATAGGCTCCCCCCCCCCCCCCATGTAGGTCTTTCTCATTAGTTGCCCCACTAATTCTGTCCAAAGCGGGTGCCCGTGGCAAATTACTCTTTTACAAATTGCAATGTTGGCATCTGTGCTATTGGCGTGTTTCTATTGAGACCCATTTGCTGGATAATACCGAAAAAGACGAAACATTTGCTCAGTAGAAACGGGTAAGAGAATTTTCCCAGGCAATTTTCCTTCTTGAGGAAGAAAAATGCCAGGGAATTTATCCGGTAAGCGGCAATAGAAACATGCACCGTTCTCCTTGAGTGCACATGATGATACAGGGGAGGAAATGTAAACACGTGATCGCACAACGACTGATCCAGTGCCAGTGCTTAAAGGCACAGGCTCGTCAGCAATGCGCGCGCGCCAAATTCATGTCACAAAATACGCAGCTCATGAAGTTGCGTATTTCGTGGCACGAATTTGGCCTCATGCGCGCATTGACGAGCCTCTGCCTTTAACCCCTGCAAATTCACAAAGTGCGACGGAAGGCCAGCAAGCTTGGCTATTTTCCAGATAGAGCAGCTCAATGGAAACCTTTTGTTACCCGCTATTTACTGTTAAAT
This sequence comes from Henricia sp. BOLD:AAB3569, assembly GCA_037783545.1. Classification (NCBI taxonomy): domain Eukaryota; kingdom Metazoa; phylum Echinodermata; class Asteroidea; order Spinulosida; family Echinasteridae; genus Henricia; species Henricia sp. BOLD:AAB3569. The sequence goes on from JBBELK010000007.1 coordinate 11,054, forward strand.
GGGTTTACCAGTAAAATTGAATTGATTTCAGTAATTGAAATCCAATTCATTTTATGAATCACCTTATTTGAAAAAAAACCCCAAACTTCTGGCTTTTATTATTTAGAGAATTTCCTACGGTTTTCAAAATTCATCATAACTTTTGAATTAGGAGCAGTATCACCTGCTGTTCTTGTCAATGTACATTACTTTGGTAGTAAAATTAGAATAACTGATCAAAGGTCATCGCCTAGGCAACTCAGAATGGTTGCAGGTTGTTTTTATTAACTCCTGGTTGGGAAACCAAGGATTCCTTAAAAGCACCTGTTGGGCTTGAAATGCAGAAAAGCTCAGTTTTGAAGACTTCATTTCAATGTAACATTTATTTCTATTCAACCAACACACCAAACAAATACAAAATGTAAAGAAAAAAGTATGTTAGAAACGGAAATTGGTATACACCAATCCGAGCTGGAAAGTCATGGTCCGTGTACCCCCGCCATAGCTGGGGGCCATCCAGTGCCATGAACTGTGGGTTTTGTTTTGATGATATGCTGTTACATTATGTTGTCACTTCGAACAAGTTTGCGCGTTTATTTGTTTGTGAAGCCTGTGTACGCGTACGCGTTTTGCGCTGTTCGATTTAACAACAAGACAAAGCGCCCAGTCCATGGCAGTGGATGGCCCCCAGTAATGGCGGACTTGCAGGGAAGGAGTCCTTAGCAACCGGATTCGAGGATAAGCAAATATTTTAAAATTAAACAGTGAGGTAAAGAGAACATACTGAAAAATAATTAATCGACAGCCATAATAAGCTGTAATAAGCACCTGTAAATGTTCGCACGTAAGACTTGCGTTAAAGTGTTGTTGACGAAGCACCCCAAAGTTTCCTTTGCAGACCCGCAAACTGTGGGCACCGCAACTTAACGCAAAGAGCAAGCATGACAAAAGTCACGTGATTATTCCCAGAAATGGCGTAAGTACTGCGCTCAATAATGCACATTACCTACATGTACATGTACTGCTCATAGCTACTGCACGACCCACGCAGGTTGCGAGAAGTATGGAGGTCACGCAAACATTTACGGGTGGTTTACGAGTGCACGCAGATCTAAGGGGGTTTTGTGAAAAGCCTGCAAGAGCTTGGGTGAGGGTTACGGGGTAGTTGCGTGCCCGCAAATCGTTGCGGGTGCTTTGTGAATAAGGACTCGGGTCACTCTAGCCTTTATTCTGTCTGAATTTCAAAAGGCACCGAGGCCAACTAGAGGGGCACCATGGCCAACTTTGTTCCAAATATGCACTGGTTATTAGTTTATACTTGTAAGCTAAATGAAATTTAAGATAGGGCATGCTGGCCAAGAAAGTGTATATTTTGAAGGGGCATCAGTGCTAACTTGGCAGGGTATGAGGCCATTGGCCTCGGTGGCCTTGGTTAATGTCAAGGCCTGGAAATTTCTGTAATTTTGTGCCATGCTTTTTTATTTTATGATAGACCCTTTCCACAGGCAACCATGACTGGGAGCCATGACTGGAAGCAGGTTTTCATATTTGATGCCTACTCGTAAGTGCCTACTTGTTCATGATGCATGGTGACAATGCAACTGCCCCCTGTCATTGCCGCCCGTGCAAAGGGTCTATGGAAGTGCCATATATATATAAACAGAAGTACTCCCTCAGAAACTCTTGCAGGTTTGCATGTACATGTATGATGCTCTTTACTGCAGGGCGTGTTCTTGTGAATTGCCGCAAATATTTTTGTCTTAAATTGTATTTTTCAGATAGAAAACCATATTTAAGAAGATTGGCCATTAATGATGTGGATCGAGGTCTTGTGAGGTCTTCTGTTTGTAAGCACAGAGGTAAGTTTCGGATTTTTAAAATCTTTTAGGAAAAAAAGTTGAATTTGTATTCCGAAAGTTGGATAACATTTGAAGCAGACACATACCATAACACGTAAATCACATGTAAATGCCTTTGACCGAATTATTTGGGGATGAGTCAGCTTTATGTATTTTGTGCATACGATTTTTGCAAATTGAAAATGACAACCAGTCACCCAAAAGCCTGAAATCGCTAGTGAAATACTCAAGATAAAGTGAAACCAGAAACATAGGCCTACCAATTCACAACTCGGAGCTAGAAATTTCCTCTGAAAATTCCTTTTGCTTAATTGCGTAAATTGGCATTAAAATTAAGTTGCACTTATAACAAAATCACTTGCGCAACTGCTGTAGTGTCACTTGCATTCAAGCACACCAAAGTTTCTTCAACTTGCCCATATTTGCATTTTCTCTTTTTGCTGTGATCGCTTCAACAGTAGTGAAAACTTATGGAATTTTTCCACACTTCTGTCATCAGGATGCAGTACGAAAAAATGTCAAGTTTGTTTCTTCCTCCATGACACCTTAATCTAAAATTTGAATTAAGTTTTGTATCTTGGATTTAATTAACATAGGCCTACATAAAAACTTGCTTGCGTACACCTTTAAGGAAAAAGTTGTCAAAACCAGCAGAACATATCCTTGTAAAAACAAAACCCATTGCCTTTGGCACTGTACATTCCATTGCATGGTTCCCATGGTTGATATAAGCTTGAGGTTTATCCAGTAATGTTTACTCAAGTTAAGAGTTGGATTTGAAACTTTTTCCTTCAAACTTCCCTATATGTGTAGGCTAGTTTTCGCTCTTGAAATTGGTAATCCTACCCTTGAATACAGCGAATGTAAAAAGTGAAGTCTAGACACGAAAGAAACAGGCTACACTTCACTGTACGTATGTATGTGTGTTTCTACTGATTGGAAACACCAGTTTAACATTTTCCATACATGTGGAAAAATTCATCACATTGTGGAGATAAGAAAGTAACACTTAAAGCCCGTTTACACTTGATTCAGCTTGGTCAAATCAAACGCCGCATTTTTCAAAAAGGTGATTTTGAAGATGATAGGTGCCAAGTGTTTAACACAAAGTTGGAACGCAATATCTGGTATGGTGCCTAATCACCATTGAAATGAAACAACCAAACTGAGGATGGGAGAAAAATTGTAAGGGTCTTATCAGGATTCAAACTCGAGACATCTGACTCACCAGGCAGACGCTCTACCAGCTGAGCTAGTATAAGACACAGTATACAAATATTGACTGCTTCGAGTGGTATAGTAAAACTAGCCTCCCGAGGTGACCCACGGAGCATTCTATTTTCCCGAGGCGAAGCCGAGGGAAAATAGAATGCTCCGTGGGTCACCGAGGGAGGCTAGTTTTACTATACCACGAGATAAAGCAGTCAATATTTGTTTTATGACACCTCCCACAGATTCTGCTTAATTTTGGCTTAAATAAAAATGAAATCAGTTTTATCAATTGTTTTTGCATTCACTTTCTTACAGTGTCCAGCGCGTTCGTATAACTGGTAGCTGTGCGTGAAGTTGTTTTTGTTCGATGTTGCGCGTAATGCAGGCGTGTAGCGCCCACACACACACGACCGATATCCGCGCGCGGGAGTTGCTAGGGGTATAGTACTTTTCGGAATGCATGGTATAGTCTTTTGGAGCACTTGTACAAAGATAGCAAAATAGCCAATGTCACGTGACACGCTCTCGACCAACCACGATACAGAATCTGTGGGCGAGGTGTTATAATGGTATATATACTCCGTTGGGTTTCCCTATGAACCCAATCTTTCGGTGTTGCATGGGAGAGCAATATCTGGTATGGCGCTTTTAATAATCACCGTTGACATGAATCAACCAAACTGAGGATGAAAGAAAAATCATAAGGGCCTTATCGGGATTCAGTGATTCAGAGGTCTTGGGTTCGAATTCCGATAAGGCCCTTACGATTTTTCTCTCATCCCAAGTTTGGTTGTTAGAAAAGTTGGATTGAAACTATAGGCGGATCAGACCCCTTTTTCCAAGTCACATTTTGGGTAGGGTTAGTGGAGATGAGAAAACAATTTCCTCAAGTATTCATAGTCCGATTTGAGCTACATCATACATTTAGGTAGCTTGGGGGAGCTGTGCAGTGCTCAGATGAGGTCAAGCAATATGGCAATGGGCTAAACCCACTGAAGGAACCCCTGGGGTTCACTGGGGCAGAAATTGTTGTCCAAATTTGGAGGTGTTTTGCTCCCAAGCCAGGCACAGTCTGGAAGACATTTTCCTGGAAGAGTTTTTGAACATTTGTTACAATAACCTGGAACACCTGGGGTAGCTTGCATCATTGCAATACTTAGCCTCCAGTCTAAAGCCCTCTCTACATGGACTTTTTAGTACGCCCTAAAGCTCCCCAAGACGATGGGTAGCTACTTCCCCATTTTAAGTCTAATGCGGACAGCCTGGGACATTTTCCTCTCAGTAACCTCTCGGGCGGTTACTTCTCCTGACTAACTGCCTCCCAGAAAAATAGACCAGGGGTCGATTTCACAAAGCGCTATGACGCATCTTAGGAAATCACTCTTTTTTATTCTTGGGACGTTGCTATGTGAATTAGTATGCACTAAACTCGTCTTAACTTTTGTGAAATCGATCTCGGGTAACTTTTCACGATAATATTTGTCCAATGTGGACACAGCGAGTTGGTAAAAGCCTTCCTTGCTTAACACAACCAACCCTCCCCCCCCCCCCCCCCCTCCCCCAACCGCTCCCAATCACCCTTGACCTCACCCCCAACCCCCACCCTGCATGTACATATGTTGCACCGTGTTTACACTCGAACCGGCAAAGGTGGATACAGATCCAGCATTTTTATTGTGACCACAAAACTGAACATTTGCCGCGTTTACACTACACCCCAAATCGCTTCAACTCGCTTCAGAAACCGCAAAAGTCACCACTAATTGTAACTGCAGCGCATGCGTGAGCTGTCAGGTGTTGCTGCACTAGTGCCAGAATGGTCAATTAAATCTACTACACTGCAGGCACCGCCCCAAGGACACTCAAATTGCCGAATCTGTATTCGGGTAGCGTTTACACTACAAGCGACCTTGACAATTGCAGGGTTCAACCCCGCAATTGCGGGGTTCAACCCTACCCCAAAGGTGACATGAAAAAGGCGAATCAGACCCGGGTCTGATCCGCCTTTTTCAATTCACCTTTTGTGTTTAGACTTAGTGCCTATATACCCGGCTTCAACTCCCCTTTTTAGAAATTGCGGAGTTCGATTCGGCAAAGGCGAATCGAGTGTAAACGGGCTGTAAGCCTATATGTATGTATGCCCTGCCAACCTGGAATAGACATTGAAGGGGGAAGAAACAATGTGTAGACTTGATGTCCCACAAATTGGTCTCCATGGAGATATCATGTCTGCTTGTAATTTGTTACCTCCACATATGGTACTCATCCTGTCAAGCTCCCAGGCATTGGGAACCATTGCCAGTTTATGGAATTGCTGGGAATTCCTATAATGATCCTTTGACCCGAATAAGCTGTTTATCAGATGCAATTTGTACAGAATAAAATACAAGTAGTACTGTAGTGTATATAGTTCTACAGATTTTGTTTTCTGGTAATGTGTTTCAGTGTTTCGCCCTTTCATGTTGCATTGCTAAATTAAAACCAAATGAAAATATTCCTGTCTGAAGTGCAATAGCATTTGAGATTGATCACGTTCAAATGACGTCACTTCCTACAAATTGCCACGTGCATCATGATTTTGAGCGTATTTTTTTGTGACTTGCGCCGTATTTCGAGCAACACGCGCGCGTGTTTGGAACCTGTTCCAGCGTGTGCGTGCGCGTACTTTATGGCGTTCAATACGCAGTAGCATTTTTTCCTATGAAGATGGCGTCTGTGAACGTGATCAATTGACCTACATGTAGATTTAATACATAAACAGTTTGTTTAGATTTGTCCCATTTGATATCATTTAGTACCAGTAAAAACCCTTGTTGAATCTTGAGCAGTTGCTGAGGGTAGTATAAACAGGCAATGAATATATACACGTATTATCAAAGTCAAACAGTACTTTGTTGCCATTACATTTTCTTTACTGTGTCTTTGTTTTTTATATTGTATGTAAATTTATGTAAATTTTACTTAAATGAGAACAAGATAGGGGTTCGGCAGTTATTGTGAAGAACAAATTTTTTTTTGTTCTTCCTGGTTTCAAATTCAGCAAAGAAAATTTTGCCAATTTCATTTTGTGGTCAAAAATGATAAGGGCCCAGAATTCTCTTACCAACTAAACTTGTGCAAAATTTGGTTTGGTGCATATAAATCACTGTTGAAATTAAAATAAAAAAAGACACTACTTTATGTACCTGTAGCAGTACATGTACGCAAATGTTGGCCCCATTGCAACCAATGTCTTGTGCCCTTGGCCAAGGCACTTGCATCATGCTAGGAAGGTAAACAGACCCGCTGTTTTGGAGGAGTGGTGAACCCCCCACAGCAAGGGGGTACCGGTTAGAAAATGTTCAGGCATCCACTAGGGGGTGTAGGTACTGTCGTTTTTAGACTTATTTCAGTCTGACTTTGTGTATAATGTACCAGTTACATGTATGCATGGGGTACTTTCCATAATTGGTGAAGTACAATGTACATGTATACGCGATCTCAGACTTGAAATAAGTCAAAAAATGACAAGACCTATCCCACCTAGTGGATGTCTGCAATGCATAGTTCCGACCTGTCAATCAAGCCGAACCCGTGACCAATCACAACAGAGCTAGCAGACATCACCCACAAAGGTCAAAGTGATGCAATCATCACAAACAATCCGCGATGTTCTGCCCATACAGTTTGTATGTTGTATGCGCCATGGACCGGGTGAATTTTGGTTTCAATGTCGGGCGATTCGCTGTTCAAAGGTGGGAAAGCGCATTTTTATGAAAGATATGTCATCCCTGCATTACTAGCCCTTCGCTCAGTGAGTGCTACGGTAACTGTCGACCTCAAAACATAAATACCTTTGGGTTTTCTCCAATGAATCTGTGCTTTCCATGCCGAGTCCCGTTGCTTTGTACGTAGTCTCGCCATTTTTTTGCGATGGCTTGTGAGCACATAGCAACAATATCCAAGGGGGCGGGGTTAACTGGGCAATCTCGGAACTATGCATTGTTCTTACCGGTACCCCCTGCCACAGCAAACTTGACAGAGGAGTCTGGCCCCCTCGCTAAAGAGAGATGGGCACTCTGGCTTGTAAAATTTACAAGAATGACCTTTACCTTATTGGTATTACCTAAAATGTAGATATAACAGGAAAACATGGGGTGCAAGAAGAATGTCATAAACCAAAGTGTAAAGTCAAGGTCACATCCTAACAGACTACTAAAGTGTGACATCCGTTGCCATGGTAATTAGGTCTAAACATTCGTTGGTGATCTGAAACGTAGATTGTCAAAGCACAGGAAAACAGTTCACTGGTTTTAGTGTAGACCCAATAACCATGGCAACACATAAAGGGTGACATTTTCACTTTAGTACTCTATTAGCAACAATTGTAACACTTTGTACGTATACTAATATTCATGACACTTTTGACTGAGGTATTTCGTTACACATGGACAGTAATTCCATTTGCAACAAGGTACGGTGAAGGCCTAGGGATTCACTCGGCCATAAAACTCTTAAAATGCACAAGTCTCAAAGGAATAGTTTGAGGCCGTTGATGATTTTCTACCTTGACAGGAGCTAAGGAAGCCTGTCACAGACAATTTCATGCCTGGTCACCCTTCCCTGGAAAATATGGTAATTGGGGCCAACGTTAGGGAGAGTGTAGCAATAGAGAAACGTTGTCTTCAATTTAAAACGAGCTACATTATTGTAGAGCTCAAAAATCAGTGTTGCACCATTTTTATATTCAGGGTGCTTTCAGTAGTGTTAAAGCTTTTCGCCCTGGTATTGGATTACATGTATTTATATGTACCAAGAAATCTTTGATATTATAATTCGGCACATTGAATTGTGGGAGGTCTGTAACATTTAGGAGGCATTCAAACTGGTACCGTAGGCACTGATGTCGAACCACCAAAATGACATACCGGTAGTCATAACATGAATACATGTATTAAGCATTAAATATTATGAGGGTTTGGCATGTGCGCGCACCCACTGCCACGAGGTCCATAAAAGCGGTTATGCATATTCGCATGATGTCATGGAATTGAATATCAAGTCCGATTTTGGTAGTTCGACAAAAGTGCTTACCATTCAAACTACTGAAGGTACACAATCACCATGCTTGCCACAATTTTACAATGTAGTTCTGGTTTCGGTTTGTCAGAATAATTGGACAGTTTGCCTTTTTTTGCTGCCTCTTTCAACATGATTCAATCACGTTTCAATTTCCTCGGCTATCAGTCAACACAGCTTGGGATTGGGAGTGTGATTCCAAATTCAGCCCGTGATATGCTGTCCCTTTTGTTATCACAGTGGGGGGACGAGCTTATTGGTTACTTTTGGAATGAGAATCAAATAGTCAAATCAAAACAAGAGCCAATTAACATGCTTAGGGGTAGATGAAAAAATACCTTCTTATACATGTAAAAGGAGAAGAACTCTTGGTTTCTGCAGCCGATTTCACGAAACCTTACGCACTGCATAAGCCCGCTTGCGCAACTTTTTATTGCATAACAATGATTTTTTTTTTCGCCTCACAAGGTAAAAAAATCATTATAGGCCTTTTCACACTACGCCCCTCAACCCGGGTTTACCTCGACCCGGGGCGAACCCTGAGACCGCCCCGGGTTGAAATGCGAATTTTCAACCCTGCATTCAACCCCGCATCGTTTCACACGTGTTTTGGCCAAACCGGGTTTATCTCGCCCCGAGACGAGTTTAACCCTGAGTTGGACGGGGCGGATTCACACTTGTGCAACGCCAACCCGGGGCGAGTGATAATCGAGCATTGCGCGCATGCGTAATTGATGTACCCTGCCGGAAATATATCAAATTTTCCGACTTCATCGTCGCTTTTCTGCCCTGTTTTTCTTTTTTTGCTGCTTGTGCCATTTTTTTCGAGAGAAATGTGCAAAAGTGAATGACGACGTTTCAAAACGGACGCCCTGATCTGCACACATACAATAACATGTTCATGTGTACGCCGCTGCTACCAGGGGCCGCTACGTGTACCTGAACACATACATTCAGCTGAAAGTATTTATGCAAATTATTTTTAAAAATGCGCGCTTTGGCATGACATTTGTAGTTCACAAGCGGCAAGAATCTCAACCCGAGGCGAACTCAACCCTGCTCATTTCACACTATACTGTTTTCAACCCGGGGCGAAAATTTTCAACCCTGGTCCCGAGCAGGGTTGAGTTCAACCCGGGTTGAAACCAATCTCGGGGTTGGCGCGGGGTTGAAATTTCTCAAGTGTGAAACGTCGCTTTTTTCAACCCCGCGTCAACCCCGAGATTTTTCAAGTGTGAAAATTGCCTTTAGTGCATGTGTGTACGTAACTACATCATGTACGTGCTGAGCCAAAATGAATCTAGATAGCTAATTAAAACACATTCCCCATTCCCCAAGACGCCATCAAGATGACAGCCCCTGCCAAAGTCACTGTCCTTATTAAATCACCAGGTTATTGTTTTGTCATTGGAAGATTGTGAAATCTTAAATTTTTAGCAGATTTCCATTTGTTTAGGTTTTTTTTTTTTTTTTTTAGTGTGCCAATTTTTAAATTCTGCTTTTCTCCTCTACCATCCTGAATTAACATTATGAACGATTTATAAAGTGAACATTTTTTGGATGCTGAAATAGCCAACTGCCAACTTATTTCCTGACAACTCCCGATTACAATCTTTGGAGGAAGTAATTGATAATCCGTTTATTTCCTTTATTTAGCTCAATCAGCTGTAATGGGCTTGTAGTTGAACAATTAGGACAAATTTATCACTGTCCCACAGGGAATACGACAGTCCCCTTATGGGGGATTCCCGCTGAGCCTTTTCACATGTAAATGCGACGCCTTTCGGGAATTTTGAGTTAAACAATGTTCTGAAAATCACAGAATCCCAAAAACACTTTCCGCCCAAGTTGATACTGTGATTTTCAGTGTGCCGTTTTACTCAAAAGGCGTGTTCCCATTGGAATTCTTTTTCCGCGCCCTCGCAGGAACTTTCCGCGACTCCCTGTATTAAAACATTCCTTCCTGTAAATCTCCCGTGCGTTCCCACTTACCATATATTTTACACGACGCGAGCGAAAAATTTAGCTACTCAGCTGGCCATATGTGGTCAATTGAGGGCGTGGTTTACATAACCTTTGACCTAACAGGATGTTTGACATGCCATGCGATACACATATTGGCGCGAAATTATTAGTTGTGTGCATGCTGCACTAAACCCAATCAAATTTCGAACAACTTCGATTAAACTTGCCATTATATTTGCAAAGAAAAGAGCATGAAAAAACACGTGCGTACGTACATACAGGGCCCGTACATAATAACCAGAATTTTCTCGCGCAATGTGTGGTGGGATTGCATGATGCAGGAAGTGACGTCATCCATTTGGCATTTTACACAGTGGCAGCGGTAGTTCTACAGGGCGGCGCTGTTCCCATTGGACTTTTCGAGGGCCCTGTAAAACTCCCACGGTTGAGCGGAAAGTTTCCGCGGCCTCTCTCGCCCTATGTATGTTTTACATCGTGGTCGCGGTAACTTTACAGGGATGCTAATTCTCCGTGCGTCCCCATTGGACTTAATTTTGTTACTCTCCCGCACACCACTTAAATTGCCTCCACACCGCTTTTTCTGAAAGTGATGAGCGTAGCATTTACTTGCAAAAATTCTGTGTGAATCTATCCTTGGGCAAGGTTCTGTAATTGTTCTGCTATATTTTGGATTTTATCAGTCTCTTCCTTTTATTGGAAAATCTCTTCACCGTGCTGAAAGTTAAGATGTTTGCAGCCCCAGATTACATGTATTTTAATAAAAAAATATCAGGACATGTAGAAATGCATGAATCATTTTATACTGACATTTCTATTGTCAATAGCCTCGTTCGACCATGAAGTTGATATGTTTACTGCAAATTCCACACAGTCCTGTAGTTTGTCTAGCAATTAATCCGTCTCCATGCGTCTGCCACATAGTCTGGTGCCAGCTGCAGAGTGTTTGTTCAGCCAGGTTTTTATTAGGCAGGAATAGTCTAATCTTAGACCGTGACACAAAAAAATGCAGATCGGTTTTTACTTCTGGCTCCAGATATAAAATTTTGCCTTGGCCTTTGATACCAGAAATTTAATGAGATGTTGTGGGTAAATTTTAAGAGGTTTATGCCTACTTTGTCGGAAAAGAATAAATTATTGCTGATATGATAATCATCTGTAGTTTAAGCCTGTGGTTTTCTTTGTATTTTAGTATACATGTATGTCATTCAGACAAGGGGCTATCTCCGGAGCTACATTAGTCCGTTGTCTGAATGCAACTTAGCTCTACATGTATGTACCTCTGGGGCTAGCCCTACCCAAATTTAGCCCCAATATTTTGTGGGGCTAGCTCCATTTTTAGCACCGAGGGGTTTCTTTTATGATTTAGCTCCAAATGAACGCAACTGACCTCGCTCTGTGGCATCTGGCTAATGTTATGTTATCCATTTGACCATTTGACCATATCTTAGCTCCTTTGTAGCTGTGGCCCAGGAGTTATCATCACCATTTAAATGGGAGGCTATTTTGGACTACACCAATTAATGAACCCCCACTGAGTTCATTAATTGGTTTGGGGCTAATGTATTAATGTAGCATTTTTAGCCATTTTTCTAAGACGAATTTAATTTTGGACCCATTTACATGTACACTCGTTTTGGCTTTGCCGAATCAACCCAGCATTTTCCAAAAAGTGAGTTGAAGCCAGTTATGCCGAGTTTGGGCGGTCTGTTCTTGACACGGGTTAACTCGTTTTTGCACCCGAACGACAGGAACATGATCCGAGAACGCTGCACTCGGAACAAAATCACACACCACCTAACAATCCAGAACAAGTTACCTGTTTGAAGAACAGTCCACCCGAACTCGACCTTAGGTGCTACTGGTACCGTAGGTGGAACAAAAAGTGTTACAAACAAAAGGCGAATCAGACCTGGTCAGTGTGACCCAGTGTAACCCACCAGATAGAGTGAATTCACCCTTGCCGCTTAATAATGACGGTAATATACCTACCCGACTTACACGTACAACATCCTACATGTACACGTAGTTCCCTGTAAATTTGGTGAGCATTTACACCACAAAATTAATGGCCCGAGGAATTATCTAGCAGCCACTGTACATATTTCAAATTTTTATCAAATGTACTGGCTCTAATATGCACTTTGGTAAATTCCATTCATCAAACACAAAGCATGACTCATCAGTGCGTTAAGCCCACCTGTGTGTGTATTCGCTTTCCCCCACCTGTGCTGTATACAAAATACGTGTACCTATACAATGATGCGTGTATTTCATTTAATTATCACCAGACTTTGCACTGTGGTGCAGTGGTTGTATTGCCATCACAGCATTGAAATTTGCACTTGACGAAAATGACCAGCATTTCGTACATGTATGTACGTACGAGTGTCCTCTGGGATGGTTTTTATATATATTTATATGCAAGTTCTCATCTTATTGAGCGGATAAATCCAGCATCAGGTTTGTAAAATTGGATTCTGCTTGTGTGTTTGGAAATGAGGAAATTGTATTTTTAGCCCCGGGTAAATTGAGCTACATGTACCACAGGTCTACATTGGCAAGATACATTGTACATAGCAAATGCTTGTTGGCTTACTCAACAACTGTCATTTATGAGAATTTTTGAATGAAGTCTTCTTGGGAGATGTTTTGACTTGAAAATACATGTGGATTGAGAGTGCAAAATTTCAGAATGGTATGAGGAAAATATGACAAATGATGTGGTATCAAAATCACAACACCCATGGGAAAATTGGGGGGTTAAAAATGTGATCTGAACAGTGTTGAAAGGTGTTAGCCAATTTCATGTCACTTTGTCAGTATAGTGTTTCAGTATAGGGTTTCATGTTGTGATGCTCCGACGGGATGCCCAGATAGCTCAGTTGGTAAAGCAGTTGGCCATGTATGCCAATGATCTGGGTTCGAATCCCGGTCGGGGCATTGCAATTTTCTCGTGTTTCTAAAATTCATCTCTAATTGTCAATCCTATCATGTACCCCATTATATACATAATTCCCAATTGTTAAATCAGAATTCAGAATTGTGAAATTTATTTTTCCAAATGACTGCCAACCAATGATTCTGGGATGAAATCAAGGCAACTTACTCAAAGTATAAGAGTCGGTTACCAGCTTCACTTGTCGTGTTTGGGGTTCACGACTTAATACGTCCCCTGTGCACTTCGGTGTGAGTTAAAAGGGTTGCTGGTTCCACTCGTCGTGTTTGGGGTTCACGACTTAATACGTCCCCCGATTTAAAGTCAGATTTAATTAACCCGCTAATTTGCTTGCGATAGAAATATCAATTTTTTTTCAGAAAGTCTTACTTTCAACAACAAAAAAGATTGAAACTGAGTTTGGGACAAGCATTGCAAGTAACATTGTTCAAAGCTATCAAATTTCAAATTGGCCCGCTAACTGCGCACTTCCGCATTGAAACAGAGGCTCTTCGTGTAAATTCACCCTTACGTGTGCGCTACAAATACAGTATTATACAGTGACTGAATATGTACGTGGGCTTTTCTGCGTGGCATATTTAGGAGTGATTGTGCATTCGCGTGCGTACAATACTCCTGGAATCTGGAAAAACCTAGTAAGTCCAATTTTGGTGAAAATTGAGTTAGACCCATATTTGGACTTACTAGGTTTCCCCTTCAGTTAAAAATGTTAAACTCAATTTTCACAAAAATTTGACTTACTAGGTTTTTCCAGATTACAGGAGAATAGTTCACTTTACATGTAGTTGCTCAATAAAAAAAAAGCCTCGTTATCAAACCCGAAAGTGTGCAGACCAGTCCCAAATTGGTTAATTTAGGATTCGTTTATTGAAACATGATGAAGATGTGTAAAAATTTGTTTTCCTAGGAGAAATTGCTGCCAACCATATCTAAGTTGCATAGATTTCATGGTTTGAGAAGCAAAAGTGCCAGATTTGTTTTCTTCAGAAATGGCCTGGTGCAGTATTTTTAAGTTTGAAGTTTGAACTGTATGCACATATAGGATTCCCTACATTTTATTGAAAAACCACAAATTGTGATTTGTGTGGTTTCAAGTAGTCTAACACCCCGTTTACACTCGATTCGGCAAAGGCGAATCGAACTCCGCAATTTCCAAAAAGGGGAATTGAAGCCGGGTAAGCACTCAGTGTAAACGCAAAAGGCGAATTGAAAAAGGCGGATCAGACCCGGGTCTGATTCGCTTTTTTCAAGTCACCTTTGGGGTAGGGTTGAACCCCGCAATTGCGGGGGTTCAACCCCGCAATCGTCAAGCTCGCTTGTAGTGTAAACGCTACCCGAATACAGATTCGGCAATTTCCTTTCGCGACATCCGGGAGGCCATCGTTTGGCGCGCTTTATTTTGTGGGCGTGCGTGATGGAATGTACGCCACTTACTGTGCTGGTGTGCTACTGCTAGTACATCGCTCACGGCACGTTTTGTTGGGCAAAAACTACCCTAGTCCTACTGGAAATTCGTCCTACTGACAAGCACTTCTTCTCTGCATAAATCTACGCCGTAAAATAGCCAAAAGTGGCAACATCATGGCTACAAAAACAAAGGAATTCTCCATGATATTGAACTGTTGAAATTCAGTCCAGAATTTTCGTCAACAGGAACAGTTTTGCATGCAGCAGCGCAGTAATAATGCGTCGATTTTCACGACACCCACCACGTGTGACAGTGCACACGATCATTACACAACAACATCTGGCGCGCGCTTTCATGACCTCCAATTTTGACCTTTCACACCCCAGGGTCCCTCGCATCGGTATTTCCGGCACAAAAGGTGGGTTGACTGTAGTCTAAACACGGCAAATTGCCGAGTTTGCGGTTTGCTCTGCGGTTGCAATAAAAATGCCGAATCTGTATCCACCTTCGCCCTTTCGAGTGTAAACGCGGTGTATATGACCTGTGGTCGAACAATTGACAATCTAAGAAATACTTTGTTGTGTTATCTTTTCCATGTAGCCCTGACAAAATAAACCTGTCAAATTTATTGAGTGTCAACTTGGGGTGAATATCCTAGTTGGACATGGCTCTGCATTTCTGAGAAAGCTGTGAACATTGTTTTTTTATTTTAGGCTGAACACAACCCAAAAGAGATTGTCAAATCAGTTATTGCTTGGTGAGATGCATTGGCTTGCATGTAGGCCTAAGTACATGTATTTCCTGACACTTAATTTTTTGAAATAAATAATTACTGGGTTTCACAGAGAACAATTTAAGAGTTCCATTGAAAAACCCGACAAATGCCAAATCCAAAAAATGAGATAATGGTGTCAGTACATTCTTGATTGGTGGTCCTATACATTTGTCAAATACATGTAGATTATTGGGCAAACTGTGTTATATCTCACAAACTGTTTTACTTATTGGAATTTGCCATTGAATGTAGTGCGTGCTTAGTTGTAATTTAAAAAAATGGCAGTTTGCTCAAAATGCCAAAATGGATATAAAGCGTTTTGCTATGAAGCTCTTCAATTTAAATACCCTCACCATAAAACAGTATGGCCTTCTACATGTAAGTCCAAAAAATGCTCGTACTGTACCAACAAACATGACAGGAACCTTTTCTTTTTTTTAACTGGAGCACTCTTCTAAATTTATGGAAGTGTGACATTTTGAAACTTTTATTGAAAGATTTATTACAATTTCAATCTTTGGGCCTTTTGGAACTGGTAGAAACAACTTGAAATTAAATGTATGTAATGTTAAAAGTTGAATATGCTTTCTCTCTTTATGTCGGTAAACAATTTTCTCAAATATTATCAAAACTATATGATACCAATTAAGACATGCCCGTTTGTATATGATTTAAGATATTGTATTTTTTTGAAATTACATTTAGATTTCTTTAAAGAAATTTGCCAACTTGGAAAAGTCTGCATCAAAATTTCATACTTTGGCTCCAATTCTTATGTAAAAACCCTCCTAGTTCTATGTCTAGACTACATGTCACATGTAGCCTATCTGTATTGCAGTATGTACATTGTATTACCTGATAAAAATAATTTTTTTGCAAATGCAAATTCTTAGTTTAGGCTTTTGTTATTCTACAAATGTGTTTTATAATCCAGCCAAGCCAGCACAATTGAGTATCATTATGCTAACCAATGCTTTGTGCCCACCCAGCATGTTGTTTTCAGACAGACTGGCTAGTGTCGTAGGTCACGGCTGTAGGGCTGTTAGGGGGCCTCAGCTGGTTGACAGTTGAACACAGTCCTGGCTGAAAATTGGATGTCTTAAAATGGAACCGTTTTGTGCATGATAATGAGACGAAACGCATCGTGGTGTTTTGTGATGGACTGATGGCCAATTTGTGGAGTTACATTTACATGTAAGCCTATGTACAAATGTAATGTACATGTAGTTGCAGTGAAGGTGGAAGGAGGTATGTTTATAGGGATTTAATTTATGTTGCAATACTCTAAACACGCGTTTCTACAGCCTCAATTGTGTCATTGTAGAGGCAATCACTTGATACCGAATGCATGGAGCTTCTGTAGGCCTTGTTTAGCGTAGAGCACATACCACGTATGTGACTTCATGGAGTAATTTTATTGGTTAAATTGCGTGAAATGAGGTTTGATGTCGCCATTTTTACACTTGGACTGAGTGAAATACAGTATCCTTTTGTGAGCAAATCTGTGCATTACATGTACCGGTACACATATGATATAGCAACTCGCAATTTGGAAAGTGTACATGGCATTGCCACTTCTTAAAACCCATCGTGTGCAAGTTGGTGCATTTTTATGCCAAATGGATGCCGTCTTTTTTGTCAGCATACTCAAGGAATTTTACCTTGCATTGTGAAATATGCTTAGGCTCTTGAAAGCAAATTGTTTTATTATAATGCTTAATAATGCAAAAATTCACTTTTTAAAGCATAAAATTAATTAGGCCCTAGACCCATCTTTATACTATAGACCCTTATCATGGTGTGACCATATCTTCCCTTTTCTCCTATAATGAACCTTGCCAAAGCGAGGCTTGCAGGAAAAATAGTTTGGTCCTGTTTTGAAAACATGCAGCATGAACAGTGATTCTTTTAAAACAACAGGAGATTAGATGTATATCGTGTGGACCCACAGAAGCACTGATTATGCCCAACACTTTAATACATGTATACCCGGTACTATGGGCAACAAGACAAAGATGGCAGCACCATGATAAAGGTCAATTGAGAATCATGTTAAAAGTATAACAGGCATACATAACTGTAACTTATGGCCTGTCCGTATTGGATTTTTTGGGGGAAAATCTACCGAGACGATTGGTACTTTCCCATTTTTAATCCAGTGCGGACAATCTAGGAGGTTTTCCTCTCAGTAACTTTTCCCGAATCCAGCGGTTACTTTTCCTGGCCAACTACTGCCTAGAAAAATTGACCAGGTAACTTTTCCCGTCTCAAAAAAGTCCAAATGCGGACAGCGGTGAAATTTAGCCATTTTTCATTTTGCCTAAAAACAAGTCCAATGCGAACACGGCTTTAAAATTTGAGCTTACATACGTCAAGATTTCACTGTAAAATTAATTACACGGATGCTGCACATGAGGGAGTTTACAATTGAGTGTCGCAATCACTCATCAGTCCATTTAGATCAGATGTGTTCAAATCAGTGTAGCTTGGTGTTTTGTTTCATACGATCTACTGGCTCACTGGTTGTGGATTTTTGATAACTGCTCTAAAATACAGTTTCGTTTTGAGTGAAGAATTGAATCTGAGCTGGGGATTATCAAATTGAGCAGGAAATAAACGAAATAAAAGTTTATGTACTAGGGTATTTTTGTTTTTCTGGCCAACAATGTTCCATGTTAAAAGAAAGCTTTACATGTAGTTCTGAAAAAATGTACAAGTCCGAGGCGAGTCAAGTCATTTAAGGTTCGAGTCTCAAGTCAATTAAGTCAAGTCACTTGAGGTTCAAGTCAAGTCAAGTCAGTGAAAATCGGGACTTGAGTCAACTCGAGTCCAAGTCTGGAGTCCGAGTCATTACAACCCTGCGCGTATTAAATGATTGGGGTTTGTTCTGCCCTACTTGACATAATTTAATTAGCACTGTATCCTCATTAAAAGATTTTGTTAATGTATATGAAACAGTCAGTTTAAAATCCAAATTTTGGTGAGGACTTGAACCAAAATTAGAAGTGAGTGGTGTGAAAAGGCCTTTAGTTACCAGTAGCCAACATGTCAAGTCATGGGAAAACACTTAAAACTCACAATGACAGATTTGTGGATTGCAGTTCTCGGGGGAACACAAGGTATTGGGAGAGGGATCAATTGTAAAACCTCTTGATTTAAGGGTACATGTACAGTCTACATGTACTTCAATATTATGTGATTCAAGTGATAGAAAACGCCCATGAAAATACTTTTTTTTAATGACTGCTTCCAATATGCCTTGTTTTTTGTTCTGGAGCTACCACTTTTTATAGCTCCATGGTTTAAAGTTGCACTTTCTGTGTTTGTGTGAAAGGATTAAAAAACTTAATTTACACAAGCGAACGAATTTAGAAAGCTTACGTGTCCCTGTAACAAAAACGTAAATTTCCGACGTCGGGAATTGGAGATACAAGCCTTTTTCTTGAAACGGGCTTCACATGTTGCACATGTGCGCGTACGCCGTACGCTCATATGTACACGTATGTATATTTACGTCATAACCCTGTCGAATAAAAGACGGGCTGTCTTTTAATATTTCTTGTTTTTAATCAACTGGCATTAATCCTTGACGAATTTGTACGTTCTTGATACCTAATGAAAGCTGATACCTTTTTCTATTCTAGAAACAAAAATTTGTTGACGCTTAAATCGGCCTAAAATCGGACAGTGCAACTTTAACATACATGTACCTTACGCTACGTTTACACTCGAACTGGCAAAGGTGGATACAGACCCAGCATTTTTATTGGGACTGCAAATCTGAAATATGACCCACTGAAAAAAAACATACAAAGTTCACAGAACAACAGCAATTCCAGCGATATCTTACATGTATACTATGGACGCCGCCATTTTGTCTGAGAACTGAGCAAAGAATGTAGATCACAATGGCAATACACAAAAAAGTTGTATGCAAAAACGTCATTCTTTGCCAAGTTTTTTCGGACAAAACAGTGGCGTCCATAAGCCGGTCCTTTTGAAGTTTGTATCCACTTTTTGGTGAGTCATATTTCTTTTTCTTTGTATGACAATAATGTATGTTTTGCACTTGTTTAGTCTTTTGTTTCTTGGGTATTGACCCCTTTCCAATGATGTCATTTTGGGGGTCAAAGAATGCCGCGTCATTGTGAGAAGCAATGTGCGTGTGCGTTGTGTGTCCGTAGCACACATAATGCGCTATACTAGGGCTCCCATTGGTGAATTAAACCGCGTTACGCCCACCAGAGACACACACAACGCGCATGCACATCGCTTCCACAATGACTCAGCATTATTTGACTCCCAAAATGGCGTATTCGCACATGTTCGAAAGGGATACTTCTTTTTTAATTAAACTAAAAGTGCCTTTTTGCAAACAACAAAAAATGCTGTTTGAATACACAAATGGTACGTGTAGTGCCCTTTCACTTACAAAATTCCATGTACCTTTAATGTACATGTAATTGGGTCTAGATTAGGAGCATTTTAGCCATTTTTGTGGTTTATTTATGTAAGCATTCAAGCAGGCAGTCAGCTCTTGTACTGCACTGCATATAATATGATGAAGGGGGTCAGACCTTTTAATGTAAACAAACTTGGACAAGCAGGGGTTTTAAATTCCAATCAGAAAGGGTCACAGGGATCACTTCCTAAGGGCTTTGGGGGAAAACATGTTTGAAGCATGTATGCAGTACAAGATTTGCTAATATCAAAATGTAAATGTGTCATATTAAAGGGGATGTTTCGGCAAACTGGGCAATTGCATAATTTTATCGAATTCAATCTTAGCCATCTCTTATAATTTTGGCTGTGATGTAGGCCTACTTGTCAACTGTCTGGATGTCCTGAAGCATTATTATTCTGTTCGAACTGGAACTGTTTGCCGTATTTTTAAGCCGTCAAACATCACTATCACTGGGCGGCCGACATTTGAAAAAGAGTATTTTCATTCCCTCAACTTAGAAAAAGACAAAACATGACAGAAACGACATCAAATGATTTTGTTGGATACAGCGGTTTATTCAAATTTGACCCACGTCACTTTCAGAAAAAGGTGTTTGGAGGGAATTTAATGTGAAATGAGGCACTGAAAATCACAATCAATTTGGGCAGAAAATATTTTTTGTGATTTCTGTGATTTTCAATATGTTGTTTCATTCCAAATTCCCTTCACACCGCTTTTTCGTAAAGCGATGCGCGTCACATTTCTGTGTGAAAAGGCTGTGTGAATCCCACCAGGGTTGTAGTAGAGTCCATCACAAGTCCAGAGCCGATAAAATCAAGTCCGTGACATGTCCCACACAAGCCCGTCACAAGTCCAAGAAGCAAAGGATGAACATGCACAAAAGAATGCCTTTGTTGGAGTTCATTTCAATATCTTGCGACTTGAATTAAGACCCAGGGACTTGTGGTGGACTT
Source organism: Henricia sp. BOLD:AAB3569 (assembly GCA_037783545.1). Classification (NCBI taxonomy): domain Eukaryota; kingdom Metazoa; phylum Echinodermata; class Asteroidea; order Spinulosida; family Echinasteridae; genus Henricia; species Henricia sp. BOLD:AAB3569. Next base: position 31,705 of record JBBELK010000007.1, read on the forward strand.
GTGATAAACTTGACTACAACCCTGGAATCCATCCTAAGTAAAAAAGTGCTTTGTAGCATGTCTTGCAGGAGGTCATGGGTTCGAGTCCCTCCCGTGCACGCTATGATAGAGTCTCGGGAAAGCACTGAGTATACAGTGTTAAAAATAATTATGTCGGGTAAGGGCAAAACAAACCTTAATTAACATTCAGTTTCCCTGACACAAGCTAAATCAGTTTCCATACATGTCTTTACCGTTACTTAAAATTCTGTAAACAAGTCTACTTGGTATCTGAGAATACCGGTCACTTGAAGTTCCCAGGAGTTCATGATGCGACACAGTGTACTCCAGTAAACAAACATGGATGTGCCAGGAAATGATTTACATCGAATTCCCAACCATTTACAGTAGCAGCTATGGACGACCGTGTAAAACAGCCAACATTTCCTCATCAACTTGTAAATTTTGTGTCGCCGAGATGGCTGACTTGGCTGGTACAAATTGTAGCGATTGTTTACTCCGTGTTGCAAGGGGTTATCTTGGAAGCTTTTACACTGTGTTTACACTCGACCCGCCAAAGGTGGATACATTGGTCTATATTCTTTATATGCTTAGGATAATTATTCTCTGAAGTCCGGTAATTATAAAAAATCAACTTCAGAAGTGTCACGACCTAAGTTGTCTGCAGAAATTTTTTTTCAAAGGTACAGGGGTGAAAAAAATCATGTGGTGTTTGTTACGTACCATTGCTACAGGGGCGGATCCAGGAATTGTTCAGGGAGGGGTTATTTTGCCACCAGGGATGGGTTTTGCCAGTCGGATTTTCTTATGTCAGCTTGTTTCGAACAGGCGGACACACAGAAAATGCATTACGTGTCCAAGCAGGGAGGGGTTTTGACCCTTTGGATCCGCGCCTGTGCTATCATGCAACACTTTTAGTCAGGTTTTTCTCGTCAACTTGTGAAGTAAAATTGTAGGTACAACTACAATTGATGTATCATGGCTTTAAAAACAGCGCACGATTTCAGGTTCCCAGATAAACAAGAAATAGACAGATGGCGTGACGTTGGCAGCTGGCCAGGGGGTACACCATCCCGTTCTAGTTGCGCTTGATTGGTTGAGAGCTGATGCAAGCACGAACCCCCGCTGTGGGTTGGTCGGAACCCCGCCGACACGAGCATGTACTTTTGCCAGTGGCAGTGGGAAAAGATACGAATGTTAATTACGACTGTTGCAACGCATTCCTTGCACTGTCTCCATGTTCTGTAGTGCGTGGTTGATATACCAAGTTACAGTACTTTGGGGTAACTCAGTTTATAGACTGCTTGCTGTGTGAACTTTGAGCTTGGAGACAGCTCTATAAAACTGTAATTGATGACTTTTGCTCAGAAAGAATGGCCATGAAATTATTATTATGACCTATAAAATGACCCATGACTTTTCTCTCACCGCGTTTACACTCGAATCGGCAAAGGTGGATACAGATCCAGCATTTTTATTGCGACCACAAAACTGAACATTTGCCGCGTTTACACTACACCCCAAATCGCTTTAACTCGCTTCAGAGACCGCAAAAGTCACCACTAAATGTAACTGCAGCGCATGCGTGAGCTGTTTAATAGGTGTTGCTGCACTAGTGCCAGATTGGTCAATTAAATCTACTACACTGCGGGCACCGCCCCAAGGACACTCAAATTGCCGAATCTGTATTCGGGTAGCGTTTACACTACAAGCGACCTTGACAATTGCAGGGTTCAACCCCGCAATTGCGGGGTTCAACCCTACCCCAAAGGTGACTTGAAAAAGGCGAATCAGACCCGGGTCTGATCCGCCTTTTTCAATTCACCTTTTGCGTTTACACTTAGTGCCTACCCGGCTTCAACTCCCCTTTTTGGAAATTGCGGAGTTCGATTCGGCAAAGGCGAATCGAGTGTAAACGGGGTGTCACTGGGACAAGTTCAATCATGTTGTATTAACAATGGAGTTACATGGTGTGTGTGTATTGCACATTTTAATTTTACTGCAGGCCCCAAGCTGTGTACAATTGGTTTACAACATTTACTGTTATAGCTACCGGTACCCCCATATGTTGTCTAAACACATGTACATGTACAATGATTAAAACCGGCTGCTCGACACCGGCCAGCTTGGTGATCGACTGGTTAAGACGTCTGCCTAGTATGCAGGAGGTTGCGGGTTCGAGTCCCTCCTGAGCACGCTATGAAGTTTTTCTCATATAGCGTGTTTCTATTGAAGATCCAGAATTTTACCGGTAAACCCATTTGCCAGTAAATAACGGGCAACGCGAAGTTTATACTGAGCCGCTCTATTCAGAAAATTGTCGAGCTTGCCTGCCTTCCATCAGCTTCGTGAATTTGCCAGGTAACGGTCACATGCAGGGGTCATCAAGCACGTGCATTTGATCAATCATTGTGCGGTCACATGTTTACATTTTCTCCCCTGTATGCGCACTCGCATGTGTGTTTCTATTGGCGCTTACCAGATAAATTTTCCTTCCTCGAAGGAAAATTGCTGGGGAAAATTCTCCCCTCCATTTACCGGAAAATAGCAGATAAGACCCGTTTCTACTGAGCACATTATCCGTCTTTTCTGGCATTATCTGGTAAATGGGTCTCAATAGAAACACGCCTATAGTGTCTCGGGGAAGCACTGAGTATACAGTGCTAATCAAATACGGTACATCAGGGCTGCGTTCCACATACGCGAACGTTTGCAAACGTTGGCAACGTTGGCCAACAATTTCGAGTGGAATGCATTGTGCGCCACAAACGTTGGCCAACGAACTTTTGTTTTGTTTGCGATGTTCGCGAGTCATTTCAAAATGGCAAACGCGACATGAAAGATGACATACGATGGTTTGCAGTTTGAAAAATAACAAATAAATTGCACCTTTCGTGGTTGTCTGCCTTATTGCTGGCGATACACAATTTACACTCGAATCGGCAAAGGTGGATACAGATCCAGCATTTTTATTGCGACCACAAAACTGAACATTTGCCGCGTTTACACTACACCCCAAATCGCTTCAACTCGCTTCAGAAACCGCAAAAGTCACCACTAAATGTAACTGCAGCGCATGCGTGAGCTGTTAGGTGTTGCTGCACTAGTGTCAGATTGGTCAATTAAATCTACTACACTGTGGGCACCGCCCCAAGGACACTCAAATTGCCGAATCTGTATTCGGGTAGCGTTTACACTACAAGCGACCTTGACGATTGCAGGGTTCAACCCTACCCCAAAGGTGACTTGAAAAAGGCGAATCAGACCCGGGTCTGATCCGCCTTTTTCAATTCACCTTTTGCGTTTACACTTAGTGCCTACCCGGCTTCAACTCCCCTTTTTGGAAATTGCGGAGTTCGATTCGGCAAAGGCGAATCGAGTGTAAACGGGGTGCAATAGCAACGTGTCACATTTCCTCAACAATTTGGTAAGCAGCATTTGGTTGACTGCTGCTGTGACTGTGGGCGCCGCCATCTTGACAATGTATTTTGGCAAACGATCCATTCCACATTGAGCAAACGTTGGCGCCAACGTTGGCGCCAACGTTGGCGCCAACGTTAACGAACCGTTCGCGTGTTTGGAACGCAGCCCGGGTAAGGCAAAACAAAAAACCCTAATTGATATTAATTCTCCCTGACGCAAGCCAAATCCCATTCTCTCGTTGCATTGTATTTGTAGCCATTGAAAAGGGGAGTGTGTCCATACAAAACTTTGCGACCACTGACATTAGGCCCTATTACATTAATCTTGGATTCAGTCCAACTCTTTATTTTGTTGTCGCAACTTTTCTTTTGTGGCTGTCCATTTCCTTCTAAAGTTTATTTTTGTATTCTTAGGTATTTTTGTTTGGACTTTCACTTTGGTGTGAAAGAAGGAAAACATTTTTGTTTTCCCAGCTTTGTACAAATGTATGGTGGGAAAATCTAACAAGGAAGAAGAAAAACAATTAACATTGCCCAATATTTTTGTTTTACTCGGTTTCTTTGACATGTACATGATGCAACAATTTGGCAACCTTGAAGGTTTATTTTGGCCAGAATTTCTGTACTTTCAATTAAAAATGTTGATTTTGTAAGATTGTCATTGTTGAATAAAATTGTAAAAAATGTTAGCTGAAATGTTTTTAAAAAAATGTTATCTTCATGCAGCAATCTTGCATAATAAAATAAACAACCCTTATGGCAAGGTTGACTGCACCAGCTTCTGTCACTGTGTTTACACTGGTCCCGAGCTCGGGATCAAGATTAATCCTCTGATAAGAATGCGTCAGTGTTAACTGCAATGATTTGGAGCGCGGCGCCAGAAGTTGCAGTCAAAGGTCATGCTGTATGTGTGCATGTACCGTACTGAAGTATGTGGTCATGTAGAGTGTACAAGACCGCTTGAATTTTGAGGTCTTTCCCCCCTCCCCCCTCCCCCCCTCCCCCCTCAAGCGACAGAAATCTTGTCGCCTCTCTGGACCAATCAGGATGCTTGGCAAATGTAACGCGCGCAGATTGTAAATACTATGCACGCAGTGTGCTACATGTACTCGGTAATGCTGGCCGTTGTCCGCGTCGGGGATTGGCTGCTATTTTAAGCACACTGGGGAATCCGTTTTGAATCCATTCACATTCGTCAGCATGCATCCCTTTTATTAATTTGAAAAGCTGCGGAGTACATGTAAATAAGATCGTCCCCTGAAATTTTTGTAGGAATGGGACAGTCATAAGGAACAGAACACATTACAATTTCTAGAAAGTATAGAAATAGTTTCTTTTTGGCATAACATGACCAAATTGATTAAATTACATCAAAATGACTTCACAGATTTGCGTGGATTTTCTTAGGGTATTGTAACGTCGCTTAGCAGAGTGGAAATTCCCTGAGATCTCAGGATGCCCATAAACAGGAAATGTCGTATTTCATCATCACAGGTCCTAGTAAAGGAAATCACTAAAGCGGATCAGTCTTGAAAGTGATTCCAAAGTGATTGGTTGATCAGTGCCTTGTTATCCACAAGTTCACTGTTTTCAACAAACTTACATGTATGTTCAAGAATTGATATATTTAAGAAAATCGCATTTCTGTTTTGGGAAAGTGTATAAGGCTAGCGTTACATGTACATTTATCTTTTTCATTTTTTCTTTCTGTCTACAGGTCAATGACACATCAATTCACTTCGTCCTATTGTTGTGTCAACCTTCCACAAGCGAAAGTTGTAACAAAAGACGTCTCACATCCCACAACCATTGTCTCGGTGTTCCAGTCAACACAAAGCATGCACCAAGATACACTGCGAGCCCACTGTTATCTGCCTTAACAGCAAATCTAAAACGACTAGCATCAGAACCTTTTGCAGACTGCAACATCGTGAATAGACAGCGTGGTTTCTATTTTTATCGCCACAAATTGCCTGCAGTTTAAGCCCAGATCGAACATGGAATTAACGCTTTTGTGACACAAGCGTGGGACTTCTGTGAAAGGTGTACATATTCATATTTTAGTACAAAAAGAAGAGTTTTGCGTCAGATTTTTGCATCGAAATGAGGATGGTCGGGATGGATTTCCTCGGCATACTGCTGGTCGTTTGTGTAGTCCTACAAAACAGCTGGAAAATTACGGCTCGACTTGATTTAAGTAAGTTATCATTTATCGTGAATTTAAAAATATGAAACCAAGATTTTGTCATGAGTATTTGTGACACTCACCTTTTCTCATTAGATGGCTTGAATTATTTTCACCAGTTGCAAACGTTCATTGGAGGAAAATTCTATTTTTTTTCAAAGCAAATCAACTTTGCTACCATAAATTATTCCAGTGAATTCACCCTGTCCCAAAAAAATGTTCATCGTGTCTGCACCCACAGACCTACTACGTGTAAAAAAAAAACTGTCCTACTTTTGATCTTAAATAACTTTTTCATTTTCTAACCGATTTCAAATCACGAAACAAGGCCTGACAAATTGTATTGTACCGTACATGTATGAGTTTCATTAGTTTTGGACAAGAGGGTGAGATTTAAAAGCCATACGAATAAAACCCTAAATTTAAGAATTTGCCACTTTAGACTTAGCATCCTCCATTGTCAAGAAAATCTCTAGATGTCCGAGGTCCCTTTACATCTCTTGATGAGTTGTGAAAAACGATCAAGATGGTTTGCAATGACATTAGGGGTGATCCTGCATTCCTTCAGAAGCTTTTGGCTACAGCATGCATATTCCATCGGGCGCCAGCGGTGTATCGACATTGGAGGCCAAGTGGCAAATTATGAAATTTAGGTGGTTTTTTTTTCGTATGGCTTTTAAATCTCACCCTCTTGTCCAAAACTGAAACTTACTCTCTAAAAAATCGTCAGGCCTTGTTTACATGATCTGAAATTTTGGTTTAAATCCGTTGAAAAATAGAAAAGTTATTTAAGATCAAAAGTACAAGACATGTTTTTTTTTACACGGACACGTAGTATATATGTACGGCTTTACATGTACCGGTACATCCTATCCAAAGGATGGAGCAATTGGGGTTAAGCGCTTTGTTTAAGGGCGAAAGTACCTGGAGTGGTGTCGAACCCACAACCTCTGGGGGCTTCCCCCACCTGCAGTTTGCGAGTCGGTGACCTAATCTGCTCAGTCACTAAAGACTGCTAGCAATCCACAAGGTGAGAAGGGGTGCGCTTAAATTTTGTTCCCAGCTCATGATTCTGTGTCGGAGATAATGACAAGTTTTTTCCTAAAATAGAAAGTGCTTGATTGTAAAAGTTGTTTTTCAACTGTTTTCAACCGTTCATTTATTTTTTTCATTTTGTTTCATGCAGCAACCTGTCGCTCAGCCCTGGGTCTGAACAGCAAGGCTATCACAGACGATCAACTACAAGCAAGCTCCATCTATCAGAATAATGATCTGGCATTTGGACCGCAAAATGCAAGGTGCATTTATCATTGTTTTTCTAACCACCCAGTCCTCTCTGATGATGCAATAAATTATGTTTTTAAATTCGATATTACATGTAAATTCCACTTCAGATTTAACAGTGAAAATTACGAAGGAAGTAAAATCCTATCTCGGCCTACAAAGTTGTTTATTATGTTTAATCTCCAAAGTCCCAATTTAAGTTTCAGGTTTTTAAGAACCAAATATCGGATGAGAAAAAAAATAATATGGTCCTTATCATGATTCGAACCCAGGACCTTTGACACTCTGGGCAGATGCTCTACCAGTTGAGCTATGAGGTACAGTGGTATACCGGGTACTTCCTCAGGTTTTCACAGTTTTCCTCTTGGTGTTCCATGGGTGTGCAACTCGGTGAAGTAACAAAAGCAGGAAAGAACATCACAATTTTTCAGCCATCGGAAATTTGAAAATAAAAAAATGGAAAAAGTAACATTTTTTCAGCTACTCTTATAGGTTTTGCATGAGGCTTAAGTTGACTTCCAACTTGCAAATTCTTTCCCAAATGCAATTTGGTACATTTAACATTAGCCTTATGTCTGTATAACATTTGCATAATGGCTGGCCCCCCGAATTCTTAACTTTCAAATAGAGGTGTAGAAAGTCGCGCACTAGGCTGATGTTGCTACGTGGTGCACGCCATTGCCTGGTTGCTTTATACCATTCTAACCTACGGTAAACACGGTATTGATTCTGTACTTCACACCACATAGCAACAAAAATTTAGTCTGGTCAAGATGATACTAAGTGTGTATGTGAAAGGAAGTACGTACATGTACATGTAAGTACACCAGAGGGTTATTTATGCTAAACACGCAAAAGGCTTATTCAAAAAGGCCCGTATCACATTTTTCTAAGCTGTAATTTTAAATTGTCACTCCCTTCCACCCCTCGCTCCCCTTCCCATTTCAGGTTGGAGCTTAACGAAGGTGCAGGTGGGTGGTGTCCGGTAAGTGCAGCCCCAGAGACGGACGGTCGCTACGAATTCCTGCAAGTAAACTTTCACAACATCAGTGTCATCGCCGCGTTGTCCATTCAGGGCCGGTGGGACCCGGGGTACAGTCAGGAGTACACCAGGAAATTTCGACTTGAGTACGCACGGGACGAACGCTGGATGAGGTACCGGAATATGGATGGAATCGAGGTGAGACATCTTCAGTCGTCAATCTTTGCCATTTAAAGCCCCAATACAACATTTGCATTAACCAAAATATTAGTTTAAGTTGATAAGAAAAATCTGACTAAAAGTGTTCAGCAATGGTAACAAGCACATGATTTTTCCTGTGTAAAATGGTACCTTTGTGGGAGAAATGCCAACTGAAGGTGCTTTTAAAAAAATTATTGTCTGCAGACAATGTTTTTTTTACCATTCAGTCAACACAAAAAAACACGCATGGATTGTTAAGGTTTTCTGAAGTACATGTATTACTACATCTATGTGGCTGAAATTTCTACAAGGCAGTTTATCAACATTATTCCTTAGTTATCTAATGCTTAAAAGTTTTCCAATCGTGTAATTGTAAACTGTCTTGAATTTGTTGGCAGATTTTTGATGGAAGCCGAGATGCGGAGACCATTAAAACAGTGCACATGTCACCCCCAATTATCGCTAAACAGCTAAGGATTGTGCCATGGGTGGAGGTAGTCACTCCTGTGTGCCTCAGAATGGAGCTGTTTGGTTGCCTGTGGGAAGGTAATTGCCTGTATCCATGATAACAGAATAATTTTGATTTTGATTTTGTTTTTCCTGCCATGGACATTTATTGCATTACCCACATGGGTTTAAAGATAGTATACATGATTGGTAAACTGTTACAAATAGTTTTATCCCCTGTGTGATTGAAGATATGCATGATTAAAACCAACCTGAGCAAAAACCAGCTCCGTACTTCGTCTAACTTTTGAGAAAACGGTCAAAAAAGGGTTTGCAATCATTTCGCCCCAAAACCATATCGCCCTGAATCATTTCGCCCTGAACCACGGCCTGTGGACGAAGTGGTTTTGGGGCGAAGAGGCATTTGGGCGATGTGGTGTTTGGACGAAGTAGTTTGGGGCGAAATGGTTTTGGGGCGAATTGAATTTTCGTCTCATGAGACGAAAACTAATTGTTTTACTCATTTCTCAAAGACCATAGCACTTCAGACAAAACTATTTCAGGGGAAGTTTTCTACGGTCGTCATGTTTATATTGTGTAAGTTAGGCGTAAATCTGTGAACATTTCTGATTTTCGAGATTACCAATGATGTATACTGCCTTTAGCCAATTCATGCCGGGATTATTTTTGCCCATTTTGCAAATGTGGTTGGCAAAAAGTTAAGACCAGGTCAAACACCACAAATACACCGAATCTTGAGTAATTTTTACATTCATTGTATGAATCTTCTTACCAAAGTATCATACTTTGCAACACTGCGAGGCGGCCACCATGGAGCGAGATTTGCTACACTGACAGGCCATACACAGCTGTCAAGTTAAAAACACGGTGTGTACAAATGAATAGTGAACAATGGTTCAACTGTGGAAGACTGCTGACGGTTTAACTCATCAACTCCCCCCACCCCCCTGTGACTATACATTAAGCTTGTTTAAAATGTTATAAGATATGAGTCTTCAAAGCACCAGGTTTCTAATAAGGTACAATCACTAAATTTGACACAATGTTTAGATTTGATTTTAGCATCACAAACAATTCCACCAAATAGAGTACTAAAGTCAAAGCGGCATCCTAAAACCAATAAACTGCTTGGCTATGCTTTATCAATGGACATTTCAGATTACCAGCAAATGTTTAGACACACGTGGCCCGCTTTGCAAAAATGAGCCGTATGTTGCACAGGCTGGGTCAAGTTTTTGCGACCATAAGTAGAAATCTGCGGTGGATCCAAGCTCAGACAAAAATACAATGGAATTCCTGGTAGGACACGGACATTCCAAGCAGTATCTACATGTAGGTACCACCAGGAATCTCCATTGTGTTTTTGTATATTAATGAGTCTGAATCCACTGCAGATTTATAATTATGGTCACGAAAACTCGACCCAGCCTATGTATCATTTAAAAATCCACATTAATTTGTTGTGTGTTGCAGACCACCTTGTCTATTACAACTTGGTTGAGCCCGACATCCGCGGCGAATACGCTTTTGACGACGACTCATACGACGGTTTTTCAATCGGCGGCCAATTGGTCAGAGGTCTCGGCCAGTTAACAGACGGCAATATTGGCACCTCAAACTACCGACTCAGCCCCATCAACCTAACCCCGGGCTACGAATGGGTCGGCTGGCGCAACACGTCGCACCTCGACCCCGTCCTAGAATTCAAATTTGACTCGGTGCGCAACTTTAGCCTCATGGCGCTGCACACTAACAACTTCTTTTCCAAAGATGTTGAATTCTTTAAGTCTGTTGAGGTGTTTTTCGGCATGGAGGAAGGGCGTTACTCTACGCGGACTATTAATTGGAACATCAAGCGCGAGTTGCTGCACGAAAACGCGCAATGGATCTCTGTCAACCTCCAGAACCGGTTGGCCAAGTTTATCAAATGCCGGCTCAGGCATCGTAACAAGTGGATACTCATCAGTGAGCTCAATTTTGCATCAGGTGAGTATTTTTGAGGTCCATGCCGTTTAGTTAACATGTCGTGTATTTTTCATTTTTTCTTTCTTGACTATGCGAACAAGTTTTCTTTGATCACTTTAAAAATTTCGCCTCGGGGTTTAAACTGAGTTTGGTGACTGGGCTGGACAGGTGGTCTAGTGCTTCTTGTCTTTTTTGAACTGCATATGTACGATTTTTTGGCTCTGGTATTACTGATGAACATATCCTTGGTCTGCTTCAATATTGGAATCATTAGCCAGTGCTCAAATTCCTGGTCAAGTCAAACTGCCTTTGAGCCCAAAGTCAAGTCAAACTGCCTTTGAGGCCAAAGTCAAGTCAAACTGCCTTTTGAGGCCAAAGTCAAGTCAAACTGCCTTTTGAGGCCAAAGTCAAGTCAAACTGCCTTTGAGCCCAAAGTCAAGTCAAACTGCCTTTGAGCCCAAAGTCAAGTCAAACTGCCTTTGAGCCCAAAGACAAGTCAAACTGCCTTTGAGCCCAAAGTCAAGTCAAACTGCCTTTGAGGCCAAAGTCAAGTCAAACTGCCTTTGAGCCCAAAGTCAAGTCAAACTGCCTTTGAGGCCAAAGTCGAGTCAAACTGCCTTTGAGCCCAAAGTCGAGTCAAACTGCCTTTGAGCCCAAAGTCGAGTCAAACTGCCTTCGAGTCTTGAGTCGAGTCAAACTGCCTCCGAGTCCCGAGTCGAGTCAAACTGCCTCCGAGTCCCGAGTCGAGTCAAACTGCCTCCGAGTCTCGAGTCGAGTCAAACTGCCCTCAAGTCCCAAGTCGAGTCAAACTGCCTTCGAGTCCCAAGTCGAGTCAAACTGCCTTCAAATCCCAAGTTGATCAGCTCTGTAGGTTCTCTCTTTTAAAATGCCCATCACCATGAAACATCAAGTCAGGTATTCCATTCTTTGATGCATTCTTCTTTTTTACCATTTTACTATTTTCTTTCACTTTTGACATGCAAAGGCACGCCAAGACATGAAATTGTACATGTAAAAAGCAAGTGATGTTCATCTTTCTATTGATATGTCTGAAAACAGCCTGAATTTGTGTTACTGTCCTGATTTAATTTTGGTTTCAGATTATTAGGGTAATGATCATTGCCATAAAATTTGATAGCATGGTATGGTCGAATGACTCTGTAGTTGAGATATTGTTTGAATGAATTAGTGTTAATTTGCATGTTTGGTGCCTCACGGAGGCACAGTAGAGTTGCATTACTTTTTGTTATGCTGACCTTGTGTACTTAAATGTAGTGCGGATTCACACAGCCTTTTCGCGCGTGAATTTGACACACGTCGCTTTGAAAAAAAGCGGTGTGGAGGGAATTTGGAATGAAACGACGCACTGAAAATCACAAAATAACAAAAACACTCTACGGCCAAGTTCATTAATAATAATAATAATAATAATAATAATAAGATTTGTAATGCGCACATGTATACATGTATCCACCCTGCTGGGTGTTCAAGGCGCAGAGACCCTAAAAAACAAACAAAGTAATATTGTTGGTTTTCAGTGGGTCATTTCACTCCAGATTCTCTCCACCCCGCTTTTTGTGAAAGCAAAGCGCATCAAATTTACATGCGAACAAGCTTGGTATGAATCCATTTTTAGGTATGTACTTGTATGTAGTTTTATCAGGCATGCAGCCTTTCTACAGATTCGCGGATTTTCACCTTTTTAAAAAATCTGAAACTGGTGAAAACCAAACAAAAATTTTCCTCCAACCTGTTGAAGCATGAGCGCGTTAAAATTTTCCTCGTTTCTTTTAATTGAAGAGTTGCATGTCTGGTGTACGCATTGCACATCCCTCTGTGCTCATGTTTGTTTGCTTGTGCATCTGTTTCCTCCACTGTTTGCAGAACCCGTAGCTAACTATGTACATCCTCGCCCGACGCAATACCCAGTGTCCCCGTCCTCACCCCCAGGTTGGTCTAAGTTCTCTTTGTTTGGTTAACGTTGTTTGTTTTTGCCTGCTGATCTGGGTGATAAATCGCCTCGTGCACAAACGTGAATTTTGCGTATCTGTTTTTCATTAAATGAGATCGTAAAATCTGTTGTGTAAAATTGTAAAATCTTGAAATTGTATGTACCGGTACGTATATGTCCCTTTTCCCTTTATTAATTCTTTGGGTTGATTCACAGTGAGCCTTTTTGCGCGTAAATGCATTGATTTCAGAAAAGTGGTGTAAAGGAAATGTGGAGTAAAACAACGTGCTGAAAATCACAAAATCAACTTCAGTAGAAAATGTTTTTGTGATTCTGTTGTTTTCAGTGCAGCGTTTTACTCCAAATCCTCTCCAAACTGCTTTTTCTGAGAGTGACACGCGTCGCATTTACGAGCAATGACGCAAAGTGTGTATCCACCCTTAACCCTGTGCAACACTGACATATACTGTTTCGAAAAGTCTCTGGTTTTTTTCTTTTCTTTTTTTATTTATTAATTTTGTAATTAATTTTTTTTTTTGCAATTTTGTTTTAAAACTCTACAATTTCTCCTTTCTGACACCCCCAAAACACGGTGAGTGCACTTTTAAGTCCTGGTGAAAGTTTGGCCCAGATTTTCCAGGGGGAAAGCCGGACTGTCTGCCAGGCAGGCCTCTTATCTTTGTATACAAAAAAACAGTAAAGTGCAGTGAAGGGCAGATTAAAATTGTTTTTCCTGTTAAATTAATTTCAGTGGAACATGACGGCACCACGATTGTCACACCACCAGGAGCTCCAGACATCACTAATATACCAGTTGTCGTAGGCAAAGGCAATGGCTCGGCAGATTTAGTCGGTATGTCATCATATAATTAGCTATTATTAGCTAACACAGCATGTACAGTACTACTACGTGTAAACAAAAATATGTCCTACTTTTGATCTTAAATTAAACTTTTTTATTTTCCAACGGATTTCAACTAAAATTTCAGATCATGTAAAAGAGGCGTGACAAATTTTATTGTGCGAGTTTTATCAGTTTTGGACGAGAGGGTGCGATTTAAAAGCCATACGAAAAAACCTAAATTGAAGAATTTGCCACTTTGACTTGGCCTTCTCCAATGTCGATACATCGCTGGAGTCGGTGGCGGAAAGTGCGTGATGCAGTCAAAAGCAGCTCATTCTGAAATTAAGGTTGTTTTTTTTTCTTTTATGTTCATATGGATTGTGAGATCAGGGAACATTTAATGCAACAGATATCGTCAAGTCGTCGCAGGATACTTGTGCACAAACCAGTAGAAAGTATCTGCAATAACCTAATGTGACATCACAACTTTGCTCATGATATGGAAATTCACATTACCATAAAAAACCAAAACATGTAATTGGGTAATTCCCAAAATTAGGGGTCCAAAATGTTTGGTGTCCCAGTTACGTACGACACTCTCTGCTTCAAAAATCACCACTTATGGCCACAAATTCTCAGTAATGGACTGTGGCCTGTGATTATAGGGGGCAGCATCATTTTCTTCAATATTTTGTTTTCTGATTCCTGAAAAATATTCAAAACAAAGGAATTTGTTCCATGGTATTGAATAGGAGTTTGGTGTCCCGGGTTACCTACGCCAATGACAATTGGCTGTAGAATGAGTTTGCATTAACCTTAGTGCCATATCTACACACAAACATTAAATTTGAGTGGCATTTGTTCAAATAAAAATAATTACTTCCTACTGGGAAACCACTTTCAATTATTAAAAACACTTGGAAATCTTAACAAGCATGTCACACTTTTGGACCCCAATTTTGGGAATTACCCATACAACCTCCAAACAGGTTATAGTGTTAGTTTGGATGAATGAAACCGAGTAGAACAGATACCAAGCATAAATCAAATTGATAAAAATTCCTTTTTCAGTGATCCTTTAAAATCACGTAGTTGATGTAAATCTCCTTATTCATTTGTTTGCATGCGTTTCCATTGTTACCTATAGTGACGCCAACTGCGGGTGCGCCGGGCACGCCCTTACCCAACTACAACACAATCATTGCCGTCGTAGTGGTCGTACTGCTTATCATTGTCATCGTGTTCGCTGTTTTCCTGTTTCTTTATCGCCACAAGTATATCATGCTGAAACAGAGCGTGCCCGCCGTGTTCTACAATCGTAACGGTAACGGGAGCGTCGTTAACAACTCGCGGGCCGGCAGCGGGGTTACTATGCCCAGTCGGCGTATGAACCCCACGTATCAAATCCCGCATCCTGATGACGAACCGCAATACCATGTGATTGACAACAGACACGATCCTGATGACGGTAAGATGATATACTCCTGAAAAGAAAACAAATTATTAAAAAAATAATAATAATAAAAAGTACTCTGACCATTACCTCAGAAAAACTTGAAGATATTTCTTTAACCACTTGACACTGGAAATCTAGTAAACACGCCAAGATTTCCTGCGTCAGTGTAGCAGAGGACTAGTAAGCATGTTTAGGGACAATTTGTTTGTTACTGCAGTTGATGGCTTAACACATTTTAATTTTTGCACGTTCAAAAGGTCTTTCACGGGGTGGGGGTGGTCTGGTGAACAGATGAGCGCCCTCGTGGGACAACTAGTGCCGATTTAATATACGTGTAAATATTACCAGCGCTGTAATAGCATTGCCGATAAACCCGTGCCTTTATGATTCTTTAATTTTTATTTTGCCGACAGCACCATGAATTTGTCGACTGTACCATGAATTTGACGAAAAAAATATTGGGTGTCACACACCACACCCTCCTAGCTACGCCGCTGGCGCCTATGTACAGCAATGTTTGATTTTCGTTTACATAATCTGCATTATCTGCCTGTGAAGGATAAGAAAACGCTTGAATTATTTTTTCCCAATCCAGACAGCACCGGTATTTACGCCGAGCCAGAGACGCCCGGTTCGACCCTAAACATGCTAAAGAAGGGTAGCCAAAGTGATCTCTTGACCCACTATGCAGAGACGGACCTCATGGTTAATATCCAAGGAGTGTCTGGAAACACTCTGTATGGCGTACCCAAACAAGCCGTGGAAAAACTCAATAATAACCGCTCGCCGGTTCCAGAATTTCCGAGGGATAAACTGAAATTCCTGGAGCTGCTTGGTGAGGGGATGTTTGGAGAGGTGAGAAATGCAAAAAGTAAAAACAAAATAACGAGCTTAAATTCCATGTTACCAAAAATTTCTCAAAAAAATCTTTTGTAATTTTTAAACAGTGCAGAATTGTTAGTATCATAGTTTTGATACACTTGCGTAACATACATGTATGTGGGGCACCGAAACATTTTCAACTTATACAATTAACATTTAAAGTCTTATTTAAATTCACAGAAATTTACAATTTTTTTTGGTATTTTAAATTCATTATGTGACTTTTTTGTAGTACTTTCAACTTTTTTGAATCACATAGTTCCGAGAAACCCCAACAAAAACTTTTTCTTCTGGGGAAACTTACAAAAGATTTAAATTAAATTAGATCATTTTTTTCTACTTTTGTCAACCAGGTGCATCTGTGCGAAGCAGAAGACATCCATGATTACATTCGCAACGGCTTTCCCTTCCAGAATAAGAACAAAGGCGAGAAAACATTAGTCGCCGTCAAGATGTTGCGGAAAGATGCCAACAAAAATGCAAGGTAGGGCTTAACTGCAAATTATATTTCATTTGTTGAAGATTATTTTCCCTACTTTCCCTACATATATGCAGCACGATATGTGACAGAGGGTACACCCCTCCTCCCTCCATTGTTCCCCCATTGTGTCTCAAACATTCAAAGAATTTTAAAAGAATTTCCTTCAGATTTAGTGTCCCAGTTACGTATGACACTCTCTGCTTCAAAAATCACTACTTATGACCACAAATTCTCAGTAATGGACTGTGGCCTGTGATTATAAGGGGCAGCATCATTTTCTTCAATATTTTGTTTTCTGATTCCTGAAAAATATTCAAAACAAAATACCATTTAAAAAGGCTTATAATTTGTTCCATGGTAGTGAATAGGAGTTTGGTGTCCCGGGTTACCTACGCCAATGACAAATTGGCTGTAGAATGAGTTTACATTAACCTTGGTGCCATATCTACACAAAAACATTAAATTTGAGTGGCATTTGTTCAAATAAAAATAATTAGTTTCTACTGGGAAACCACTTTCAATCATTAAAAACACTTGGAAATATTAAAAAGCATGTCACACTTTTGGACCCCTAATTTTGGGAATTACCCTTTGTCATATATTGTGCCCTGTATACATATGGGATACTGTGAGCACAGCATTAGCTTCCATCATGAGGTAGAAATACCGGTATTGAAAATTATGGTTTCAACCTTTTTGGTCTTTTTTTCTTTTACTTTTTTCATATCCGTAACTTTGTTTGCTATGCAATACCGGTACGTGGTATGAAAATGAGCCCTAAGCAAGACAAGACAAGACAACCTTTAAAGTACAAAATATGAAGTCCTTTGTCCTAAAAAAAATAAATTGTACATTTTATCTTATTTAACCACAACCTAATTTTTTTCTGGACACAAGTGTGCAACTATTGCTGTACAAGTAGTACATTTATTTTCTGATTTTCAACCCTTACAAAGTAGTCCAGCCCAACCACATAACTTTCACATAACAACCACATAACCACATAGCTGCAGAGGGCAGGCTGGGGAATTCTTTGCTGCAATTGGCCGTCACAGATGTCTAGAAATTGATTGATAGGCTACAAGTGGATTTGTTTTATAGAAAAAAAGAAAGAAAGAAAAAAGAGCCCTTTACTGAACTACCTTGGTGTTGTGGTAGAATTACAAAATTAAGTTCAGTGGGGACCAACGCATGGCTCTCAACATTTTGAAAAAAAAGTTGGCTGTCCTTGGGCAGGCTACACCAAATAATTATTTGTTTGCCAATTTTCGTTACTTACTTGCCCACCTAAATTCAAATTTAAAACTTCAAATTTGAACGTGTGCACCCTATTATTACAAAACTTTTACCTCATTGTAATGTATAGTTAATAAAAACTAATGTTATGTTTGCGAAAAACAGCCCCCAGTAGCGCGCCATCGGAAACTTCAAAGCAGCTAACTTGCCCTGCAAAAAATTTGTGAGCTCGGAAAAATGCAATGTGAAGTTTGTATGCTCATGTAATATTCAGCTGTACCTACATGTAAATATTCCAAGAATGGGTATGCTATTTTTAAAATACATGCACGTGGAAAAACATTTTTTGCCCGCCGTAACGTAAGTCGGGAAAATGCGATTTTTTGCGAGCCGTGAATAATGTCCCTTTCAAGTTACCGTGGCCTTAGGTGTATTTGTGTTGAGGCCCATATTATTTTCTGGTGATAATTTTTCCCGGCAATTTTCCTTCTTGAGGAAGGAAAATTGCCGGGGGAATTTATCCGGTAAACACAATACATGTAAAAACACTGTAGGGCTGTATTTAGTCCAGTTGTAAAAGCTTTGCCCAAACAGAGCCCTGCAGTAAACAATGGGTTTTCACAGTGCAAGTTTACTGCAGGGTCGCGGTTACTTTATGTATGGGCACCGGAGACAAATGGTAAACGTAGAAGAATGTTACTATACAGGTCATGGTAACTTACCATAGCGGAAAAGATAAGTCCAATACAATGTGGACGTGCCTTTATGCTTCATGTTTTAGTTCAGTGAAAACGAAAGTTTTCTTTACTCTTTAATTTAAAACTGATTAAGAAAATGTTTATTGTTGTACAAGATTCACATATTATATAGCTTGGCAAAACAGTTATTTTAAGATTTTTGTCAAATACAAAATATGCTTTTTTTATCAGCAGGAAAGAAGTAAATTAATGTATACAAAAATAGGGTAAAACTCACAAGTTTGTGTTGTGAAAAAAATATATATAATAAAACCATGTGAAACAGGAAACAAAACTTCATGAGACAGCTCTTCATCTAGGTTTTTAATTTTTAAACTCACTTTATTATGCAAATTGAACAAGATTTAGTGAGGGGCAAAATCAGTGTGCATGCAGGGTTGTAACAAGTCTCCTTGTGCTTGAGTCCCAAGTCAAGTCAAGTCAAATGGCTCCCGAGTCCCGAGTCCCAAGTCGGTTCACAAAATGACCAAATAAATGCATAAAAGTTCAATTTCATTTTTGGCAGACCCAAGTCAAGTCAAGTCAAGTCAAGTCGAGTCCGAGTCATTACAACCCTGTGTACATGTATAGTCGAACTTCGTTAATAAGAGGTCCTTGGGACTTTGCCGATTACCGATAACAGAAACCTTGTATTATCAGGAATGAAAAAACAATGAAGAACAAGGACCTAAAATTTAACTTGTTATATAAGCAGAATGTTGTATTTTAACAGCACTTATATTATTGAGGTTCAACTGTATTTTCTCATTCAAATTGAAAATCATTGCAAAATTGATAAACCAGGGTATATTTAACAGCCTACACAGATTCCACAGGGAAAATTGAATTCTCGAAGCTTGTCAACACGCGTCCTCAGAATCTCAGCGGAGCATTTAAGATGCTTCGCCACAAAATTCAACCCCAGTGTCAGGTTTAAATTATAAGCAATGCAGGCGGACTAGTGTTACTGTAATTTATTGCAACACTGCGCCCCGTGACTCAATGCTGTTAATTTGACGAGATGATGGGAACGATAGAACAGTTTATCTCGTAAGCCAGGGATGCTTTTTTTGTCTTGAATACGAGGAGGATTGTCCGTAATATCAACAATTCTTTGATGAATGGTTGGTCGAGCTTTCTTGAACTATCCGGTTTCAAGTCGGTCCAATCCTACTGATTGATGGAGATGGTGCTATGGTTTTGTCACGATGGGATCTTGTGTTTCAGGCCACTGGCTTGAAATCTGCTGTTAATGTTGTTGAAATAGGATCTTCAGTAGTGGATAGAGTTCTGTCTTTCCATGAGGTTTGGTCATAAATTTTCTGACTTTGGTCATCAAATTTTGTAGAAAGTTTAGTATATTCTGAAATTTATTATATAATTGCCATGGATGATTGAACAAGTAAGACGCTTGCAAAAGGTATTGAAATCGGAGCTGTGACAAATTTGTACATTTAGGGAAAGTGGTGACAGTGATAATGAACGAAGAGACAACACAGACTTTCTGATCCCTTCCCCTTTGTGGCACATTACCTGACAAATTTAAGGTGCTGTCCCCTCCACATGGCCACCATTCCTGTTAATGCATAGCTGGCATTTTGGTCTCATGTCTCCTACATGTACTGCCTGCCTTATCATCCCATGGTCTCGGCAGGGATGATTCGCTTCATCCACTTTTTGGGCAACTTGTGCTGATTTCAGTACGTTTCTTAACCAATTGACACCGGAGGCCGTGTATACACGCCAAGATTTCCGCATTGGTGTAGTGGAGGACTAGTAAACACGTTTAGGGGAAATTCATTTGTTTGACATCTACACTCCCAGGGAAATGGCCAAAACAGTTCATTTATAACAAAGCTACATTGGGTACATACAATGAGAGTGCATCATCATAACAACAATATTTTACTGTGGATGGTTAATGAGTTCAGTTGTTTTCCTTCCTCCATGCTTCAACTAAAAATAAACCCTACGTTCAGCAATGCGCGCCCGCCAAATTCGTGCTCGAAACACGCAGCTCCATGCCTTTGCTATGGAGCTGCGTATTGCGTGACACACATTTGGCGGGTGCGCATTGCTGACTAGCCTGTGCCTTTAACTGGTTAACTTTCTTGTACATGTATAATCAGTCATCCGTGGTACATTTTAACCTTTCGACGGATGTCTTTTTCTGAAATATTTAGTAGTTTTGCCATTATGTGATTTTAAAAATATGCATACTTTTTAAGGACACCCTGTGGTGTCTTATAAGAACACTGGGCATTAGATGTTAAAAGAAGTGTTTCATTGCAAAACGCTGTACTGTATTTCCATTTTTGGCATTTTGAGAAAACTGCTATTTTATATAACCAAGCACTACACTGAATGGCAAATTCCAATAAGTAAAAACATTTTTGGTGGGTTATTGCACAGTTTGCCAATAATCTATTTGACAAAATGTATAGGACCACTAATCGAGAATGTACCGACACCATTATTTTGTTTATATTTTTTGATATGGCGTTTATTGTGTTTTGTGATGAAACTCTTCAAACAATACACAATTTTCCTCTTAATTTTTGCTGGTTTTTCCCTTATCTTAGGACCGACTTCATGAAGGAAATGAAGATCATGTCCCAACTGCGCGATCCCAACATTGTCCGTCTTCTAGCCGCGTGCACGGAGGACGAACCCCTGTGCATGGTGGTAGAATACATGGAATGCGGGGATCTCAACCAGTATCTATATGAATCGGAAGCTCAGTGGGCTGTGGCCCCAACTGGAGCAACTAATGTTAGGGTTGTCACGTAAGTTGGACCAGGGAATTCCAGTAGACTATTCTATTCTACAGGTTTCCCGCACATTTCAAAACTTTCTTCATTCAAATTCATAATCGGTTAACTTCAATTTCGCCTCGAAAATTCCCGACTTTGCATTTACCATGTTCAATTTCGTATTTGGTCGCCCATGTTCATATTTGTCCAAACCATTTTGTACATTTGCATACTTTTTTGAAAATGACAGTTCGTAAACGTACGACAAAGGGTGAATTGAATAGTGGTTACATCAATAAAACTTTAAAAATACAAAAGCATTCATGTACAAAGTTCATTTTACAAATTAAAAAAAACACCAAATAAAATCACAATTATTATTCCAAACAACAACAATAATTATTTAAACAACCCTGGATGCCGCAATAGGGCGACATTTCGGGAAGACTCTCCCCGGAGACCACCGAAATTTCGGCAAGAGTCACTCAAAATGACACCTTATTTTTTTACCCAAAGCTTCCAGAGATGCTTCCAGACCAAAGAGAAACGGCTCCAGTCCCAATAAAAATGGTTCTCGACCTAAACAAAATGGTTTTTGACCTAAAAAAATTATTTTTAAACTCAAAAATATTAGGGCGACACAAAAATTTTGCCCTATTGAGCAGGTCGCCCTAATATAGCTTTTTTACACACGATTTGTCGCCCTATTCTAGCATTGATAGTAATTTAAGTTAGTAGTGACCAATGAAACAAAACAGAGCTGCATCATCTTCCACATAGAAATAACGAGACAATTATTGGGAAAAAAGGTTTGTGGAACCTTGGTGCCTATCAAATACTCGAGTTGATCTTAAAGTCATTGCATGACATCTGTTGGATTTTATGACCAGTCAGAAAATTTGTTTTATCGGTAAGTTGTTTAAGCAAATTTAGAACACGGCCAAGTTTCGACTGATTTTAGCACATAACAAATGTTACTCGGTCTATAGATTTAACAAAATTTTTGCGCTAAAAACTTTTTTTTTTCTGTCTTCGACCCTAACAGTCTAGGTGCTTTGATCTACATGGCAACACAAATAGCATCCGGAATGAAGTACCTAGCGTCCCTAAACTTCGTCCACCGTGACCTGGCCACACGTAACTGCCTAATGGGTCGCGGCTTCACGATACGCATTGCCGACTTTGGCATGAGTCGCAACCTGTATTCCGGCAACTACTACCGGATTGAAGGCCGGGCCGTGCTACCAATTCGGTGGATGGCATGGGAAAGCATACTCATGGTGAGAAGAAATTTTTAGAATTTGTCAAATTTTTGTTTGATTAATCCTCTATCAGGTTTTTAAAAGAGAATTATACCCAAGAAACAAGATATTGTGTAAATTCCAAGTCAAAATTGCATCGGAATTCCTACCCTGAAGTTGACCCTAGAGGAAAAATCTCTGCATAAACCGATTGTGTCTGTGAAAACCTGGACAAAGTCAAAATCTTCAAGAAAGATCAATGCAGCCTACTGTATTTTTATGAATCTACATAATTATAATACTGATATCTAAGATCTCTCAAATTGACTGAGATATGATCAGGAAATCGGAGCATCTACATGTATGCCAAGGAATATTCTTTTTCTTTAATTTTTTTTGAATTTTAAATTTTTATTTTTTTTAAATTTAAATTTTTATTTTTTTAAAGATGTGTCTCACAGGGGTGTGAAATCGTGCCAGAATTTATTTTTTTATTTTCCGTTTTTTGCCCTGTCAACGGGCCATATTTGTTTACCGAGCATAAACAGCGCCCTCAATTGATTCATTTCGTGAAGCAAACTTGTGCAAATCTAGTCTACATGTAGTCCCCAAGCAAGTGCGATGGCATACGGTGCTTGTGTATGTAGTGTTATGCTAAACAGACTTGTACAACTCTAATCCCTCAGTAAGCGTCATCTTTTCCTGCATCGCAAGCCGGCAGCGGCTGTGCGTGCATCGCGTGCGTGCGTGGTGTGTGATGCGTGGGGCGCTAGCTACATACACCGCACTCGGCCGGGGCGTTCCACGCGTGCGATGTGACAAGCAGAGAGCAACGAACCGATTTTACTGGCCGCTTTTGCTTGTCTGTCTTCAACGATCGATGTTGCCTAGATTCTTTTTAATATTATCCACACTTGTACAGGGTACATGTAAATAGGCCTATTTAAAACAAAACTGGTTCTTGTGATAGTTAAAATGTTTTTTTGACATTGCACAATGTTGGAAAACGATCTAAAAAGTTGAAGCACTCGTAGTCAGTAACGCCTCTCCCCTGCCCCCTCCCCCAAGGAAGCCACGCCCCCAAAGCCACGCCTCTTCCGATTTTTGTTTAGTTACTCAACAGCAGTTACTCCAAACAGGCTTTCGAGCCAAAGTGTTTTGTTATACTTTTGTCGGCCGGCCCCGGCCAGCTTGAATTTCGTTTGTTGCTTTTTTGTTTATTGTATGTATTTATT
The DNA here is from genome assembly GCA_037783545.1 of Henricia sp. BOLD:AAB3569. NCBI lineage: Eukaryota > Metazoa > Echinodermata > Asteroidea > Spinulosida > Echinasteridae > Henricia > Henricia sp. BOLD:AAB3569. Next base: position 55,028 of record JBBELK010000007.1, read on the forward strand.
TACTGTTTGTTTGCACTTTGTAAAGTTTGTTGTTGAAAGGCCGAACAAATATTAAAAGGTCCAAATTGTTGATTCACTTTATTTGGCCACAGGGCAAATTTACCAACAAGACGGACGTGTGGGCGTTTGGAGTGACCCTTTGGGAGATCATGACGCTCTGCAAGGAGCAACCTTACCAAGACCTGAGAGACGAACAGGTTATTGAGAACAGTGGACAGTTCTTTGAAAAGAACGGGAAACCCACGTTATTGGCCCAGCCTCCGCATTGCCCCAAGGTATGCACAACAATTTGCGCGAAACAATAGACCAGGGGCTAATTTCATGGCGCTGTTGAGCAGCCAATTTTGTGCTGTGTGACCCTCACTTTATACAATGCGATTTCAATCCGATTACAACATGTCGTGTGACCCCAGTCGTCGTTGGAAATATCATAATCGTATCACAATCGAGTATTAACAAAAAGTTTCACATCTAACCCCAAACCTAACACTTTCTATTGTCTCTGCACTATAGGATATTTACGACGTGATGTTACGTTGCTGGCGAAGAGAGCCCGCAGACAGACCAACGTTCCAGTACCTGTTCACCATGCTACAGGCCAAGAACCTCGGTTATGAGCCGCCTGTACCAGTCTAAACATTGCAGTGATAGCAACATTAATATGGTCCCACCGACTTGAATATGTGTTATACGCAGCATTTGCCAAAAGAAGTCTAAAGGGGCGTTCACACTATCGCGGAAAAATCACATTGTTCCATTGGTTTGTACACAAACTGGTTTGCCGCTTGTGCGCAGCCTATCGCGACGCGCAAAACGTTTTGAGCTGGGTCAAAGTTCAAATTTGTTGAACTTTGACCGCGGTGCGCTGACCTTTTCAACGCGCAGCCAATGAGTTATCAGAGAAGCCCAAGCTGCAGAGTGGAATTTTCTATTTTGGAATAATCGGCGATTGGGAGCTCATGCAATGCGGTGAGCGCAGCGCAAAAGTGTGATTTTTCCGCGATAGTGTGAACGCCCCTTTAGGGTCTTTTTTTTCAAATAAATGCCTGGCCTTATAAAATTATTTGCTTCTTCACAACCTTTCTCTTCCAAAACTTGCCTTATAAAAAATATAACAGTAGGCCAAAGTGTGGTGCCAGATTTATCAACATTAAACATCCAGGCTAAACCAGAAAATCTAAGAATGAATGTTTCTCGGGATCCTGATAGGGAATGGTCTTACATGGGAAATTGTCTCCTGAAGACGAACAGAGCATGCTGTTCGAAACGTTGAGTTCACACTCACCGGTTCTTTTCAGAACCACACATTTACAAATGAGATTCACATGGTGCTACCGTAAACCCATACACATGGGAAATTGTCTTTATTTCATCAAAATCAATCAAGACAATCAGGATGTCATTGCCTATGCAACATATTAAGTCACACCCAAGTCTTTGAACCAGATCTGATTATTTGACAACAAGAACTGGCCGCCCAGTTTTAGGATAAGTCAATAGGCAGTCACTGGCCTTAATTACTCCATTTCAGTCTGACTTTTATGAAATAGACTATTTTCTTGTATTATGAAGATTCCCTGTCAGGATCCAGGGTAACCTTGATTCCGAGGTTGCCTGGTTTGGCCTAGAAATTGTTGGGGGGACACTCTGTATAATACAACTTAGCTAGTTGTTGTTAGCGCATTTTGTGTCCGCCGACATCTCAATGCGCTTTACAACTATCACAAAATGCCAAAATATTGAGATACATAGGCAGGTGGCTCCTCCGGCAGCCAGGCCAGACACACTGGGGAAATTCCTTTTTCTGCAAACTAATGGTCTAGGATCTTTTAAGTGCATTACACAACACTGGACCTACGGCTTTACTGTACATCCCTTCAGAAGAGAGCAGTTGGGATTGTGTGCCTTGCTTAAGAGTAGAAGTATCTCGGGTGGATTCGAACTCACAACCTTATGGTGTTTACACCATAGTCAATCACCCATACCGCTCGACAAGGGTACTCAAATGTTGGACAATTTTGGAACACCATTTCTTGTAATGCCTCATGTGATGTACATTTAAAGAGTTTCCAGGGGAAACAGGAGTTGATCTGAGGGATGAGATTTTGTCCCCCCGAATTTGGGTCTGACCCCCACTATTTTGGTGAAATGTAGTGTGCTGAATAAGTGCACAACATTCAACTGGATTCAAGTTAAACTTGTGAAGACTTGAAAAACAAGTGTGTGTATAAAAGCTATGAAATTTAAGGGGAAAAACATTTTTTTAGTTGCTGAAACCGTGGAAATGAAAATGTGGTTTCCTCGTGTAATGAACATTTTTGGAATGTCTATAAACAGGTTAAAAGGTCAATGCCAAAAAATACATATTTGGAATAGAGTTGAATAACGAAAAAGGTATGCTGAAGAACTGTGGTTTTTACATTAAGCCTAGCGTACATCGACATTGCAACTGGAAGCAACTAGTGGCAACTAATGTTTCCGGCAACTAGAAGCAACTCGCGGCAACTAGTCAGTTGCTTAAAAAGGTTGATGTACGCGCACTTGCAACTACTGGCAACTGGAAAAATCCCAGTTGCCGTGAGTTGCTCATGTTTTACTTTCTGGCAACTAGTTGTACCCAGTTAAGGTCGGTTGCGTCGATGTACGCGTACTTGCAACTAGTTGCTGTCGGTTACACGCATGCATCTGATCACGTGCTTGCACATCGATGGCAACTGCAAGCAACAGTTGCTTCCAGTTTCAATTAGGTCAATGTACTCTAGGCTTTACCGAATTGCCGTGTCAATGTGTGCGCTCTGGAAATGTAGACATGGCTGGATGTAGCTCCCAGTTACCGTTAGTTGTTAAATTGATCAGTTGCTGTCGATAAGCGTGCTACGCACACATCGACTGCAACTGATCAGTTGAGTTGCTTCCAGTTGCAATGTCGATGTACGCAAGAAATCGCATTGTGACAAAACTGAATAGTAAAATCAAAGCTCAATTGAGCTTTTGCAACGGCGGCCATGACAGGGGGCAGGTTTTCATATTTAAAAGTGCCTACCCGTGCTTGACGTACAGTGACAATGTGACTGTCCCTCGTCATGGCCGCCGTGCAAGGCTCTATATTTGAACATTCGGTTTCATGTCCCAATCTTAAAGTTGCTGAAATTTGATTGTCTGTATGCTGGCCTGTAACTAATTCATTATAAGTTAATTGAAATCTGCCAATACTTGAGTGCATATCAAAAAGTACTTTCACATGATACCTTTGTCGTTATTAAACTTTCTTTTTTTTTAATAATAAAATTCAGTACTCAGTATTTTGAACAAAGTATTCCACAGATAAACATACAATAAAGTGTGTGTTTTTTTTTACCGCCATGTAGCATATTACTGTAACAAAGAGCTGTATAGGGTGATGTTTAAAACAATATTAAAAAAAAAGAAGCTGTACTATGGGTTTTGGTTGACCTATATTTTTCTCTGTTTTCATTTTGTAAAGACGTTATATTTAGTAGGGATAATCTAGTGTGTACTTTTTGTATGGTTGAACCATTTTTGCCTTGTTCATAATTTGGTGTGATTCTCTTTTGTATATCGACAGATTTAGACTTTTTATTGTAATGCATTGCATTGTTTTTGCTTTAAGACATATCAGTATATGGTACTAGATTATGGTGCTGAATTAGTAGATTTTGATATAAGTTCCGGTCTGTCATATTAAGCCTCAGTCGCACCAGATCATATAATTTCTGGATCGTGCGATTGGTGGCGATTTGGCCAAAGTACGACCACTCAGCAATGTTTGCTACGATCTCCATTTGCAGTCACATACTGTGATTGCTCTTAAGACTAGTTGTAAGTCATACAGTGATTGTGGAAGATCAATCGCAAGATGGTAATCGTGCGACTAGTGGTGGAGATCAGCGACTGATCGTATGATCAATCGTATGATCAATCGTATGATCAAATTGCACTACTGATCGTGAGGTTGTACAACAGGTGGCACCACCAATCGTCGGGTGGCATGACCAGTCGTGAGACTGCTTGACCCGCGATCATGCGCAATTGGTGGTATGACCGTGTCTGCGATAAGACCTGACTGTGATTTGGAATTGCAGGTCCCACAACCTCTTCTGCGACCAGTTGCGCAATTTTTCTACAATTTGCCCGCGATTCCAACATTTTTCGGTCACAGCTACATTAGATCAAAATCTGGTCACACGTCTGGTGTGACTGGGGCTTTTATTATCGCACAAGCACGAGTGGAATACGGCATAATCCGTATTCCATAATTGTCGCAAGTGGGACGACAAATTCATCTTTGAGTAAACTTGACGCGCACATGCACAAAGTCGCGCACATGCACAAGGTCGCGCACATGCACAAGGTCGCGCACATGACTTTTGAATTTCCAGTAGTGTATATACAGCACTTAGTGTGTTTTTACTTGTGCTATGAATCGGCCAAGAACTTTTTATCAAATCATACGATGCAGTGTTGATTTTTGTTTTTTTAATGGAAGTATATGACAAAATGTAATTTTTGTACGACAGTGCTATCTGTATATAGGCAGTGACATGTTTTTTATATCATATCATAGATCAGACATTTCAACTGAAATGTTTCTTGCAAATCTGGTATCAGCCAGATAAATTGCAGTACTTGACTTTTGATCATACTTTTATATATATATAAAAAGAACCATAATCATAGCTAAGAATTTTGTTGGTCCTACATTCTTTTAACTTGCTTGTAATTCCAATTTCCATGACATCAGTTCCAAACAAAAGTTTTCTATAGAAATGATTCGTTTTAAATTTAAACTACATTGATTGCAATGATGATTTGATAACCTTATTTCATGTCCACCATAAGCCTGGAATACATGTACTAACAAATGCCTTCCACAATTTACTCACTTTTATTTGCCACGCATGCATATTACTGCACTAAGTCCTATATGAATACGGTTGAACATATTCCAACAAACAAAAGACATTGTGCTGAACAATTGCCACTCATACTAGGGTTGTAGTCAAGTCCATCACAAGTCTTTCAGAAGTCTTGAACCGATAAAATCACAGGTCCGTGACAAGTCCCGCACAAGTCCGTCACAAGTCCAATAACAAGAAGCAAAGGATAAACACGCACAAAAGAATTCCTTTGTTGGAGTTCATTTGAATAGCTTGTGACTTGAATTAAGACCTAGGGACTTGTGGTGGACTTGTGAAGGCTTGTGAGGACTTGTGATGGACTCGACTACAACCCTGACTCGTACATTATTTTTATGCAAAGAACAGGCAAAATGACCCACTGGAAAGGGAAAGCAGTTTTGTCGAACTGGGCACAGAATAAAATCTTTGAAATCTACGCCTTTTGCCATGTACCAACCATGCTTGTTTAACACTCTCTCTTGTTTCTTGTGTAGGTGCACTACAATAAATTAAAGTTTCATTGATAACGGTGATGATTGATTGTCCAATACTCCCAACCATGCCTACATGTACCTATGGGCTTCACTCTACACAGGTACCCAGTACTAATTAAGTTGATGAAAAATCTCATTAGACATCAACTAAATCATGTATGTTGAATTTAATTTTAATTGTAAAATTTTAATGTAAAATTTTGAGTCTTCATATGTACTATTTAGCATTTGCTTGCATGAATATTGATTTAATTACTTTGTGCCATTTTTATTATGAAAATTTGCAGTTTGGAGCAGAAATATCAGTGAAGTTTTGAAAGCAAACTTTTACTGCTTCATTAAAGCCTGTATGGGGAACCATGGCAGAGTGGTGAAGCGTACTGAATCCAAGACTTTAGTAAATCCACAGGTCGTGTGTTCGAATCCCGTCCATGGTGCGTGTGCTCTTGGGTAAGGCACTTTGCCATGAATTGCCTCTCTCAACCCAGGTGTATAAATGGGTACCAGCATCATGCTGGGAAGGTAAACAGACTCGCTGTGTGGGAGGAGTGGCGAACCAACCACAGCAAACTTGAAAGAGGAGTCTGGCCCCCTCGCTAATGAAAGAGAGATGGGCACTCTGGCTTGTAATTACAAGAACAACCTCGTTAGTTTAAAAATTTCCCACTTTCTGTTTCAAGCAAAGTGGACGTGCCATATCAAATACCAATTTCCAAAATTCTTTGTTGTCTGCAGTTTGTGATAATTTGTTTTTGCTTCGTATTAACCACAGCTGGTCTGTATATTAAAAAAAAAAGTTTTATTAATGTTTAACTGTTACTAAATTAGCTTTTTGCACGTTTTACATGAATGGCGTCTGGTGTACTGACGTACGTCCTTTCACATGCACACTCAGTCACTTGACAAGACTAAATTTTTGTTGCTACGTGGTGCACACGGCAGGTGTGAAGTACAGAATCAATACTGTGTTCACCGTAGGAGAGAAGGGCATAAAGCAACAAGACTGTTGGTTGCTAGGCAGTTGCGTGCACCACGTAACAACATATAGCCATTGTCAGTCTGAGCAAATGCTCAAAAGTGCTATATTTTAAATGTTCCCACCAAAGTGTGTATTAATTTGTTGAAAGGAGAGTTTAAAATGTAAGGAAATTATCATTTTTGACAATGCGCTTGATCACAGAAAAATGCTTAGTATTTTTCAGAAATATCTTAATATAAGAGTTTTTGTTTTACTTGTATCATAATCAATTTTTTGTTTGGTTGTTTTGGTACCGTTCCAAATATCGTGTCCTATTGATTTTGTACGTGTACACTGTGGAACATTTTGAGACCCAAATGTTCCCCGTTATTAATTTATCAAATCCCTTTAAAGAATTCCAGAGATTCCTAAAGCCAGGGGGACATCGCCACGATTATTCCTGACCTGACAAGATGTCTGAGATAATCTTGGCAGTGTGAACAGTCCCACGACTAGGATTTAATCAATATGACGCATCGTTGGTGGGTCAATAGTTTGCTGCAGTGCCACGTTTCGTTCATATAACCACATGCATATCCGCACTATATCTTGACAGCTATAATGTGCATTATTAAAAACAGGGAGCTCTTTTTAATAAATGAAAAGAAATGCAGATTTCAATTTAATGTCGTTCTTTATTTTCTTGTTTCTTCATGCTTGCAGCCCTACCTTTAAATTAGCCTCTTACGTTTGCACACCATCGACGAATTTACACTGGTTCAGTTTGATACAATGCATGTATCTCTGTCTGAAGTCAAAAAGACAAACTGGTCTATTTGGCGACCAAGACCATTTCCAACAAATACTTTATCTTCTTAAGATAACTTAAGCAGTGTGGCAGTATGTTCGTTGCAAGGCCCGTGTACATGTACACGAGCCAATATAATTATCGGCCAACAAGGACTTGTTGGGCATTGCATGAATGTGCTTGTCTACATGGGTAATTCCCAAAATTAGGGGTCCAAAAGTGTGACATGCTTTTTAATATTTCCAAGTGTTTTTATTGATTGAAAGTGGTTTCCCAGTAAACAATAATTATTTTTATTTGAACAAATGCCACTCAAATTTAATGTTTGTGTGTAGATATGGCACCAAGGTTAATGCAACTCATTCTACAGCCAGTTTTCATTGGCGTAGGTAACCTGGGACACCAAACTCCTATTTAATACCATGGAACAAATTATAAGCCTTTATGGTCTTTTGTTTTGAACATTTTTCAGGAATCAGAAAACAAAATATTAAAGAAAATGGTGCTGCCCCCTATAATCACAGGCCACAGTCCATTACTGAGAATTTGTGGTCATAAGTGGTGATTTTTTAAGCAGAGAGTGTCGTACATAACTGGGACACCAAACATTTTGGACCCCTAATTTTGGGAATTACCCACATGATATATTGACTGTAATTGGCTGCTGCCTTCATGTGACAAGTGTTCCACTCTGCTATTGGTCGGTTTCATCCAACAAGCTGCAACAAAGTCGGGCGATAGCTACATGGCCCAGGCCTGTCTACACTATCAGATTTTGTGTGACAGACTTGTTTGTCAGACACTGTACATGATCAAACTTGTCTGGCAAAAGATTAAACATAACATGCAGCTAAATTCAGACAAAGTATGGACAGGCAACAGCCAATCAGTGGACAGTTTGATAACATGTGACCTTTGAGTGGCCACATGATCAAATTAAAATCATCAAATATCATCAAACTTGTCTGATAGTGTAGACACTTGACAGTCTTCAGACAACATCAAAAATGATATGTCTGTCAGACAAATCTGATAGTGTAGACAGACCTTTGTTTGTCCCACTTATACTACACTCCTTTAGCAGTGTTGCTCGCCCCACTTTAGTTTGCCCGCTCCAAGCTGGCAAACTAAAGCGGGGCCCAAGCACTGCTAAAGGAGTGTGCACTTAATATACCGTACATGCTTAGACAAAATACATACATTTACCACAGAAAGACCAAAACGAATCAATTTTTCCTTGCAATGTGTGGCAGTCGATACTTGCTTAAATTCCTTTATAATCATCAACAATGATATACAGTGTATAATTATTTTGTCCGGTGAATACGATTTGTTCACTCGGATAAATGTCATTCCTTTAAGTACAATTCTAAAAACATAGATATTTAAGTATTGCACAGATGTCAGTATCTTCTTGTATATACACATCAAACCACTCCATATTTTGGACGGCACACAAATACTATTTTATGAAAACTGTTCACAACATCCCACAAACTACACTAAGTCTACCATAGCTATATAATGTATATGGTCACACACACTATATGAAATAAAATTTGTCGAATTCAAATTTGTTTTCTGAGGAAGAAAATGACACAATTTGTCAAAGTCCTTCAATCTCTCGAATGATGGATATTACCCTTCGTTTAAAGGACTGCTTTGATGTTGAATCATGCAACTTTGGTCCGTGAATCTGGGAGCAACTTGAGTCCCTCGAACGATGGCTATCACCCATCATTCAAGGGACTCTAATCAAACTACTTATTGACCAAAGATACACCACTCATGCAAAATCAATTCAACAAAGTACGAATTAGCGCCGTTTGAGTAAGCCGTTTGAGATGTGTCTCGTGTCTGTTTGACATCTTGCTGTAATTTTTTGCCACAAGAGGCATGTCAAACAGGCAATTAGAGGCGCATATTTTTGCTTACTAAAATGGTGCCTGTTCGTACTTCACTTTATTGCATAAGTGTCTATGGTGCTATTTTCTTTGCTATTGACAAAGTGTACAGCATACACATAAGTTTGATATTGAATCATGCAACTTTGGCGAGTACATGTATGTCAATAAAATTAACCAGTTAACGCCGGAATTCAAACATTGCTGTCTGTAGGTGCGGGTTTATTTTTAGTTGAAGCATGGAGGGCGGAAAACAACTGAACTCATTAACCATGCGTGGTGAAGTATTGTTATGTTGATGCACTGTCATTGTACACCCTAATGTTGCTTTGTTATCAACTGTTTTGCCCATTTTCCTCGTCAATTACTGCGAGTGTAGCTGTTAAAAGCAGTAACAAGCAGATTTCCCCTAAACGTGTTAACAAGTCCTCCGCTACACCGATGCAGAAATCTTGGCATGTTTAAACGTCCTCCGGCGTCAAGTGGTTAATAGTTGATGTGCCATAAAGAACTCCTAGGGAACGGGCACATGCAATGCAACAATTAGACACCTTAAAATTTCAAACTTTAAAATGGCAGTTTTAGGACTGTAAAGTTGCATAATAGGTCTTTACAAAAACCATTTCTTTTTTGTCTTTGAGAAAGGTTCGATCCCGCTGTGACCAAGACGTTCTCGTAAAATCTCTACAAAATGCAGGTTTACAAGCAAGATTTCCGTCGAGGCTAACATGAGACAAAAGGCACAGGTATGTATACCTGACTTGTACAGTTCCTGAGTATAAGATACAAAAATATGTTCCTCCTAGACTACAGTATTTGAACAGTAAACTCTCGTTATAACGCCTCCTGATATAAAGCTCCTTTTTCTAAGTCCCAGCTGTTATTCTCTGCATTGTGTATGCACTGTTTATAGCGCTCTCTGGATATAAAGCTCAAATTATTTCTGAAGAGATAACTTAGGCCCAAAAATGGATACAAATAGTGTGACAACATGCCTTTCTAAAAACCCTGTGTACACATTTCCAATATACGCTCGTAACCGTGATGGACACTTGTGTTACATTTTAGGCCGTCCCGGTTACGAGCGTATATTGGAAATTTGTACACAGGGTTTTTAGAAAGGCATGTTGTCACACTAATTGTAAACCTTTTTGGGCCTAAGTTATCTCTTCAGAACAACTGAAACTTTTATTTTAAAACCAGACAAAGGAATTTTCTTGAAAATATGGTCTGTGTTGCCAAAATGCCCCCTTTACCGTGGAAAGACTCAGTTGAGATAATCATTTATATAAAATGAAGCCTTTGGAGACACTGCACGTTTCCGATACCGTGCAGTAGAGTCCCAATCTGATGTGCACACCAAAACATAATGCATTCTGAGAAAACACTTTTGAATAACACTGAGCTATCAAGTGAGTGCATTGCGTGTGTGTGCTGCACGTGAGTACGGGAAAAAAAAAAAATGCAGAACAGTAACAAGAGTGCATGCAGTTGTAAATGTAGGAAATTTACTGGAGGAAAAAAAAACCTTGCAGAAATCTTGCAAAAATTTAAAAAAAGTAAGCTTCATTTTATATAACAATAATGTTGGATGTCTTTTTAGGTGATATGAGAATATACCGCATTCGTCATGAAAATACCGAACTTGCATTTGGTTCATTCTGTATTTTATTGTATCACCCTCAAACTATCCAATATATTATATAAGTATTGTAAAAACTCTGGATGCAGCAATAGGGCGACAATTCGGGAATAATCACTCAAATTGACACCAAATTTCTCTACCCGAAGCTTTAAAAAATGGTTACAGACCTAAGAGAGACGGTTCTAGACCTAATAAAAATGGTTCTCGATTAAAACAAAATAGTTTTTGACCTTAAAAAATGGTTTTTAAACTCAAAAATATTAGGGCGACACCAAATTGTCGCCCTATCCTAGCAAACAAAGTTTTTGAAGTTTGTGTGCATGCATGGGCCAATACATCATTTGGCCCAACAAAAATTTTACTTCCCGAGTTGACAAGAAAAACCCAACTAAAAGTGTTGATAGCAATGGTAACAAACACGACATGATTTTATTCCCGTGTAAAATAGTGCCTTTGTGGGAGAAATTACCAACTAAAGGTATATAATGGAAGAGTCTTGCAACAGACGGTCTTCATGTTTTGAATCCAATGTCACCAGGGCCTGTTTGAACTCCCATGAGCTTCTCCGGTCCCCCGTCCCTGCTGGTAACTCGGAGGTATACCCATAATATTCCATGACGAGTGCATTGTCTGAGTTGGCGCAGACACACAGTAGTTGCCCTCCCTTGTCAATTCGCCCGGTGAGTAGCCGTGGTTGGTGTGTTTTGGGGGAGTTTCTGGGGTCGTGTTTTTCTGAGGCGTGGTGGCGCCGATATTTGGAAGGACGGGACTGCAACAAAATGTAAAATCTGGTAAACTCAAATTTTGAAGCGATTGAAATCAAAGTTGTATTGTGTTTTGGGAAAGTTCATAGTATGCTTGAAATATTTTTTTTCTTAAGTTACGCTGGTTAAGGGAAACACAAAACCTATTTAACACTTATTCTTCTCTACAGGGCCTCTTTAACGGACTCCTGTTGAAATTCGCTGTGGAAGCACCGACAGAAATCTTGTCGCCACTCTGGGCCAAGCAGGACTCTTGGCAGTACATTGGGTGTTCACATTTCACTAGTAAACACAGTTTCAAGTAAAAACAGTGCATGTCCGCGATATTTGCAGCAATTTGACACCTACGGGGATATACCATTCCATTACGTTTGTCATTCTGCATCCCGGAGTAAATAAAAATGTCGCCAGAAGTTTCGGTAGGAAGGGATAGTCTTAAAGAACAGAAACTCGATCCAATTTCGGGAAAGTATAGATATTTGTTGTTTTCAGCATACATGACCAAATGAATTAATTAAATTAAATGACCAGGGGACTGTAATACCCTGAGCTCTTGGGATGCGCCCCTGACACAAGCTAAACCTCAGACTAAAACAGCCGCAACATTCACTGATCTTGTAATTTCCCTACCTTGTTCCCAGGTTTCCACCGGGCACCGTGGACGTACCCAGGGGTGATAACCTGAGGTGACCATCTCGAGTCTGACTCGACAAGTGTGAATTCAAACCAAAGGTATTAGGACGACCAAATGGGGGCGTGGCATCCCTGCACAGTTGGGAGGCGGGGCTTCCAGCTGGTGCTCCATTTGCCACTGGTAGGAATAGATTTAAATCGAGATGTACAAGTTAAAGGAGCGTGTTCATATTTTTTGCACGAAATGGATTCTGTTTTAACCCAACAATTACTGCACTGCTTTATGGAACCAGATAAATTACATTGTAGTTTACAAAACATTGGTGTTTTTTTAACGATCTTTGAAAATATACGGATTGAGAACGCGAAATTTCAGAATGGTAATGAGAAAAATATAGCAAATGATATGGTAAAACAATTTCGAATTTTTTTTTTTAACATTGATTATTTTGAATGGCCCCTTAGTTCTTTCCGAAACTGTACAAAACTCAAATTGACTTGGGGCAGACTTTACAGCCTACATGTATTTGTGGTAGATGGCCACAAATATACGTTAGACATCACGAAATGCAGCAAACCTTACCCCTAGTGAAGTGGTACTTACCTGCTTCAGTATTGGCCGCAATAGGAGAGCTCCTTGTCTTTGAGGCACTTCCACTTGGTAGCGGGGGTGTCCCTGAGATAAGTACGTGCCTGCTGTAGTTATTTGCTTGTGCTCTGTAGGCTCTTGATGTAACACTAACGAAATAAATATATACAATTCAATAATCTGTCTTTTATTAACATGGCCAAAAAGTCCACATTTTTTTCTAAATTTTTATAAAGGAAAACAGCATACGTACTCTTTAGCGTCTGAAGTCCCAGGGAGCAGAGAAGCATTTTTGGCTCCCTGCGAGCTGATGGAACTAGCGGATCCAGATCGACCAATACCGGGCAGTACGTCTTTGGTAATCTGGGCTTGCGTTGTGGTGGGGTTGTCCATAGAATTGCGCCTCGTAGTGATGACATTGTGGGACCATAGCGCTGCATTGGAGGCATTACGATAGCCATAGTGGGGAACTATAAAAAAAAAGGAATGTTTTTAAAAAAACTTTACTTTTTGTACTTTAAAGGGGAATTATACCCAAAAAACAAAAGACCTTAAGCTCAACGAGTGCAACTTATACATTATCTTAATGCAAAGAACAAACTATTACCCAAAGAATGATGTTTTTACGGACAACTTTTTCGTGTATTGCCATAGGAATGCACGAGGGACTTGTAACACAAAGCATAATTCTTTGCCCATAGTGCGACGCATCGCTAAAATTGCCATTCTTTGTATTCGCTTTTCAGTGGGTAATATTTCTTGTTCTTTGCATTACAATAATGTACGAGTTGTACTTGCTTTGTTTCTTGGGTATAATTCCCCTTAAAAAAATAAAAAAAGTTTTTTTGATCAGCGCGTCTCCCAAACACCCCTGGAATTGGAGCTAAGGGAGGCACTTCAGGCAGAGTGGCTCTTAAAGAGGCTGCAGTCAGCTTTGCCACAAGAGATGGTCATACACACATTACTGACTGATAAATATTGTCAGCCTCCACAATCTTTCGGTCAGAGCATAATTTACATTTTTTGCTTCTTTTTTTAAATCATTTTTTTAAGCATAAACTTGGACAAATAAACTTGGACAACTCATGCATATTTATTACCCACAGTCACATAACACACCTCTGTTATTTGGAGGTATCGGAGGTTTTCTATCCCCTAACGTGGATGATCGTTTCCTAACAAAGCTACCCTCTGGTTGGCCTTGGAAGAATCCATCAAAAATGACAAAATTGTTGACCTGTCGGAAATTAAATTTCATTTGGCAAGGGTTAACGGACAATTATCGATATTGACAGAATTCTTTTCAGGGGATTGATTTATTAATAAGGTAAAAAATAAATAAACATTTGTATAATTTTAATCTATACAAGGTAACAGTTTCTTAAAGAAACTTTTTTCCAGAAAATTGATTTTGTTCTAACCTAACAATCATATAAAATTCCTCCCCAAAATACTATCCATGGGGAGAAAACGGGAAATTTGCAATCTCCAATTTGGATGTGGAAGCAAAAAGGTTTCTATACTGTTCTATATTACCGGATAAATTAGTTTACAAAACATAATTTTTGTTTAGCCGATATCCTATTTGAATTGGGAGCGCGAAATTTCAGAATGGTATTGAGAAAAGTATGACAAATGATATGGAATCGAAATATCATTACCCATTTGAAAAATTGGGGGAGAGGTCAAAAATGTGATCTGGACACGCTCCTTTAAACACTACCCAATCAAAATTTGTAGTCGGAATAAATTAGACTTGGGTCCAATTTCAGAGTTTTTCTTCTTTTTTTCCAGATGGACTATAAATTAAACTGATAAAAACTTGTAACCTGGTGGATAGTTGCTCGCAGGTTGTAGTGCTTCTTTAAGAAAGACGTGAACTTGTGTGAGGGTTTGTCAATAGGTAAATGTTCAGCTTTTATGCCCTCGTGCTGGAAAAAAAAATGACAAAAAATAGCATTATTAGCACAACTTGTGACATAAATAAGTCCAACTTAAAGGATTGAGTTAAACTTATCCTCAATATTGCAAAGCTGCACAACTCGTCAAAGTAAAGAAGAATATTTGAGATTTTTTATTTTTTGTTTTTTAATAATGGGGTGTTTCACCTATTGATTGCTTTCCGGTGACGTCACCCCTTCCATCCACCGTTTTGGTTGTCATTTTTTATGACGCACGTGGCTCGAGTGATAACCGGAAAAAAGAGCAAGAAAAGCGCATTGGTTGCACTTACCTCTGTTGCTTTATGTTGTTGCGCCATGGCTGTTGTATCGATAAAGATAAAAACGTATTTCTTCAGGCTAAAAATCGCGATCAAGTAGAAGCACTTTAATTTTTACAAGCTGAGTGCATGCTCAATAAATTGAACGTATCGCAGCGCGCGCGTGCGGCATCTTCGAATGAAAATACGCTGGTGAGTATTTTTTACGCATGTTCATGTGCGTCTATTGGCGTACGCGCGTGATTGTTGACCACCAAACATCCCCGGATGTCCTACGTCACGGAAAGCAATCAATACATCGGGGTGAGTGGCACCATTGGCAGCTGACGGCAAAAGACACCGGGTAATCCTCTTACTCTTCACGAAAGAATGCTCTAGGATCTTTTATGTGCGTTACACAACGCACTGGACCAGGTATACGTACCACGCCGGGTATCGAACCTGCAAAACCAATTTTTCACCAGTTGCAAGTCAACGACCTAAACCACAGAAATCACACAACCATATCAGCTGGAGCATCTGTCGGCTGTGTCAGAGGTCTCTGGTTTAAATCTTACACAATCTACAAAAATTCACAACACAAAACATACATCAGATCACTTCTGTTTTATCCACTTACAGCAAGCATCGCATCAAAGAGCTTTTTCCCACACCCCTTTCTCTGACACGACTCGTGAACGTAGAAGTCGAGCACGCACAGTGGCTCCATCTCAGTTTGGTTTCCATGGTGATCCAAGACAAACAACTTCTTCCTTCCGACTTTCAGAATGCCTACAACTGCCCCAAGTCCCCTAAAAAATCAAGTTCAGTTTAACCAAAAATACTAAGCAACACAAGAAACGCAAAACATTTGTCCACTTTTTGGTAAAAAAATTTGTTTAGCACACAGAAGCTTCAAACTTTTATGTGAATATTTCAATGTCAAAACTGAACTGAATTAAATTTGCATGCAGAAATCCATTAATTTTACCTTTTATCTTGAAAAATGCCCCTTTTTATTCTTTTTCAAGATTCAAGATTTTTTAATAAAGAAATCACACAAAAAGTTTCTTACATATAAATATCACAATTCACTTACTTCAAAAGTAAAAGAATCAAATCTTACACTACACACAATAAGGTTATTGGTGTGTGTTTTTTCTTCTTCAAATTACTGTTTTTACCTATTCCTGTGACAAGGTATGTCTGTTATGCAGATACAATTGTCATATACAAAATCATTCAAGCGGAATGCATACTCAATAAAATATATGCATACATCCCACAATTGACAGCCGAAGTGTGACATGCGTTGCCATGGTGATTGGATCTAAACATCATGGCCATCAGCAAAAGTACCATTGCAAAAGCACAGGGACACACACGGTTCAGTGATATTTAGTTCAGAGCCAATAGACCTTATGCGTAGCGGCCATGATAGAGGACAGGATTTCATATTTAAATGATGTGACAATAGATCCACAATGTGCCTACTCGTGCATGACGCACTGTGACAATGTGACTGCCCTCTATCATGGCTGCTACGCATACGGTCTATTGCCTAGGCAACCAACAAAAGATGACGCATTCACATCGGCAGTCTATATCCCTAACTTATCATAAGTAGTGCATAACTGAAGTATATTCAGGATTCATGCAAATTCCTTTTAAATATACCAATTATGCAAGGTAAACACGGTATTAATTTTGTGACAGACCCATTAGCAGATGCTTCCTTCATGACGTAGAGGTGATGCTTTGAGAAACGAAGTTTGTGTGTTGATGTGATGGGACCATGTAGATCTTGAGCCTGGAGTGACGAATGAACAAAAAATCAACAAACGTGTCATTTCATGTTTTAAAATGGCACATTTTTATTTTATTTTATGTTAAACGGCTTGGACTTAAAGGAGTTGTTCAGATTTTTTCCAGTAAATGGATTTTATTCTAACCTAACAACCTAATATAAAATACATGGTAAAGTAAACAGGAAATTTGCAGGTTGGTGTAATCACTGCACTGATATGTCAGGTGTATGTAACTGGATAAATTAGTTTACAAAACATTGGTGGTTTTTGATGATGTCCTTGAAAATATACGGATTGAGAACGTGAAATTTCAGAATGGTAATGAGAAAAATATCACAAATGATACGGTATCAAAATCTCAACAGTGAACACCCACGGGAAAAATTGGTGGGGAGGGGTCACAAAAGGAGATCTGGACACACCCCTTTAATACAAATCCACAAACAATGGTTCTAAGACGTCTACAAAATGGAAAACCCACCTGTGCTGAGGCTTGGCCCATTGCATCAATCACCTTCTCTAAATTGGATCTTAAATTTGCCCTGTTGAGAAAAAAAAAGTAACAAAATTTGGTCATTGCAATTACTGCAGTCTCAATTTCAAAATCATAGCAGTATGTTTTTCTTCACCTTCCTTCATTTACGCGTACATCAATGAGGCATTCACCAAATCACAAGCTCAATCTGTGTCTCGGAGAACCTCTTGATTAAGAATAAGACAAAGTCAAAGGCAATTTCTACGCATATTCGGTCATTTGCAATTAGACAGTTCGGATCATTGTTGAGCTTGTCTTGGCGAAGTTGTTGATCATTATTGTTGAATGACCAGTTGCATTTCACAAATGTACCATCACACTCACTCACAGATAGATTCCGCAGATTGACCATGTTCATGATGTTGACAGTTAATAATACCGACACTATAGTGACAGTTGTGACAGAACCTACCCTGTTGATCGGCACGGATCCATTCGATGATCAACGACTGCCACGGTCTCCTCGAACAGCTGGTTAATATCGAATCGAAACTCCATCTTTTTGCGATTCAGACGATCTTCTTGACATTAATTTCGGCATTTTCTTTCAGAATTTTCTTCCCATAATCACTGCTTTGCATTTTGCACTTGCACATATGGCATGTACGATTCTGCCGTGCAATTGACAAGTGGGATAGTCCATTAGAAATTAGGTTGTATCTGTAGAAAAGTTTTCGTACGTGATGTTGAAAATGGGTATTATTTCATTTGTTTTCCAAACTGTCTATTGAAATATTATTTAAAAACCACTTTTATGTAGCTTGCAGACGGTAACAATTACAAAAAGTCCTAGATATGACGCATTGATTAAAAAAATTAAAAATAAACACCCCTTAAAATAATAGAACGTTCTGATGACAGAAGTGGGTCATGAAAACATTGGTAACCGTCACAACAACATGCATTTCAATGGCAAAATATGCGACAGTTACGCCGGAAACCAGTTACAAGACGTCAACACGAGAGAGCAGAGAGATTTCAAGTTCCCTCGTTCGGTGACTCATTATTCAACCTTTTTCAAGTTTTGGGGTGGCTTTCAGTGGCAACTAACTGCCAGGATGCCGAGGAAGAAACCATATAGTGGGAAGCAGAAAAAGAAGCAGCTCCAAGATAAGCGAGACAAGAAAAAACCGGAAGGTTCTGGGCAGAGGACGAATGCAGGTGATGGTGAATTTCAGTCAATTTCAGTAGAGGGCGCTGTTTTTTTATTATGACTCGTGTGCAAGTGCAATCTAAGACAAGTCTTAGGCCCGCTTCAAACGTCGCGACGCGCTTATGCCATGTCGAATTAAATTTAACTTGATTTTTTTAATTCGACACGGCACAAGCACGACGTCTGAAGCCATTTGGCTCGGCAAAATGAGTTTGACACCGCAGAAGATTTCAGCTCGACAGGTTCTGCCGTGCTAAATCAATTTAGTGCGGCACAAGCACGGCTTGGCTTCAAACGTCGTGCTTCTGCCGTGTCGAATTTAATTCCAGTTCGAAGTTGGTCCGCAATTTTGTTCCGACTAGGAATGCGCATGCTCGCAGCGCGTATGTCAGTAAAGAAATAACCAACAAACAAGTGCATCAAAATAATAAAATGGCGACGTACAATGGACATAATGGAAAACGCACGTGCACAACGTCCATGACGTGCACAATATACTCATCCGCCATGTTGGATGTATTTAAGCTCGACTGGGAGTTTGCAATTAAGTTCGACGTTTGAAGCCACTGCTGTGCTAACGTCGTACCAACGTCGTGCCAAGTTGAATTTAATTCGACACAGTATAAGCGCGACGTTTGAAGCGGGCCTAAGTGATTTAAAAAACAACCAATGGCAAATGCAGAATAAAGCAATAATTAACTAATTACAAATGATGGTTAAAGTACATTTTTTAACCTTTTAAAGTTTGCCTTATTTACTCAGCCATTTCACATCGCTCACGACAACAGAGCTATGAACTAAACAGCAGTGATGAAGACCATGACGCTGGGTCAGACAGAGAATGCGCTGGCAGTACAGGGGTCCCCTGCCTCAACAAGGTAAACCAACAGCCAATCAGTAACAAGCATCAGGTGACGGACAAACATGACCCCAACAGGTAGGCACTATGAACAATTACTTCCAGACAGACAAATGTGCTGTTTTCTAGCATGTTAAACATTATCATGTCGTATGTTTGACCAGGTTAGCATGGCACTGAATCATGGGAGGGGTGGTTATCTCATTGAAGGGTTTATCCCTCTGTAGGGCTTGCTAGGCTGACGTGATAGCCAATCCCAATCAGTGAGGAACAACTGCAATACTGTGTCTCGAGACCACCAGTTGGCTTTACAGCTCAATGCATAGTTCCGATTTTGCCTAGTTAACCCTGGCCCCTTGGATATTGTTGCTATGCCTCACACGCCATCGTCAAAATGTCCACACATACTGCACAAACCAATGGGACTTTCAACGGAAAGCACAGATTCATTGGAGAAAATGATTCAATGGACATTTAAGCCAAAATGAGGCTACAATTTTAACTTCAGTGGTATATAGGCCCTAACTCTTTTAGGTTTTCCCTATGAACGCAATTTTTCTCTCGGTTTTTCCTAGGAAAAACCTGAGGGAGTATACCACTGTGTCTCATAGCTCAGCTGGTATAGAGCATCTGCCTGGTGAGTCAAAGGTCTGGGGTTCGAATCCTTATAAGGCCCTTACAATTTTTGTCTTATCCCAAGATATTGCATTGGGTAGTCTATTGCATACACAACCAAACTTGGGATGAGAGAAAAATCATATACATGTATATGGGCCTTTATATCGGGATTCAAACCCGATAACTCTGACTCGGGCAGATGCTCTAATACATGTACAGTACATTGTGCAGTACTAACTGTAAATATAGACTATCAAATAGCTGCCATCTTGCAAGGCAACTTATGTTGTTTAAATTGGTCAACAATGTAGACGCAAAATGTGCAATTACCATGCACGTCCTCGCGGAACAAAGAAACTGCCCTACAAGATACGGTTTATAGCACCATGGCTCTTGCAATTTTCAAAAGCACCACACACATTGGGAGATGCAAAATATATTCAAGGGTCTTACAAGTACCGGTATCCTTAGACCTGCATATCGCATTGATACATGAACAAATGTGACATTATCATTATGCGCGCTGTGTGTGCTTGACATGGCATTGCATAAAGTAGCTAATTTAATAAATGTGAACGGCAGCTCTGCCGAGATTATGCTACATAGTGCACCCAAGATGGCACTATAATTGGCTTCATCTCTCAATGTGTTGTAACTCAATGATCAATTGTGTCGTCGGTCATCAGCCAAATGCATGTTAGCCATTGTACACTAGATGTATTGCATACATTAAGGCCTCGAAATTCATTTTCAAAAGGGCACGGCAATTTTCTCTTAGTAAAGGGCAACTGAATGAGTAAATGGAAAATTTGTGTTATAACTTTTCAAGGGCAACACGACAAAAGCATAGGGCACCGATGGCAATTTGCCGTAGTGCCGTGGGTTATTTTAAGGACTGTACATTCAAGCATCAGTCACTCGGAACATTATGCAATTTTTTTTCTTCTGTATCTACTACAAGCATGTATTAAAATAATTATCTTCTAAAAATAAAATCGGAATAATTCATGTCGCATTCCTAGGAAGTTTGCGCATTTTCATGGCTGCACGCTGTCTTCAGAAAAAGAAACGATTTATGCATGATGGTAATGGGATAGAATTCCATTATACATGTACTGTAGCAGGGTTGTAGTCGAGTCCATCACAAGTCTGTCTGAACACGCACAAAAGAATGCCTTTGTTGGTGTTCATTTGAATAGCTTGTGACTTAAGACCCATGGACTTGTGGTGGACTTGTGAAGGCTTGTGAGGACTTGTGATGGACTTGACTACATGTACAACCCTGATGTATAGTTCATAAACTAATGTAGTTTGTTTCTAAAAATGTACAATTTAATAAGTTGAAGGAAAACTGACGCACACAAATTTATGCCAGTAGGTACAAATTCCTTATGTAACATTCAATGTATTTTTAATGTTTAACACTTGTGTCCATCCTATAACATAATATAGGGAGTTTCTACATGGAAGTTTTAAAAAGGGCCTGTTATTTGCGTTTTTGGCCCTCTATACAATTTTATTGTAAACAATTTTTAAGAAACTTTTATAATTAATCTAGAACCCAAATCATAATTAGTCTGGAACTTTGGTAAATTTTCAGTAAAAATGATTTTTAAGAAAGACAAATCAAAAATTAACATGCTGCCGGTAGTTCAAGGCTGTTTGTTTTTTCAAGGAATTTAGAAGGAAATATAAAATTTTCTAAAGATGCAGGTCATGACACATAAATTTTACGTTTCTGTGTCATAGGACACAAATTAAGACATGTAATTTTATAAGCAAAATTATGTATGATGTCTTAATGATGTCAGAGTTAAGACATCTTAAGAGTTTAAGGGAGCGTGTCCAGATCACATTTTTGACCACTCCATTTTCCCGATGGGTGTTGAGATTTTGATACCATATCATGTGTCATATTTTTCTCATTACCATTTTGAAATTTTGCATTCTCAACCCGTACATTTTAAAGGATATCGTCAAAAAATTGACCGATGTTTTGTAAACTAATTTATCTGGTTCCATAAAGTATTGCAGTAATTACACCAACCTTTTTGTTTCCACATCCAAATTGGGGATTGCCAATTTCCTGTTTTATTCCCATGGAAAGTATTTTCGGGAGGTACTTAATATGATTGTCAGGTTGAAACGAAATCAATTTTCTAGAATAATCGGAACACGCTTCTTTAACTTTCTTAATTTTGCAACCCACCCCCGATTTGTATCTTTCCCAAATAAACATCACCATATGTTGTCTTAATTCCTATTAATTATCCGGCAGATTTCGTCTGCATTTTGAGAAGGATTCCCGGGCCGAAGTGGAGAAGAGGAAAAAGCAATCTATGCAGCCGTTTCAAATCCTGCCTGAGGTAATATACCAGTATACTGCATGATGGATGAGGGGCTTAAATTCAGACTCTTCACAAATTCAGAATGCATTAAAATGTGTGCATGCTGCGCTGAAGATGGCACAAAATTATGAGTGCACTGACTGTGCAAGTAGGTCACTGGGCAGTGATTTTTTTATTTAATTTTTAAAATTTGTTTGGAGTTGGTTTTAGTTTTTCACTTTCAGTGACATGCTTAAAGGGAGAGAAACCGCTTGGAATTACTTGTATCGTCATGTATACTAAAGGAATGGTGCAAATCTTGACAAATCATTTTTATTTTAATTGAACGTAGACAAACTCAATTTTTTGAAAGGCGCCAGCTTATAAAATTATAGAAGGGCTGTTACGATTGGTTGAGATACCATGTACATGTATGTATGAGCCAATCAGGTGTACTCTTTTGTAGAGTATATAGACTGGTGCTGTGCATTATTTTGGATGTTCTCCTTTTATTTCATATTCCCACAGTTGGAATTTAAAAGATATTTGTCAAAAATTGCATCTTTTCTTTATGAAAAATGGTGGAAAGATAACATGTCAATCGCTTCACAGAAATGAGAATGAAATTGATGAATGTTGTCATGTCTCCAGAGCCCCATAGGTTTGTGTGAAAATTGCCAGCCTTGTTTGTCATCCAATCTTATGATGCCTTGAGAACGTCGATAAAGTTTAAATTAAAATGAGTTTCTCTTTCATAAATTTGATCCATTGTGAACACTGCACTTTAAATCGTGGATAACTAATTTGAATGCACTTTAGTGTATTGCTCCTTTGGTTTACATTAACATAAATATCAGTATTCACTGTGCTGCAGTCGTATACTGCTCGGAATTACACGCTCTGACAATGAGCCAGTTGACCTGTCAAGTTCAATCAGATTGGATTGCAATCAAATAAAAGGTGTCGGCCGTGATCGTTCAGATTTTTTTCTAATTTTGTCTCACATTGGACATGTACAATTTGGAAAATTATGTATTACAATGTAACTACATGTATGTTGCCATACTAAGAGTGGTATAACAATAGATTAAAGGAGCGTGTCCAGATCACATTTTTTTATCCCTCCATATTTCCCATAGGCGTATCATTTGTCATCTTTTTCTTGTGGGGTACCGTGGCCGAGCGGTTTAGGTCATTGACTCGCAATCATAGGTGAAAACTTGGGGTTGCAGGTTCGAACCTCCCCACGGCTACGGTACCTGTGCCCTTGGGCAAGGCACTCAACCACACTTGCTCCATCCTTCGGAAGGGATGTAAAGCCGTTGGGTCAGTGTGTTAGGTAATGGAAACGCACTCTAAAGATCCCAGAGCATTCTTTCGTGAAGAGCAAGGGGGATCATCCCCGGTGTCTCTGGCCATTTCTAATTCTAATTCTTCATGGGTTTCCTCACGCTTGCGAGTGACAGTGCAATGAGCACTATTGAGGAATCCTTGGTATGAATACCAGAAAGAAATAATAATAATAATAATAATAATAATAATTACCATTCTGAAATTTCGGGCTCCAAATATCATAATAAAACCACCAACGTTTTGTAAACTAATTTATCCAGTTCCATAAAGCAGTGCAGTAATTACACCAACCTTTTTTCTTCCACATCCAAATTGGAGATTGCAAATTCCCTGTTTTCTCCCAATGGATAGTATTTTAAAGAGGTGTTTTATATGATTGTTGGGTTAGAACAAAAATTTTTTCATTTTCTGGAAAAATCTGAACAAACACCTTTAAAGAAATGATAATTAAAAAAAAAAAAAATTTACTAAATTTATATTTTGACTTTTAGATTGCCTTGGAGGTTGATTTGTCGGACATTTACCAACCAGGGTCAGTACTGGACATGCCCAAACGTCCCACATGGGATTATAACCTGAGTAAGGAACAAGTTGAAGCCAGAGAGGAAGCAATGTTCCATGAGTATCTCCAGAACATCTTCTCCAAGTACTCAACCAAGCAACTCAGCTACTTTGAACTCAACCTTGAGGTACCTTCCCCAGTTGACGCCGGGATGATTTATGGCAAAAATAACAAACAAAATTGTAAAAGGGCCAAAAATTAACACCAGGGGCCAATTTCATGGAGCTGTTTAGCAGCCGATTTTGGGCTAACGGAGGCTCCGGCTATTTCATGGAGACCTTAACTTTAAGCACTGCTAAACAATTGCTAGCTTCAGAGGCAAAATTTGCTAAACACCAGTGACGCAACAATGCCTGTTTCCAAGCACGCGCATGTTTAAGCACGTCGCGGTCGCGAAATAGCCTTAACATTAGCACAACTTTCCTGCTACAGTAAACACACGTTTTCAGCTAGCGCTTAAGCAGTGCTATGAAATTGGCCCCAGGTCAAGCACCACAAATATTGACTCTTAAGAGTCACTTCTACATTCATTGTATGAATCTTTTCACCAAAAGATCATATTTTGCAACACTGAGGCAGCTGCCACGGAGTGAGATTTGCTACACTGACAGGAGTCCACAGCTGTCAAGTTCACGTTCAAAACATGTGTACAAATGAATAATGGCCAATGGATGTGTTTACCTGTCAACCGTGGAAGACTGCGGCAAAGCAGATGTTTTAACTCGTTAAGTGCCCCTGTGACTATACATTGCCAGAACGTGTTTACACGTCCTCCGGCATCTACTGGTTAAGAGTGCAGTTGCAATTAAACACCTCATTGAGTGGTATTCATTTTAGTAACTTTTCATTCGGTATGTACAACCCGACTCTTTTTTCCATACAATCTTGACTTTTTTTCTAGACTTGGCGTCAGCTCTGGCGAGTCTTAGAGATGTCCGATATCGTCTTGCTCATTACTGACATCCGACACCCGGCCCTACACTTCTCCCCAGCTTTGTACGACTACGTCATAAAATACCTGCATAAACACATCATCCTAGTACTCAACAAGATCGACCTGGCACCGCCGTCGCTCGTTGTCGCGTGGCTGACGTACATGAAAGAACAATTCCCGGATGTTCATGTTGTCTGTTTCACGTCATTCCCCAGAGAAAATCTGACGCCTAACAGTATCGATCCCGGAAAGGGTATGGAGCAAACTTTCCACATAGGGGCTTTTTAAAAGGGTTTTGTAGCCCGTATACAGGATTTGTAATATCCCAAAATTGTAATCGACCATTTGTCCAGAAAAACCTTAAGCCGTGGTTACACAGCCCGATTTTTTGTGCACAAAATTATTCTATTCTATGTTTGGACTGTAATAGCCCAATTTTAGGCATAATGTACCGTCAACCGACGTGTGATTTTGTTTGTTTGTTTGTTAGTGCTACATCGAAAAAGGCGTCGAGGGGCATACACTGCAGTTGGTCCTATGCAATTGTTAAAAGCTTGCCAAACAATATGCCATGGAAGAGGTACGTACATGCCAATACAGGCCTTTTCCCACTAGTCCAAATCTCGGTGGTGACCCCGGGGCGACGCGGGGGTAAAAATAAGCCTTGTTTTCCACTTTAAATTCTCACCCTCGTGCCACCCCTGAGCCACACCAGTGAGAACAGTAGTGTGAAACTCGAGAGCGAGCTAACAAAAGCGCAACATGAATGCGTACTTTTTAATTACATGTATTTCCATGCTACAATACATATGATGGCATAACGTGTTCAAAACGTGCGATTCCGATATTTTATGTCTTTATTTATTTTTATTATTTATATACCACATCCAACAGCGGAGGGACCGCCAATTACAGGAATGGGAGCAAGTGTGGTTGAGTGCCTTGCTCAAGGGCACAGATGCCACAACCCGTCACGGCCCGGAATCGAACCTACATTCTACATTTTAGAGTTCCATTGCCCAGTATAAATATCACTTTTATCAGCTTATACGTCGGGTATGTCGCAGAAAACAAAGTCAGGTGAAAGACAATTCTGGGGAGTGAGGAAATTTGGCCCCGATGCTAAATTGCCCCGGGACGAGTTATCCCGTGGTTTGGCGTTCTAGTGGGAAAAAGCCAATACATGTATCACCCAAAACGTACCACTTAATGATACACTAATAAAACTGTGTATAACTACAGTTGATTTTCGAGATACCAATCATGTATACTGCCTTTTCACTCACATTTATTTTAAAAAAACAAAACATCTTTAAGCACAGAAACTCGTTTAAATATTTCTTTGGAAAACTTTGTTTGTAGTGGATCTAAGCACATGGAAGGAAAAGATAGAGGCGGAGCTACGGGGAGAGGAGGGGCTTGCAGCCAAAATCATTGAAAGTACCGACTCGGAGGCAGTGCAGGACACAAGCTTCTCAGAACATGAGTTTTTCACGGATGGAATCCTTACGATAGGATGTGTAGGTGAGCTAAACTGAAAAACTACAGACCCTGTTCACGCATTTGAACGATTCAATCGTGTCCCCTAAATCAGTTCTGTGGATTGCAAACTGCTGATTGGAAAGGTAGGGGTCCAAAAATAGGGGTCCAAAATGTTTGGTGTCCCAGTTATGTACGACACCATGTGCATCAAAAATCGCCACTCATGATCACAGATTCTCAGTAATAGACTGTGGCCTGTGATTATAGGGGGCAGCATCATTTTCTTGAATATTTTTTTCTCTGATTACTGACAAATATTTGAAACAAAAGACCATAAAGGCTCATAATTTGTTCTATGATATTGGATAGGAATTTGGTGTCCCGGGTTACCTACGCCATCGAAAATTACTTGTAGAATGAGTTTGCATTAACCTTGGTGCCTGATCCACACACAAACGTTAAATTTAAATGCCATTTAGGGAAATAAAAATGAATATTTTCTACTGGTAAACCACTTTCAATCATTAAACACACTTGAAAATCTTGAAAAGCATGTCACACTTTTGGACCCCTAATTTTAGGAATTACCCATTAATGAAATGTGCTGTGGCATTAACATGTAGTTTTGGACTTTGATAGATTTGGTCCAGTGCTTTGTAACATTTTTAAAAATAGTTATGGCTTTTTTGTGCTATATTACAATAACAGCGTTAGACTTTTGCCCCATTGCTTTATAGGAAAATTCCAAAAAAGTTCATGTTAATTTATTTTCCTCTTTTATTATCAAAGGTCACCCCAACGTGGGCAAGTCGTCTCTCATGAACGGCCTGTGCGGGAAGAAAGTTGTCAGCGCATCCCGTACCCCGGGTCACACCAAGCACTTTCAGACTATCTTCTTAACACCCACGGTCAAGTTGTGTGATTCACCCGGCCTTGTATTTCCATCCGTAGTAGACAGACAACTTCAGGTGTGTAATAATCATAGAAAAATCAAGATTCCCAGTTTTATTTTTGATTTATAAATCAGGATTTACAATATCCTAAAATCTTAATCAATAACTTGACCGAGAAAAACCTAAGCTTAACCAGTTGATGCCGGGATTATTTTTGGCAAAAATACAAATTTTGTTAACGAGGCAAATGTGATTGGCCAAAAGTTATAACCTGGGGCGGATTGCAATATGTGACCGACTCTGGCAAAACCCGACGCTTCTCGGCATTTCCCATTACGTGATATGGGCCCACAACCTTAAAAATATGGCCTCTGGGACCAACTTGAAAATTTGGCAGAATCAACATCGGGATACATTCAAGATTTGTTTTGTTCGAACTGTCTCAAAATTCCTCATATTATCGACAAAAAATTAAATAATCAACTAGTTTGTCAAACTTTAAAGACTAATAGCTCCATTTCACTTTTTTCTGATCTGTCATACTTTAATTGGTCATAACTTCGCCAAAAATTATCAGAATTTCCTTCAACGTGTTTTAAAAGATACCTTTTTGTATGCACACTAAGCTGACACCAAAACTTAAATTTTGAATTTTCATTACAAGTGTTGGGTTTTGCTGGAGCCGGTCACATATGCGGTCTAAGACCAGTCTATAGGCTTAGCCGGCTACACGGCGTCCACTAAGACCGGTCTATAATTATAGCCCACTTGCAATATCGTTGTCTTAAAGTTAGACCAGTCTTAAAATTTAAGCCCGCTGCGAGCAGGCTATATTTTTGGAGACCGCGCTACATATCATAATTTTGCATAAAGAAGACGAACAAAACGCACATTGTGCCCATTCTTTTTATTGCTATTTGATAACTTTCGTGGTCAGTTTCTCTGCAAAAACTGCACCACACACAGTTCAGTTAGACTGGTTTATTGCAATGGGCTAAACCAGCGACTAAGCCGAGACTGGCGAAGTTGGATAGCCGGCTATAAAAGACCGGTCTTAGACCAGTGTCTAAGTCGATTTTATTGAAATCCGCCCCAGGTCAAGCACCACAAATATTGACTCTTGAGTCATTTCTACATTCATTGTATAAATCTTCTCACCAAAAGAATATATTTTGCAGCAATCCGAGGCGGCCGCCTCGAAGCAAGATTTCCTACACTGACAGGCTGTCCACAGCCGTCAAGTTCAAAACATGGTGTGTACAAGTGATTGGTTGACGTGTTTACATTTCAGCCATGGAAGACAGCGGCAAAGCTGACGTTTTAACTCGTCAACCACCCCTGTGACTATACATTGCCAGAAAGCGTTTACCGGCGTCAAGTGGTTGACATATTGGCCAGTTTCTAGACAGTAAACCTTTCTCTTTAGATTCTTTCAGGTATGTTTCCCGTCGCACAAGTCCAGGAACCCTACACCACTGTGGGCTATTTAGCCCAGAGAGTCAACCTCATACCCATACTAAAGATCAAGCACCCCCTCTATGGTGGTAAACCTGGGGATGAGGCTGAGGAGTGGTCAGCATGGGATATATGCGAAGGTGAGATTTCATTTCGGGATGCATGGGGTAAGTTCAATAAACCCTTTCACGGTTATCGACGCCATCTTGTTCACGGGGCACTTCGAACACGCGTTGCCGTTTGCGTGTGCGGATCGTAGCTAATGCACAGTGACCTAAAGCGGGCCTCCCACTGTGCAATTTTTGCCACGAATTTCCAACGATTGGGTACGATTTGGTGGGATTACTGAGAAACTGTCTATAGACTCTATACACAATCGTACTAAATCGTACCTAATCGTTGGAAATTCGTGGCAAAAATCGCACAGTGGGAGGCCCGCTTAACAATGCGTTCGTATACGATCCGCGCATGCACACAGCAACGCGTGTTCGAACTGCCCCGTGAACAACATGGCGTCGATAACCGTGAAAGGGTTTAGTCACAACTATAGTTCGACTATTTCCAACCGAATGCAGTCTAGTAAAAAATTGTTAGGTCCATAAACCCATTTAAATGTCAGTCTACATGCTGAGGTTCAACATGACCAACAAGATGTAGATTTGTTTGTTTGTTTACATTGTTAGCATGGGCCGAGAAGCGAGGTTTCATGACATCAAAAGCTGCAAGATTCGACGTTTATCGAGCTGCAAATAACCTATTGAGACTAGCAGTAGAGGGCAGGCTATGTCTGTGCATGAGGCCGCCAGGTTATACGACCCAAAAAGGTGAGAGGCTATTTGCCACCCACATCTTTATTCTCTTAGGCTAAAGTCAGACATTCCCAGTTTTGCTTGCCGGTGGCGCTACGATTGGACTTTGTATTTAATCCTAATCAATCCAAGTTAGACCGTACTCAAACCTAGTGACCTGTAGTCAATCCTTACCAACACTCTTCAGGAAGGGGAGGGAGGTCGAGGTCCACGTACGACTTTACGAGCACTGTAAAATGTTGACATTTCACGGTAGTGAAAAAAAAATACTACGCTCTGTAGAACTGTGAAAATGTTGACAACTTTGGACGGCACCTAACTTTAACCATATTCTCGGGGGAAAAATTCCAAGTTGAATGCCCAAGTGCAAAGAGCTACAAGTATTACATGGCTTCTATAGCGAGAAAAAGAAACGCAAAAAGTTTCTCAACTTTTTGATTTAAAAAAAAAGCAGTCAATCTTAGAGTTGGAGTTTTTAGCACACAGAAGCTTTATGCTTAATTACAAAAGAAATTTTCAAATTTTGATTAAATTGAAAAATGTGTGTTTCTTTCGTTGCTTGGTATATTTCGTTGCTGTTAACAGCCAAATGGGAGCAGCACCCCGAAACACTTGAAGTCACCAAAATCCAAGAGCAGCACAAACAACTGAACCCGGAGGAGATCGACCAATCAGAATTCACAAGTTCGGCGGGCGAAGACAGCGACGCCGACAT
This sequence comes from Henricia sp. BOLD:AAB3569, assembly GCA_037783545.1. Classification (NCBI taxonomy): domain Eukaryota; kingdom Metazoa; phylum Echinodermata; class Asteroidea; order Spinulosida; family Echinasteridae; genus Henricia; species Henricia sp. BOLD:AAB3569. Next base: position 85,445 of record JBBELK010000007.1, read on the forward strand.
CGAGAGCGCGGAAGTCGAGCGTGACACCGACACAAGGAGACGACGGCGTCGGAAAGCGAAAGAAGACGACAATAAACTAGTCTCCACAAGTAATAAGTTTGCGTTACTGTCGGCTGAGTGATTGAAAATATCGGGCTGTTGTGAGTTTCTTCCAAGCTCCAGGGGTAGCATTCAATTCAAGACTTCAGTCAAATAAATACTCAAAAAATAGGGGGAAAAACACATTTTTGCAACTGCCATTTCTTGGCAAATTACCCACCACGGAGCAGCGAATTTTCACATCATTCATTTAAAGCATTGTAAATTTCATCTGCACCAATTGTCTAGGCTTGTGACCTTGAGCCTGCCAGACATGTGTTACGTAGCTTTTACCAATATCTCATAAAGTTTCAGATGACATTAGGTGTGCACTTGTATTTTCAGTATATAAGATTTTTACTTAGATTTTGGCTTAAGCAAAATTCTTAGCCAAAATCGGTATTCAATTGATCAGTGGCTACCCCGTTAACGTTCTTTACTTACATTGTATTTAAACAATTTTCTTTTTGGCTAAGTATTTTGCTTAACTTTAAGAAAACAGGGTAGCACACATTTACCGTAAGCAGATTATACTCGCATCTCACACACAGTCACTGTAACCAATTTTCGTCAAATTTTTTTGGATGGATGTGTGAATAGAGCATTTTGCGTAAAAAGTATGCCAATGAGAAGTTGCCCGTGCAGTTTTCAGTTCTGTGCGCCCTGCGTCAATTTCTGAAGTCACAATTTGTCCAATTGTTTTGCTAAATAAAGTACAAATCTTAGGCGATTTGAATACGAGGCAAGTCTTTTTTAGGCAAGCAAAGTTTTGATTTAATCTGAGCCTTGAATGGAATACTGCCCCAGGACCACAAACCTTTGTGAAATGGTCCTTTTTTTAGGCGAATGGCTGATTGCTATGAACAAAAATGTAGTACTGTTGTTGGCACAGTGACAAAATCAAAGTCGGAGTCGAGACTCAACTTCTCCCTTTCTTCATTGCTGCAGTTCCATTGTTCAACTAATTTGTACAGATATCTTGTACAGATGTCTTTAATTGTTGCCATAAGCAACTTTATGACCCTTTTATTTATTTGATACAAATGTGGACAACTGTCCACTGGGAAATCTGGATGCAGTGCAAAGCAACTTGGCTCCACCGGGATTCGAACCGCGGACCTTCTGCTTAACGTGCAGACGCCCTACCAATTGAGATATGAAGCCAACTGGTGGTCTCGAATCACGGTAGTGTAGTTGTTACAAACTGATTGGGATTGGCTATCACGTGTGCTTAGCAAGCCCTACAGAGGGATAAACCCTTCATGAGATAACGACCCCTCCCAGAGATCATTTAAGATACCCCTCCCCGGCTTGTCCCTAGGTCATAATCCCTAAAAATAATCACTTATTCATAATTTATTGATAAATCAGCGTGAAATCCCAGTTGAAACAATTGTTTTTAACCACAGTTTGGGAAAAAAAATTGTTTGCAAGATTGTCCAGTCAATTATTGTGTATCAAGTCAGTCTTAAAAACACCAGACAACCACAAGTGCTAACGAGAAATTAGGCAATATAAGTCAGATATTGTAATTTTGAAATGAGATTCAAAATGATGTATTCTTGCAAAAATTCACTGTCTGTAGTATTTTTTCACAAGTTTGTGAAAAACTATTGTGTGCTTTCGGAAAAGAATGGAAAAATATTTTGGGAAAAAAGGTGAAATTTATCAACGGATATTGTATCACACATATTTAAGTTTTTAATGCTGAAAACTGCACCCTGTAAGTTTAAGGCTTGTATTTGCTAGCACATACAATTTTTTTTTTAATTGAAGTTTACAGAAATGTTTTAGATTAAGATACAAAGCCCACTTGGACAAAATTTTCAAGCGAACAAACTTCGAGTTTTACTGCATTGTTCACCTTTTTTCACCTTTTAGGAACACATCGTTGTTTAGAATGACGTTTGGGTTGAAAGTTGAAAAGTCTTGTTCAGTTAGATAGATGTACACATCTTATCTATTGCACTGCTGGCAGACACGTTGTAGACTGCATAGACGGAAAATACCGATTAAATTCAAAATTTTTAAAAAGTTCATTTCAATTCCATTCAGAATTGCACTAAAATATGTAAAATCCAATTTTCCAGTGTTGGAGTAACCAAACATGGGATGAAAAAAAATGGTGGTCCTTGTTGAGATTCAAACCTAAGACCTCTGTCACTTCGGCAAATGCTCTAACAGCTGAGCTTACAAAGCACAGTGGCATACTCACTCAGGTTTCCCCAAGACCTTTCACACACCAGGCAGATGCTCTACCAGCTGAGCTATGCGACACAGTGGTATACTCCCTCTGGTTTCCCCAAGACCTTTCACACACCAGGCAGATGCTCTACCAGCTAAGCTATGAGGCACAGTTTTATACTCCCTCATTTTTGTTCCCAAGACCTCTGACTCACCGGACATATGCTCTACCAGCTAAGCTATGAGGCACAGTGTATACTCCCTCAGTTTTTCCCCGAGACCTCTGACTCACCGGACAGATGCTCTACCAGCTAAGCTATGAGGCACAGTGTTATACTCGCTCAGTTTTTTTTCCCCAAGACCTCTGACTCACCGGACATATGCTCTACCAGCTAAGCTATGAGGCACAGTGTACACTCCCTCAGTTTTTTTCCCCCCAAGACCTCTGACTCACCGGGCAGATGCTCTACCAGGTAAACTATGAGGCACAGTGGTATACTCTCAGGTTTTCCCTAAGAACCCAACGGGTTTTTTTCCCAGTGTTACCCGTTTGGTTATTCCATTTCCAGCCATGATATTCACCAAATTTCTTAAGTAAGGCTACCTGTGGATATTTGAGGCATAAAAATGTACTCGACGTCTTGCTGCAATATTTTATTAACTCATTTTAAAAAAGCTGATTCCAGGTTTTTAATTCTCCCTTGAGTTGGCAAAAATGTTCATCATAATGTCAGTATAGACCGTATCGAATAGCCGCCATTTCGTGCGGCACCTTTTGTTACTTAAACCGTTCAACAATGGAAGCACAATATGTGCAACCATGCATGTCCTCAAGCTACAAAGAAACTGCCCTACGAAATGGCGTCTATTCGATATGGTCTATAGTTCACTCGGTCTCATATCGTGCAGCGTATATCAGTATTGTTCTGTTGTCTTTTTTGCTATGATTATGCAATATTTCACTAACATCGAAATGTCCTCAAAATAACACTAACATTCTGTGAAAAAAATGCCTCCCATTTTTTTCCATTGGTGTTGAGATTTTGATACCATATCGAGTGTCATATTTTTCTCAATACCACTCTGAAATATCGCGTTCTCAATCCGTATATTTCTGCGGATATCGTTAAAAAAATACTAATTTATCCGGTTACATAAAGCAGTACAGTAATTACACCAACCTCAGTTTGGGGATTGCAAATTTATTTCCTGTTTTCTTCCTATGGACAGTATTATGGGGAGGCATTTTATATGATTTACAGGTTGGAACAAAATAAATTTTCTGGGGAAAATCTGAAAACGCTCCTTTAATGTATTTTTAAGGAGTTCACACTGTGAGCAACTAACAATGGAAATTGGGCACACACCACTGTTAATAATAATGGTTTGAGCCCAATTTTAATTGTTAGTTGCTCATAGTGTCATTGTACAAACCTAGTAAACATCGAAATAAAAGGTGGCGCCATCGGCGGTCTTACAAAAGGCGTTCGGGTTTTTTTTAAGTCTCTTCCGACGAATGAAAAAAGTGCGGTTAACACTACAGTGTTGTTAAGACTCTGGCTCGGGACTGGATTTTCACCGACTTGACTTCAGGCTCAAAGGCAGTTTGACTTGACTTGACTTGGGACTCGAAGGCAACCTGACTCGACTTGGGACTCGAGCAGAGGAAGACTCGTTACAACACTGCCAGTTGGCAAGTTGACACTTTTGAACCAACTTGCGAAACCTGTTTGACCAGGTCTCAGTGGCTATCGTTGACACTTTTGGACTAACTCGCGAAACTTTCCTCATGTCACCAAATTCACGAGGTCAAAAGGCTAGCACACAGTAGGAACCCGATCCGAAAGACCTAAACCACTTGGTCACGGTACCTCACTAATTTGTGACTAGACTTAATTTAAATAACTATTTTCGACATTACAATTCTGAGACGCAAGTTGGTTGCATACCATAGGCATCGGCTACTATGTAACTGCATCTCAGATTTTCACCGCGAAAAATAAATTGTCTTTTATTAACCACGTGCATCCTCGCGTGGAACCGAATATCGCGCCTTTAACGTTCTGGCCGCTGATTGGTCTATTTTTACTACCAAGCCGTCTGCAAATAGACTGATTCCTGGTTAACATATTCCACATAAGAACACGAATGGTGTTCGTAAGTGGAATATGAGGTCTGGGAACCAGTCTAATATGCGAGTTGCTTTTTGGCGCACGATGACTTCTGATCTTCGGGACAAGTAAAGAAGGTTTAAGTATAAACCAAATGTTTGGAAAGGCTATCATGGTTGGAAAGAATCTCGAATATTGCTTCCGCGGTGTTTCTGGTGCATGTTTGACGATCTGAAATGGCGGAATATCAAGGTGATGGAAGTTGATCTGTTGATGTCATTTCGCTAAGCCAAGGCGCCACCAAGTGATGATTTAATATTTGAACCACGACACCAGTTTTCTCCGTGTTCACGTTTGGCCCTGTTCATATCATCGGATTCTATTTACAGGTAAAAATCTCCCTTTCCCTTACATTATACAAATAAACGTTTGTTTCCGATTCCGTATTACTCCTAGTCCTAGCACAAATGTAGTCACAGTATTGAGTTCAAAATTTGTTGTAAAGAAGAAAAATGCTGTTTTGTGTTTGCATGTTTTTCCAACTCCCGATATTAATCGGGAGTTGATTGGCGCCCTCTTGTGTTCAATTGAATTTGACAGCATTTTGTGTTCGTGTCTGGGCAATGTTTATTCAACTTAAATGGCCAATATATACTATAGGCCTATGAGTATGACTATGAGCATGACCAGTCTGAGTTGTGAGCATTCCCTGATGATGGTGATGGCACCAAGTCGTTACGTCAGAGGGGTGCCGGACTTGTGACGAACTCATAACGGCGCCACGGCACCGGACTCGTGACGGCGTCAGACCCCAGTCCACTTAACACATGTAGACCATGATGTAGACTAGTGAAGACAGTATGACCTGTCCAGGCAAGGCATTGTATTTGGTGGGGGTACAATGGCGGACGGTGGCTTCAATTTAAGACGCCGTTGCTTCATCCAGTGTATATATATCGATGCACTGGACTCGTGACGGCGTGACAGCACCAGATTCGTGAACGCTTGAAGGTGTAGGACTTGACGGGGTGACGGCGCCGGACTTGTGATGGCGCCAGACTTTAGAAGGCGCCGGACTCGTGACGGCACCAGACTCGTGACGGCACCAGACTCGTGACGGCACCAGACTCGTGACGGCACCAGACTCGTGACGGCACCAGACTCGTGACGGCACCAGACTCGTGACGGCACCAGACTCGTGACGGCACCAGACTCGTGACGGCACCAGACTCGTGACGGCGTGACGGCATCAGACTCGTGACGGCGTCGGACTAGAGACGGCGTGACGGTGCCAGACTCGTGGAACTGAACACTAATATAAAGCCAAGCCATTCATTTATGAATGTTAACTAGTAACGCATTGTATCTTAGATGCTGATTTGTGTACCTCTTTCCCCTGCAGTGGTCTTCAGACCTATAAGGAGACTATCAATCAACCTATGGACTTAACTGTTTTCAATATGTCGTCTTTATCCCTTCAATGTTGCTGAGTTGGTGAGTAGGCCTTAAAATTTCATTTTTTTTCTTTAGTCTTACTTAGAAAGACCTCCGGTTTCTGGTCAGCATTTGTTTGCTAGAGACCTTGTGCATTAGAGTTTTTAGTTCAAAGCTGTGATACTTGCTCGCTTTTCTAGAATCTCTGCAATAGGGCGGTTTCACAGCTGTCACGGGTCACTCTCCCGTGTTTGTCTTCCAGATCGAGGAGAGAACAATAGAGCCATCAGAAAAGCACGAGGCTCTATTGTTCTCTTCCCTTCTGGTAGACAAACATAAGAAATGTGTAGTGACCCATGACAGCTGTTAAACCGCTCTATTAAACCGAGTCAAAATGTTATAAAGATGCCACTCACGAAAAGATAAAGTAGTAAGGTACTTTTGTAAAGGAAATGGGTATCCATGACAGGACTCACAAAATTAGTCATTTTCCGAAGAATCTGTTGCAAAATCCGGGAGGGTTGGCAGCTCTGCTTTACTATCGAAGAGTACCAGATGGCCAAGCAATCCAAAGCTGTGCATGGACGAGTATATCTTGACATTCATCAACAAAGCATACGAATCTCATATCGCAGACCAAATGCGAACACTAAACATAGTGTCCCCATTACCAAAAGCAGTGATTTGACCAGAACAAACAATATAGAGGGATCTAAAGCCTTATCTCAATTACAGCCAAAGCCTTCAACAGAATGGGACTCAATCGGTACTTGATCGGGGCACAGTTCTCCTCAGACTTCAACACCACAGAAATGAGCTCCGAAAGACGAGATACACCGTTAATCGTGGCTTTACGAAGCCCCAGTGCAGGTGGGGTGGGGCGGGGGTCAGAGACTGCAACTTACCAGCAGTCCTGCCGATCATTGATTTCAAGAAGGCCCTCGACAGCGTACTTATAGGGGTATTTATGGTAGAGATAACTGGAGCCTGTTGCATCTCAAAGAAACTGGTACAGATGATCATCTCAAACCTACACCACTTGGGATAAGGTCTGAACTCCTGGTGCCAAAACAGACCTCTTCTGGCATTCAGCAGGCTTAGGCTGTTGGGCATGGAGGGAGTGATTTTGAGCGAGGGAGCGTGCTCGTTGGGGTTGAACACCAGAATGAATGTGAACAAATCTCATTTTGGGAGAACATTTTTCTTGCAAGACGGAACTCTCCTGCTGCTGAAGTGTGGTGTGTATGCACTTCCGCACACCCCCCCCCCCCCCCCCCCCCCCCCCCTCCCCCGCACCCACCAGCTGCACATCCCCAATCATTGATTTCAAGGGCTTCGACGGCGTGCTTATAAGGGTGAGATGATGGAAATACCTGGAGCCTATAGCGTGATCAAAGAGAAACTGGTACAGATGGTCATCTCAAACTTTCAACAACACGTACTTGGGCAAAAGTCTGCACACCTGATGGCAACACAGACCTCTTCACTCACTCAGCTGCCTGCTATGACATTTTGCAGGTTAGGTGCCCCTCATCGTTGGTGTTCATGTTCAATATTGTGCTTATTTACGCCTGGACGGGCCATCGAGGGAAGCGCAGCCAGAAGAAGCGGGGGAGTATAGCATGCACCAGAGACCCGGACCTAGTGGACTTTGCAGATGACATTGCGCTCCGGTACCACCTCTTTAGGCGGATTCACACTATCGCGGAAAAATCACACTTTCGCGCTGCGCTCACCGCATTGCATGATCTCCCAATCGCTGATCTTTCCAAAATAGAAAATTCCACTTCTGGTAACTTGGGGCTTCTCTGATACCTCATTGGCTGCGCATTGGAAAGGTCAGCGCACCGCGGTCAAAGTTCAACAGATTTGAACTTTGACCCAGCTCAAAATGTTTTGCGCGGCGCGATAGGCCGCGCACAAGCGGCAAACCAGTTTGTGTACAAACCAATGGAACAGTGTGATTTTTCCGCGATAGTGTGAACGCACCTTTAGGCCAGAAACGACCTTAACTCGGCAGAAAGATAGTGGGTGTCAGACTAAAGGGGCGTTCACACTATCGCGGAAAAATCACACTTTGGCGCTGCGCTCACCGCATTGCATGAGCTCCCAATCGCTGATCTTTCCAAAATAGAAAATTCCACTCTGGTAACTTGGGGCTTCTCTGATACCTCATTGGCTGCGCGTTGGAAAGGTCAGCGCACCGCGGTCAAAGTTCAACAGATTTGAACTTTGACCAGCTCAAAATGTTTTGCGCGGCGCAAACCAGTTTGTGTACAAACCAATGGAACAGTGTGATTTTTCCGCGATAGTGTGAACGCCCCTTCAGAGATTGGGTCTCATGCTCATTGCCAAGAAAACCAAGATGATGGTGTACAACACGCTCTGACATCCGCGCTTATGGTGGTACTACTAAGCTCAAAATATTCGAGGAATTTAAGTATACTTCTGTGCTTGCAATTCTTTGACCATACCAAAAGGGCATGCGTAAAGGTCAAGCAAGGGTCGCTCTCAGGCTATTTCATTGACCCCGTTCTCTCAAGAAAAATCTCTTCGTTCGACGAAGATTTGACGATGATCCGACGAAGAGATTTCCTGATGTGGATCGAAGCACACCTCTTCATTCGACGAATTAGGCCCAGAGATTGCTTCATTCGACGAATTAAAGATTGCTTCATTAGACGAAGAGATCGCTTCATATACGACGAAGCTATGTGAATGCTCCTCCTTCGTTCGACGAAGCGATTTGAAACATAAACAGCTTCATTCGATCTTCGTTAGGCCATGGAGGAAGAAACAAACCATGGTTAGGCTATAGCGGCCGCCTAATGTGAAGGGAGCCGTTCACTCCATTAACTAACTGATTAACTAAGCTAAAGCACGCCGCGGCCGTGAACAAAGCACGCGTTCCAAGCTCTTGTAGCCTACCTATCGATTGCTTAGAGGTAAGTGAAATCACCTGTAAATTAGAAGTGCGCCCTCTCTTGATTGTATTGCGCAAGCAGATAAAAATACACTTGAAGAAATGAATACGTAGGGCGTGTTTGATTCGGACGGATCCAGATTCAGATCTGCGCAGATCCAATTCACGTGACTTGAATTCTCGTTGAGAGCAGTTTTATTTGTTTCTGCGCGGTATTAAACTCGGATCTGGATTCGGATTCGTCGTGAAACAAACACGCCCGTAGTGACACTGTTTGTGCATGTGATCAACATGTGCTCGCCATGACCGGCGTTCGTGGAGATACCGTCATGATAAATGAACTCAGTCGGTTTATGAGAAGCTACGTGTACGTGCAGAACACCATGTATTACAATGTAAACAATCGTGACCGCACTATATACTATACTCGCAATATAAAAAGCGGAAGGCGGTTTTCTGTGAATCATGGTTTTTTTCAGGGGAAAAACCGCTTTAGTTGTTTACGTTCTATCCATGCAGAAACGTATTCTTTTGATACTTTTCCAGAGATTACTACTTCATTTTGGCGTAAAATGGAATAAAATGGAAGGAAGGTGATTTACTTTAGTTTCCTTCAGTAAATTTGCGTCACGCTTTTGTTCATTTGCAAATTAGCAATGTTACCACAAAAGATAGCACCGAGACCCGTACCCTCGTTTTCGATGACAATTTAAAAATTAATCGACAAACATAATAACCCAAATAATAGATGTAAGACGTGATGACATTATGCTTTTTCATGTGCGCATTGCTATGGGATTATTATTCATGGGTTTCCTCACGCTTACGAGTGACAGTGCAATGAGCACTATTGAGGAATCCTTGGTATGAATACCAGAAAGAAATAATAATAATAATAATAATAATCAGTGAACCAGACGATTTGCAGGCCAAAAAGCGTACATGTTTACAAACAAACCTGACGTCATTTAAGAGGGCTACAATGTATTCGCTTCAAATTGGTTGCCGTGTACAAGCTGGACGGCATTGCAGTGTTTGCAGTCCAGCATCAAATTCAGAACCACGTGACTGCGCGTCCTTGCATGGGATGTGCTTCACTGATTTAAAAAGGTGCTTTAATTGGCTTAATTTTTATGCAAAATCGTGATCAATCGATATTACCCCCGGAGTGTAGGGCGGCAAAGGATGAAAGAACTCCACCCCATGCCCGAAAATAGAAAACGGTCTGTCCGGGAAAAAAAGCCCGCCCAAAAAACTTGGTAGCCTTCACTATAGGATTACAGGAACACTTAGCTTATGTGACCATTGGTTTTACACGAAAATGGCTCAAAAGCCGTGTCCGCATTGGACTTGTTTTTCGGAAGATGGTACATGTTAAATGAAAAATGGCTAAATTTGGACTTCTTCGACACGGGAAAAATTTACCCATAGACCGTGGGAGATCGAGAGCATGCGCACGTAATGGCAGTGTCCCCCTTCGCAGTATGACCTTCACAGCCCGGACGTACACTCCCAGAGCGCTTTTACCGACTCGGTGTCCGCATTGGACTTATCGTCGCGGGTGGGCAGCAGTTGTCCAGGAAAAGTACCGCTGGGAGGAAAACGTCCTCGGCTGTCCGCATTGGACTTAAAATTAGAAAAGTACCCATCGTCTCGGTAAGTTTTCCCAAAAAAGTCTAATGCGGATAGGGCTAAAGATACCCCTAAAATACGTAATTTTCCGCACAACCCAAAGGCAGCCATGTCTGAAAATATTATCCCTCCAATACATGACAAAATAAAGCACTTTTCATTTCATCCATCACAAAATCTTGGAGTTGCAAGCCCACTTTGTGCCAACACTATTTGAAAATAATGAGCGCCAAAAAAACACCTTACACAACCAGACAGCAGGACAATAGGCCTATAACCTTCATCGTAAATTGCTTTAATTCCACGTCAGTCAGTTAAAATGCATCTATGTAACACAGTATATAGTGCCGTGCACCAATCTGCAAAAAATACCACACTTATTTTGTAAATTTATAAATATTAAAGTTAAAGGCCCAATACATCATTCTCAGATGAAACCTTTTTTTTTTACGAATTCCAAAAACAACAGCATTACATAACTAAGTAATAAACTGCTTTGTAGAAATTTCAGCCACGTCAGAAAACCCTTTGTGTTGAATGAATGGTTTTTAAAAAATCGTTTGTAAACGATTTTTTTAAAGCAGTTCAGTCGGCAATTCCTCCCACAAAGGTACCATTTTACACGGAGGGAAAACCATGTGGTGTTTACCATTGCTATCAACACGTTTAGTCGGGTTTTTCTTGTCAACTCATGAAGTTAAATTTTGGGTCACTTCAAATGAAATAAAGTCCGCTTTAAAACCAGAAATGTCCTTGAAGGCACAGGCTTTTCAGCAATGCGCGCGCGCCAAATTCGTGCCACGAAATACGCAGCTCCATGCCTTTGCTATAGAGCTGCGTATTTCGTGGCACGAATTTAGCGCGCGCGCATTGCAGACGGGTCTGTGTATTTAATTGGTGCACGGCAAAGATCACGCCTCTTATGGCGTCATACCAGTTGATACAAGGCATATCTGATATGTTTATGCTTTGTGACTTATCATAGCCTATGTCTTACATTATTTACTGCAGAAAACGCGATAAAAAATAAAAGCCGGACATTTTTGAAATGTTTGAATTTAAAATTAAGACATTTGAAGTGAACTGCATGGGACCTAAGATCTTGTGTGTCACAGAAATGTACCCCATTAGATGTGGAAAGACCCAAATGCAAATTCGATGAACACTGGATTAAAGAAAAATCCCTAAATACCAATCCTATGTGCCACAAAAAGTCGTCGAATGCAATTAAACAAGATTTACAAATTTAAAGTATATAAATTAAAATATACAGAACCACACACATGGCATAGGAAGCTTTGGTAAAACAAAAATGTTAAAAATATCCGTGAAATATTTTACATAAAACAAACCACCAAATGCAATTCCACATTACAAGTATAATCAAAATATACAGAACCGCACACACAGCATGGAAAGTATACATTTATAGTTTTGATAAAACAAAACAAATGTCTTAAAATATATTTGTGAAATATTCCACACAGAGTAAATCATTAAAACGTGACAAGTTTGTATTCTTGGGTTTCAGTTGGCTTGACAACCGGTTGCTACCGCCATTACTGTGTCCATATTATGACACGCCAAAGCTGTTGAATTTGTTTTTCGCTTTGGCGTGCCATAGTATGGACGCAGTAATGGCGGATAGCAACCGTTGTCAAGCCAAGTAAAAAAAAAGAATATACAGCCCATACTCTTTATCAAACCAATTTAAAATTAAATTATAATGCACTTTTCAAAACAAGAAAATCAAAAATTAAAACCCAAATGCGGCCAGAGATGCGTTTCAAATATACGCAAACATTGCAAACGTTTGTAACGTTCGCCAACAGCTGGTACCCTGATTTCCATGGACGAGTGCACAAAAGCACTGTAACCAGTGGCGAATGTTGGCAACGTTTGCGTAAGTGGAACGCAGCCCAGGCTTTATAGTAAACAATGTAATTGTTTTGATAAATATACATTGTACAATGTATTTCAATCAATTAAAATCGTAAGCGAAAGATTCAGCACTAAGTCAATTGGACGGATTATTGCATAACATAGCGGCAACGGAAAATCATCAATGACGTCATAGTGACGTCAGTCGACAATCACGTACATTACAACATGGAAAATAGTTGGGCTATTTTTCTTTATCTTGGAAACTTAAGAAAATTGTCTATTTTGAAAACTAGAGCCAATCAAAATGTTGTAATTTTTCATTCTCAGTGACCGAGAATTAGTTCAGTTTTTATATTACATGTATTTGGGAAGCATTTTGAACGTTTAAAAATGGTTTATTTTTGTGAATTTTTTCGCGAGTAGCTCTCCAAAAGTAAAGTTTGAAAGCATGCACCCAACGCAAAATTACGTACATGTACTAAACTCGTACAATAACGATAGGATTTTACAATTATTCCGGTTGTTTACAAGCCTGTACGTTAGGCCAAAAAAAATAATAGTTCTGCTTCCGGTTTCCCGACCGACCCTATTTTTAGGCTGCGACCCTAATTTGTTTATCGGAAAAAAAATGAAAAAAATTAAAAATGAAAAAAATAAAATAAAATAAAATAAAAAAAGGAAAAAGGCATTGTGCACAAAAAAAATTGGCAAAATAAAAAAAAATTCCCTACCTACCTACCCTATTTTGAAATGCCATGTAATCGGAAGCAGAACTATTTTTTTTTTTGGCCTTATCTTTATGATTTGATACTGGCAACAGCGTATTGTAGTTATCACAATATTCTTTAAAGATCAATTTTTTAGCTAGACTTGATTATCGAACAGTAAACACTCCGTAAAATGCAAGAACGTGTATAATTTTCCATTTTAGAATTCTAATTATGACAATTAAACCTCTGAGATGCAAATTTCCGATAAAGAAAACGGAATTTAAGTCTGGGCATGTTTTCGCGGTCATAACCATGCAGATCGAACCAATGATCAGCTTTGGTCTGTAACAAGTTAACAACCATGCAATGCGTCAAAAAAATTTCTGGTCCTGGTCGTGGTTGCGAAAACAGCCCACTGCTTACCCACAGGTGATTAAAAGAAAAACAAATTACCGTGTGTCACGGGGTTGCATAGCACAAAAATATACGGAAATGGGAACTCGTTCAGTACGTAGATTTCAGGAAATGTCAGATTTCGAGAGTTTGGAAATTTTATTCTAGTTTCCTTGTCAGAATTTCGGCAGTGTTCCAAACGAAGGACCTGAAGTGTTTAGCGATATAGGGAAAGACTATAGAAGGTAGTCTGCTTCGGCGGTTCTTCAACTTAAAATATGGCTCCATAGGATACGCCATATTTTGTAAAGGATAAAAGCACCAAAACATAACAGAATTGGCAAATCGCTCTTGGAGTGTTGATCCACGATCACGTTCAAAAGGAGGCTCTATACGCAAAATCGCTGCATCGTAAAAGCCAACGTCAGGGGATCTCTGTTATTGTATTATCAGCCTCGCTCTCGAGCCAATATGGCGTTTCCGTGCAAATACGAAATGGCATAACAGTTTAATTCTAAGCACCACGAAATAGCCATATCTACGGGACGTGTACAAAAGTGGGTATATAGCTCTGATGTTGACAATTATCTTCACGGAAGGGGATGACAAGTGCTACTTCAACATTGGTAAATCAGTGCATTTTGCACACACTCCGATTCCACGCATCAGCGTATAATTGTGATATATCACAGAAACGTTCTGAAAGAGTTTTTGCATAGGCCTATCAGACAGGACATCAGACCTTTCTATGTTTCGTTTACGGAAGACTTGTCTTTCAGCAGGTCAACTCCGTGCATCATTTCAACAATCTGGTTGCCAACATCGTACAATTCGGTGGGTAACGACTTGCAAAAAGCCTGCCGTGTTTCGTCTAAGTTATCCCCGAGATTCCGGTCCAGCCGCATCATAACTTCTAAGGGGTTGGATATGTGAAGATAAGCGAATTTGATGATGCTTAGGGCTGTGGTGTGAGCTTTAGACCATCTCCATCTGTTTTTAAGTTGCTTCCACTTTTCTTTGGCGTTATCCAGGCGCGCCGCCTCTCCGTTGCTCCGGTACTTCTTGATTAGCGCTTCCATATCGGTGATATTCCGGGGGAAAATGTGGGGTTTGATAAATTCTTCAGGGAGTACCTGATGAAAGATGTAGGCTTCTAGTTTGTAGGCGGCCTGTCCGGCAAGCATGGCCCATTTTTCCTGCTCGCGACGCCGGTTATCGTCTTCCAAAGTTTCTAGTCGATTGTCAGCGGTGCTTGGACCCGTACCAGAGCTGACCGAGTTCGGTACCGTGACACCTCCGGAAGATCCCGAGATCGCCCCAGCAGCTAGCGGCAAACCACCGATGGTAAAGGCGACTCCGTAGCCCCGAGGAGACATGCCTATCTCGTCTTCGGAGGACGAGCTTTCAGACATACTCATGAGTGCCGTGATTGTTTTTCCTGGAGAATCACCTCGAAGTTTACGCACTGCGAACTGATTTAGCTCTCGGAGTAAACAGGAAACGACGTAATCAGACTCGAAGAGGCATCTTCAAACTCATCAAACGCCAGGAGGATTCGATCAGTTCCATTCCATTGTCACCATCGGCCAGATCCTGGTTTATGCTGAAGTGCTTACGGCCGAAATCTGCAGAGAGGAAACAGATCAATCATTACCAAAATCCATTCCACACGAGCCCAGGCCTTGACATTAACCGAGGCCACAAAAAGGCCATTGGCCTCATGCCCTGCCGAGTTTGCCCTGGTGCTCCTTCAAGTTATACACTTTCTGAGGCCAACGTACATGGCTATCATGCCCTATCCCAGGCCTTGACATTAACCGATACGCAACTCCGTGCAGCGAAGGCATGAAGCTGCGTATTTCGTGGCACGAATTTGGCGTGTGCGCATTGCTGACGAGCCTCTGCCTTTATTTAACAGAACACTATTGAACACTTTCATCTTTTGTATAATATTCAAGTCATGTTCTTTACTCGAGATACGCCACAATAAAGCTCCCTGCAACTTATGTTGCTTATATACTAGTCTCCTTGTATAGAGCAGCATAATGCACGTCGTATTCATGACACCGGACACTTGACTTTAATTAAATGGCCTAAGAGTGTAGCTGACATTTCTGCAATCCGGGGCGGCCGTACAACATCGAGCATTGATGATGTGCACGCGCAAGAAGCGTGCAACAAAATCTTGATAAGAAATCGACTATCGCCTTGGGACAACTCTAGTATTAGAGAGATCGCTCAATGAACTGTTTCGGCCGTCCGTGTACTCTTCCCCCTGATCTTTAAAAAGGTTGTTAACAAGGGTTGCACTTTAGACAGATAGTGATTGGTATTTTACTGAGTAATTTAAAGGCCAATATAGTGGGTCTGTCCACAGTAAAGGGGGCATTTTGGCAACACAGACCATATTTTCCAGAAACTACCTTTGTCTGGTCTCAAAATAAAAGAAATAAGTTTCAGTTGTTCTAAAGAGATAACTTAGGCCCAACAAGGGTTACAAATAGTGTGACATGTCTTTCTAAAAACCCTGTGTACAAATTTCAAATATACGCTCGTAACCGGGACGGACACTTGTGTTACATTTTAGGCCGATGGTAAAAAAAACAATAATAGACTATAAAGTGAAAACGTCACCCTTTGTGTGTTGCCATGGTTTTTGGATCTACATTAAAACCAGTGAACTGTTTCCCTGCGCTATACCAATGGGCGTTTAAGATTACCAGCAAATGTTTAGACCCAGTTACTATGGCAACCGACGTCACACTTTAGTAGTCTATTGAAGATGACTTTGTTTAAGCATGTACACATTTTTTTCAAGGGCGCCCTCACGTAAACGAAACTGTCCGCCATCTTTAATTCTCCTGGAAAGAAAAATGCCTTGCTTAGAATGTTAATACTTTTTTCAATTGACTGCAGTGTTAAGTGGAATACAAGCAGTCGTATATCCGTATGGACCGGAGAGCAATCCAGGCAAGGTATTGTCTTTCCCGGAGCAACATGGCGCGTTGCTTCAATTCTTGCATGGCTATCTGCACTATTTTACAGCCCTCCCTTGTATGTAGAGGTCAGTGGCGCAGCCTGTCTGCAATCTCAATTTAGTGATTTATTTTTCAGTGGGCCATTTGAAAATGTACAAGCAATTAAGAACGCCCGAAGCAGGTAATAAGGACTTAAAAGATTTAATAACCTTATACACCAACCAATTGAACTTCATCCACAGTTGTAAATCCCTTGCGATGAAATGTTAACACATGGCCCAGAAATTGATGAGCCCTGCTGGCCTGGTTCACGCTCTGCCGTGACTACAAAAACAAAATCTCCCCAGACGAGTCTTAATAAATGATAATGGGTCGTCGTAAATTATTTATACAAAGGGAGCCTCCGGTAAAACATTGAGATACATTCCAGGAGCGCGGTTTGACGATCAGAGTTGATATATAGCGCACGAAGCACCGCCAAAAGGTGAATTACTTTTGAAATGCGCGGCGTGTGGCAAACCCATTAAAGAAACGTTACATGATTGGAAAATATAATAATAATAGCAATCTTATATAGCGCCAAATGCCAGGGCCTATAGGCGCTTTACAGTATAAAAACAAAAACCAAAGCGATAACATACATATGATATACATGTACATGGATAACAAAATATTAAACGTTAAAACCAAAGAGCATCATCAAGAGCATCAAGTCTGGTACCGGTAATACTGTTCACTGGCTGGTTACCTGCCTGTACTGCACGGAGAATTAATCCATAATAGTAGTCATGAGTCTGGTTTCATTCACACGAGGGCAACCTTGTAAAAATTGCATGTGCAGACGCATTTATATATCAATTCATCTTCAAATAAGGTTTTCTTGCATTGAATCATTGCATTGGACAGTTGGAACCATCTATCTTTTCCCACTTCCACGTGGGAAAAGTAAAGGGGGCATTTTGGCAACACCGACCATATTTTCGAGGAAATACCTTTGTCTGGTCTCAAAATAAAAGAAATAGGTTTCAGTTGTTCTGAAGAGATAACTTATAGGCCCAAAAAGGGTTACAAATAGTGTGATAACATGCATGCTTTCTAAAAAAAACCTTTGTACAAATTTATAATAATATGCTCGTGTCCGCCCCGGTTACGAGCGTATATTGGACATTTCTAAGCAAATCCTGCATGCGGGCTTTAATGCCATGAATAATCAATGGTGACGAAATCCGTTCTGTAACCTGGCCAAAATAGCTCAATCACAAAGGGAAACAACACACTAGAAGTGAAAACAGGAAATTCCGGCATTGCCAAGCAAGCAATACTATTGTACCATGGAGGAAACACAAGCGAACTGATACCTCAGAAACTGCATGTTAATTGAGGGTTTTGCCTTTACCCGACGTAATTGTTAACACTGTATGCAATCCCCGTTGCGAAATGATTCGAACCGGCCATTCAACACCGGCTAGCTCGGTGGTCGAGTGGTTAAGACGTTTGCCTCGTTTGCAGGAGGTCGTGGGTTCGAGTCCCACCCGAGCACGCTATGAAGTTTTTCATAGTGTCTCGGGAGAGCACTGAGCATATACAGTGTTAACAATTACGTCGGGTAAGGGCAAAACAAACCTCAATTAACGAACTGATACCTGTTTTTGCGGTCATAACCAGAAACATGTTCGTGATGTTTTAATTAATTTAACCGTCAAACGTCAACACCTGTTCTGGTCATGGTGGCGAAAACGTATCCAAATTATTGGCTATATCCATTGAGTCGTGTATGTATATTCGAACGAAACCTAATTTAGCTTATTAGAAAAATGTGTGTAACATTATTATGTGGTAATTGTTGTCTAACAGCTTTAGAAGTATAACAACACCTTCGAATCTGTTACAAGATGTAAAGCTGACGTCATGCACTGGACGGCATCGATTTAATGTCCAACGGTACAAATACTTTTCGCACCTGCCGTGGACAACTACGTCGTCATAGAGAATTATCTTACAAAGGTATGTGCATGGTTTTCTTTAATACAGCACGGTAACATACATGTTTGTTGACTATACCAGAATCTCCCAGCCCAAAGGCACGCGTCATACTTGTTTAGGTCCTCTCACGAAAAATCTTGACATAAAATCGATCGGTCTCGTCGAGATGCACGATTTAATATAACCCACCGTCCGAATCCTCGGACGAAAAGCTAAGCAAAATATTCTGCAAAGGAAGAGCCAGAAGAGGCTCCTGGGAATTAAACCACGGAGTCGGTCCCATTCTGGTAGTGCCTCTAGTTTGTTTTCCGTTTTCTTCTTTTTCTGTCTCCTTTGCCGGTGTATTATAAGTGAACGTTTGTGTTTACAGCGACTAGACGTATAGATTTCGTTTTTTTTTCTCCACGTCCTTTCTATAATGTGGACTGTGACTATAAAATTACATTTCAGAAAAAAAAGAACTTGCACATAAGTGCCTTGCGAAAAGGAATGCATAGCTGCTGTTCTCGGAAAGGTTATTATAATATGGCAAAACTAGAAAGATTTCAAAAGATATACGGGGTATTATAACAAAAAATACCAGATCTAAATACAAGGTAAACATTAAGCTTGTGTTTTAAAGTTGTGATATTTGGGAAATTTAGATGCACGCAAACGTGAACGCGAAACGGCTTGAGTACGTGTCATGACCTGCCACGGCAAAATGAGGAATGTCCCCCAAATATCAAAACCTCATGGAGCTTCGCGTCTTACATGAAACAACCCTAGAATTATAGTAGCTCAGGAAGGCACTTCAGGCAGAGTGGCGCACCCTGCCTCTGTGGCTCTTACGGAGACAGGTGCAGTCAGCCTTGCCATAGTCATCAAAAGGTAATCGGCGCCTGAACTTAAATATACCTGAAAAATTTGTCCATAATCGATTTCGGTTTTTTTGCATTGCATAGTATTCTAGATTCATCATAGAGTAGTTGCTTTTGTCAAAATGTTAAATAAACCTGTTTAAAAGGAGATTTTCTGATTTTTTTTTGGTCTGCATGGGCTGTGTAACGTTTTTTTTTCAAAGCCGTTTTTCTGTAAAAGTCTTTCTGGTAACGACAGCGCGCTGAGTCATCTTTGTTGTGTCATATTTCCAAAATGCAGTAAGTTAAAGAAATAAATTTGGTGTTATTGGAAAGCTTTAGAACTGATCTTTCTTCTCATGCATAAATCTCAAAAATTCAAAATTGGTTGACACGAAAGTCACATTTGTGGATTTTTGATTTCGTCTGTTCGAAAATTTCCTCAAAGTAACGACCAAGTGCTCAAAGCATTTCGCATTAACGTTCGCGTTTTACGTGCATCTAAACCTCCCTATATTGAGAAAAAAATAGTTCAATGCGCGTAAAAGACACATTCACCCATCCTTTTTGATTACCGGTATACCCTGATATTATCCGCAGTAAGTTGACTGACTTTACTTTATCTTGCATCCCGAAAGACAACTTCCCCGGCCCAGCGGCAATGCAAGTGAATTAATAATAACGCACGGAGCTACATTGGGCAACGCGTCCAATATTCGGTCATTAAAATGCCATCCCTGCCGGGCACAGGGGCGATCTCGCGTCTTCAAATCGATGAAGCCTTGTACGTGATTACAACAAGCTGCAGTCTCGGCAACAGCGCGAGCCGTGAGGTGAATTTAAAAATGAAGTCTGGTCTTGATTTAATTCACGCTTTAATATTACATAAATCGGTTTGTATAATTTTAGCTTGGAAATAAATGGATGGACACTCTTGCTATACGTCAACATGATTAAAATGGTATAGGCGCATTGATCACTCTTATCCATGGCCGTGTCCGGATTATATGGCTACGTGACGTCTAAAATTACACACGAGTCAATGGTAGACGCTAACAGCTTACTCGTGGCCAAACAAATGTCCAAAAATGTTAATAAACCATTTGATCAGTAAAACCTTTCTCAAAATAATGAAAGATAGAAGTGGTTCCAATTGTCCAATGCAATGATTCCGCCCAATGTTTGTTTTTAATATCGTACATATCCTCAGTTACACGGAGATAACGCAACGCCGCGCCGCGCCGTTTTCCAATTCTATCAATGCTATCAATGCTGTGCTGATTTTTAAATTTTTTTTTTTTACTGAAACAAAAATACTTTCCAAAATGATGGAATTGTTCACTGTATAGTTTTTGTCACGTGAATTATAATGCCATTTTGTAACATACAAGCCACTTTGCAATTACATGTACAATACATGTTTGAGGAAAAATCAAACAATGCGTTGGGATAACACTTCAAAGTTGGTAATTTGTTTACGATCAAAGCAGTACATGCTGATCAGTGTTTCCCCCGGAAATATTTTTTAATGTAGTGGTAAAATATATTCGACATACGTTGTCTGTTCACTTTCGTGATCCAATACTGTGATACTGCCATGATACAAACTTCGTTCATTGTACATTTATCAGTTTCGTTGTCTTTTTGTATCAATTTTAATCTCTGAGAGGTCAGGAAGTAATATTATGCAAGAATATTGTTGGAAGCTCTGAATGTGAAAAGGTAATGGCTGATTGCTCAAGAGTAGTGGCCCATCTGCCAAAGGGTGGTGGGTCCACTACTCTATAATGCTTGGGGAAACCCTGCTGATAATTCCCAATGACACCAAATTGCCGAATTTTGTAACTGTATTTTCAAACCTTCTGCCGTACAAATAAAACTTGATATTTATGAATGGAGTTACCATTTTCATAGAAATGCACATTTACAACTGCCCACGCGACGGTGACGATTTATCCAGGAGGAATCTGGCTTTTAAAGGTCAATCGGTGCACGGGACAAAATATGAATGAATTCACGCAATGGTGGGCAGCGTCTGGAAAAATATCACCAATTGTAGGAGATTTTCTGTGAACAAAAATAGTCAGTCGAAATTTACAAGCGCGTATTTGGTATACATGTATGTTGCCTAATCACCACTGAAATGAAACAACTAAACATAGGCCGAGAGAAATCATGTGGTCTTCCTTATCGAGATTGAAACCCGAGACCTCCGGCAATCCGAGCGGATGCTCTACCAGCTGAGCTATGAGGCAAAGTGGTATGCTCCCTCGGGTTTTTCCCAAGACCTCTTACACTCCGGGCAGATGCTCTATCAGCTGAGCTATGAGGCACAGTTATCCCTCAGGTTTTCTCCCGACCTCTGACACAATGGCCAGGTGCTCTACCCGCATATGAGGCACAGTGGTATACTCCCTCATGTTTTCCCAAGACCTCTGAGACACCAGGCAGATGCTCTTCCAGCATAGGCCTATGAGGCACAGTGGTATACTCCCTCATGTTTCCCCAAGACCTCTGACACACCAGGCAGATGCTCTACCAGCTGAGCTACGAGGAACAGCGGTATACTCCCCAGGACCAGGTTAATTTCTCTACGAGCCTAATTGTTCTCTCTGTGTTGCATGGGTGCGCAACTGAGTATAATAGTAAAACCATTTTGTTGGGTTGTCAACCTGATTAAACCTGTGTGGGATGAGCTGACCTCATGGAGCTTCGCGTCTTACATGAAACAACCCTAGAATTATAGTAGCTCAGGAAGGCAGAGTGGCGCACCCTGCCTCTGTGGCTCTTACGGAGACGGGTGCAGTCAGCCTTGCCATAGTCATACACGCTACTGACCGATAAACCCTCAGCCTCCTCGAACTTGCGGTCCATGTATAATGTGGGTTACCAACATTTTTGAACCGTAAACGAGGGCAAACACTTGAGATCTGCATCTAAAGCGCGCCAAACCAGCATGTGTGTAATTACAGAGCAGAACAGTCGGTCGTTGCACCATATAGCTTGCGTATAAAACAAACCAGACAACGCACAGAGGTATACAGACTAATCAATATGCCATCTTTGGTGTTATGAGAGCGGTTCATCCGCGGAGTGGAATGCATGATGTGCAAGACGTCTTAAGAAATTGGAGCGTGCTGCACGCGTGCCTGTAGCTGTGTGGCATTTGAACGGCCAAGTAATGTACATGTGCATCAACCTTGTCCTTTCTGTAACATGCAATGTCAATAAGGGCGAGGGTCGTAGATGGAAGAGGGGAGCGGGTGGGGTATAGGTAGGACTTAAGATAGCACCGCAATCACTTAGGGTGAGCACCCATGGGAGGCTTATATTGATCGGACACTACTACGGCCTTCGTTCATAATATTCCCCCTACCGAGTTACAGTTGTTGTAGCCTTGTCAGGCATTTTTCAAATATATGTTAATAAACTCCGAACGACCTTTATGTATGTGCTATCATGTACAAAACAAAAACAAATTGGGAAAAATGAGGGAGTACACCACTGTGCCTTATAGCTCAGCTGGTAGAGCATCTGACCGGAGAGTCAAATGTCTCGGGTTCAAATCTCGATGAGACCCACGTGATTTTCCTTTCATTTCGTGTTTGGTTGTTTCATTTATTAGGCACCATTGAAATTAGGTGCCGAACCGCACCATTGTGTTCGGAAAACGAGTAATGAATATCTTTCGGACTTGTCCCATAGGTTTTGTGCTTAGGGTTCCTAACAGGTATTGGCCGGGTATTATGATGTAAATCAAGCAGGCCTTCTGTGGTCTTGTGTAATCAATATCTCCCAAACAGTTTGTCAGAATCCAATGCCTGACAAATGGCACTATGAGCAACTAACAATGGAAATTGAGCACAAGCCATTGTTATTAACAATAGTGTGTGCCCAATTTTCATTGTTAGTTGTTCATAGTGTGGGGCGTGGGAACTATTATTAACTTGGTTTCCTCGATTAATTCAGAAATCAAGAGAGTTTGGAGGTCGATGTTGCATAAAACTGTTGTTAAGCAGTGAAGCACAAAGGCGCGAAGCTAAATAGGGCCTACATGTAGCGATTTGGACGTTGCTTACCCACGGCGTGTGTCACATTGGGCCGATTAACATCGATTTGGTTTTCGGAGAAATCGATTCCAGGAAGTACCCGGCGATTGTTAATGTTCAGAGATTACAACATTCCAGTATTTTGGCAGTGTTTTGTATCTGGTTTGCAAGATATGTTTTCAAATGTTGTTGTCAATTTTTGTTTTGAAAATGAATTGTTTTCCCGAGACCTTCAATCGTTTACGTAAGCACTGATCATGCGCACTACTGTTTTGCTGGATCGGTCGTTGCATAAGAATGTATACATGTACTTTACAATACCGTTCGATCCATAAAACAACAAAGGAAGTAGGTTGCATGGATATGTACACGAAAGTTAACATCCTTTTGACAATTTCAAAAGGGCAACCGATTTAAATTTCAAAGTCTGACGCCCAGTAAAATTAGCACAACACGGCACCTTCCTCGAACAACGGAGTTTGCAAAAATCAGTTGCGCTTTCTGTCACTTTGGAGAAAACATATTTTGACGTGCAGAATCATGACGAATCTTGTAAAAGGAAACATCGGTGGGGGTTTAAGGTCGTTCAATTACACGATTTCTGCGGTCACATGTCGGCCTACATGTAAGCTAGAAATTTGACCGTTAATAGGGCCTGCATGAGGATTGTGAATGAACTGTAGATAGATTACAGGATGTGTATGATAAAAACCAAAGTACCTCATCTACGTTCCGAGAAAACAAGAAATTGTGCAAATCCAGTACAATAGGCTGGTTCCGAGGTTATGCCGCATGGACAACAGAGCAATAGCACCACGGTAATTAGGGGCCTAGTTTCTTTTACATGACTGACGAAGGCGCTCTTTAAAAAAATTTGTGCACACACACACATTTATATTTCTTAAAAAGTATCATCTTGGGCAAAATCATTGCATTGGACACTTGGAACCTCTCCCATATTCCATTTGAGTAAAAGGTGTCTTTTTTTTAGTAAAACAAATTATTAACATTTTTGGACTAAAAAAGGCGTTAACTCTGGTTTGCCCATAGTTGGCGGAATGCCAACAGGTCTGGGTACATACTCAACTCAACCTCGGCATTTCACCTTAACTGTACTTTAAAACATTTTTAGGGCAATTACTTACATGTATATTAGCCTTTGGTTGTGTAATAGAACAAAACGCACAAGGAATCGAGACGGACTAGACTGGTCAAAGTCCCTTTCTCACGTCAACACAAACTAGTATAAATGTATATCTGATGCAGAGGAAAGGGTTTGAGATAACATGCAAATTTTCCGATTAGTATGTTTATATTGACAATGCTCACGTCGTGGGAATGCATTTTCAAACTCGCACTATACTACATACAGAACAGAACTTCAAAAAGCACTGAATAAATAAACAATTTAGTGTGCAATAATAAACAATTAATTATTAAAAGGCTTTAGCATCGGTTTGTAAAGTTAAACTGCCAAAAAACAGATAGTATGGCACAATCTAGCTATATCTTCCTTCAGTGTATTGCAATTCAAACGTTCTTTTCTTCGGTGTTTAGGTCTAGGCCGAGGGGAAAAAAAATCAAACGACCTACTGTTAAAACTTGAAATTGACAAATGATTTTAGTTCGACCCGAATTGTTTAACTAGCTGTGCACGGCCGGCCAGCAGCCAGGGCCGATTTAGTTGAGTGAGACTAGTACTAGTACTACTACTACTAGTACTAAAGTAGTAGTACCATGGAGGTACTGAGACACCATGAAAATATTTTTGCTGGTGCTTTCAAATGTATCAGAGACTGAGTGTTTATTTAAAGTGCCTGGCAAAATGCTTTTACATGTAAATATTAAACAGGAAAGTGTGTATAAATAAGTTTTTTAGGTAGCTTACCTTGCTAGCTTGATGAAGCAGACACATAAAAATCAACCACGCGGGTCGTACATACGAACGTACAGCTGCTAAATCATGCCGGTTCGGGTTTAAACGCCGGTACGGTACGCTGGCAGTGTGTCACGGTACAAAACACGACGGGACGGTCTCTTTGCAGCTCGTGTTTACCTGGAAATTACAGCCAGCAAATAGGCAGCAAACAATCCCCGAGTTGGTTCTGCCAGAATTTCATGGTTTAGTCTGGATTTTCAGTAAAAAGTAGAACGGAGAACAAAGACTGCCGTACATCACATGTCCCACATTTTATGCGTAAACCACTAATCAGCATCAGCTAGCAGCTAGCTAGCTAGCTGCAGAGAGCGCGCTACCACACGAAGCGCGCGCACGCCGGCGCGGCCGGCCGCGCGCGAACATAATCTGTTCATTTCAATGGCAAATGAATATTCATAATGCCTCCGGCGTGTAACGTTGCCAAGGAGAGCACGTACATCACGCACAGAGCATTCGCGGTGATCAGTAAGAGCGCCCTCTGCTGTTGCTTATGCCAGAGTTCTTAAAGTGGCAACCTGATGTTTTTTATTTCTGTTTGGAAAAAAAAGTTGAAAGTGTGGCCCTATTAAGTTTAGTCATCTACTGCATATTTGCCGTGGTGAATTTCATAAGTTTGACAATTTCGAGCTTTGTACACGTACATCGAATCTGTTATGTACCCCTCCCACTCCCCAAACAAATCATTGACAGAAAATGCAAATTCTGCTTGTGTTTTACAAAACAAAAATATTATACATTCATCGCGGCATACTCTATAGGCTTTGGCCTCAGGCTCCAAATTTTGAGATTTTCTGTCTTTGTCTACTTTGTCTCAAGAAACATGTCGTCAGAAAGAATTATGGTGTTGTTTTCGTCTATTTAATTAACAACATTACATAACATCATTACAAATTAAAGATTAATGTTGATAAGCTTGTACAAATTTCAGCTACGTGGACGCAGTAAACTTCAGAAAACCTGAAAAATCCATGCATGTTTTTTTGTCGTTTAATGAATGGTAAAAAAAAAAATGAAGAAAAAGTGTCTGCAGATAATTTTTAAAGCACCTTCACTCAGTTGGCAATTTCTCCCACAAAGGTAATAATAATAATAATAATAATACAAGCATTTGTAAAGCGCCATCTATCTATGTAAACATATTCCGAGGCGCTGTACCATTTTACACGAAAGATGGTGTGCGTTACCATTGCTATCAACATTTTTTACTCCGGTTTTTCTTGTCAACTCATGAAGTTGCAAATTTTGTGTATTATAAATTATTTGTGTATGTAAATGTATTATAATTTGGCGACTACCATGCATGACGTCTACAAACAGTACTACGCTAAATTCCCATCTGAGAACATACTTGAGTGACTCATGCCGTTCCACGCGCGTAAGACTACGAGGTGTTGAAAGGCTGGACCATTCTCTTAATAGGGGTGGCGAAATTGTAATCACCTAATTATTCCCTCTTCCGTGTTGAAACCTCGGGGTATATCGATTGATATGAACCGACTAAAGTCACTGAAAACGAAAACGTTGATTGTCATTTTTGATACCATTTATAATACCACTTGAAATTAAAAGAATTCAGTTACTTTGTTTGGGTCTCTCCCCTTTTGAAAATGGTCTAGTCCAAACAAGGAAACCATGTGGTCTACAACCCGCGCATGCAACGCCAAAGCCGATCATTTATTTTCTCTTAAAAGAGGAAGTGGTTATGAACATTTTAGCTGCATTGGACGCGAGATAAGCCCGGATGCCTGTGCTAAACAACAAACGAGACACAATACATCACAGCGTTCGGTGGAAACTGTGAAAGGGAGTCGGTTTTGATCGGATGAGAACAATTTACTCCCCGCGAGCCCTTCGTGAATGCAAGGTGTCTATGAGAGTGTTGACGACTTCTATCTAGTGTAGTGTTGACGATCGCGAGGTTCACCTTTAATAAATTAATTCCAGCGGGGTTTCGTCGACTTTTTGACCTCAGCATGCCGAGCACAAAAGTGGATCACGGAGACAAGCAGGGTAAATATTATATTCAACATTTTCAAACACACTCATTTAATATTTAGTGTTTCAACTTTCATTATTATCATTTCGAGTTAGGCCTACCTACCTCCATGGCCTAACACAGTACAATGTAAAAAACTGGCCACTATAAACAGGTGGCCCCTTTATAAATGTTGCGTTAGCATATGCATTTCGGACCAAAGATGGGTGGCCACTATAATATAGCAGGTTTTACTGCAGTATTAAACATACATGCAGTATAGTAGGCTACACTGTGGTGAAACTTGCCAATAGTGGCCACCCACAGGTGGCCCCTTTGTAAAGGTTTCATTAGCATTATAAACACGGCATTTGGACTCTTTTCCTACCTCCATGGACTAATGCACCTATCAATTGTTCCACCACCCCCACCCCCACCACCCCCCTCCCCCCTCCCCCGCCCCCGCGATGCCCCACCCCTAGGTGTGGGTTTTGACTTTTTTTCTGTGCATTTGTATACAAGACGCGCAAAAGGTGACAATCCCCACCTCTTAGGTGGGGTAGCCCGGGGGAGGGGTGGGGGAAACAATTGATAGGTGCATAATTAAACAGGTGGCCTCTTTATCAAAGTGGCCTTATGCAATTAAGTTTCACTGTATGCCCATGGTTATTAGACACGGATAATATAAACATTGTTAATACAATATTGTTGGCCCCAAACTTCGTTTTTCATTGTTCATTGACAATGTTCTTAAAAGACCCATTGTATATAATTTTGCAAGAATCTTTTTACGGATTTTGAGGATAAAAGGATGTTGTATCTAAAGTAGATTCTGCAGACATTTCAGCCACATAAATGCACAAGTGCTTTAGAAAACTTTCAAAATTCAAGCATGAATTTTTTTGTAATTTTGTCTTCTTAGTGAATGGTAAAAAAAATTTACGCGCCTCTTTTAAATGCATGTGTGCTGATTGTTACCATTGCTATCAACACTTTGAGCATTGAGGTAGGAAAATACCTCCATGCTCTAAGTTTTTCCTTGTCATTGTAAAATAAATAAATATAATGTTTATAAGTTTACGCTATTTTTGTGTGATCCTCGCATGAGACCTTGCGTTTTCGTTGAGGCTCGAAAGTTCTTCAAGTTCAATGCCTGGGACAAACCCGGAAATGTTTGTAAAGTTGTTGACGGAATATTATATTCACGGCTGGTGCATGTCCATATCTTGTTTGAACCTTCCAAAACAGTGTTAATTTATTCCTTCTCGAAGCTTTAAAAACAAATAAAACTCACTCATGCATAATTTACTACGGCATCTGTATTTCTATTAACCGCACGCACACATCTTGCACGCTTTCGAGAAATATGGTGCTAAAATTTTGCTAAAACGAGCGTGTTTTTTTGTGAGCTCATTGCCTTAAAGGCCCTGTAGATGATCTGTTTTTAAGCGATTCTGCGAATAAAACCATTATAAATCAAAAGAAAGACATCAACAAACTCATCCGAAGAAATTTCAGCTTTGTCAAATGTACCACGTTTAAAAAAACCATGAAAATCCATATGCATTTTCCTGGTCTTGGCGGGGTGTTTCAAATATTCGTTCTCAGTTGATCGGGTACTATATGGCTTGCGTCATGCACTCTGTGCGCACATACTGCGTGTGCGCCATAAAAATGCATCGCGTTGGAACACGCACACGGAGTACACAGCGCCCATGCTTTTTGGACCGCGTAGATGCGAACCCAAAATAAGTAAATCGTTTGCAAACGATCTAAATAATTTCATCTTTACGGATTATTTTCTGGTAAAATTATATCATTTTGAGCGAAAACCTTTCATTGGATAGTTGCTATTAATTCAATCTTTACTTTCAGAACTTTTCCCCTGTAAACTCGTCGATTACTTTTTGGGGTCATTGCAAATGATCCACTGGCCTTTAAAGGCAGAGGGTCGACAGCAATGCGCGCGCGCCAAATTCGTGCCACGAAATACGCAGCTCCATGCCTTACTAGTTATACTATGGAGCTACGCATTTCATGGCACGAATTTCGCGCGCGCGCATTGCTGACGAGCCTGTGCCTTTAAAGGTCAGTGTACTTTGAGTACATTATAAAATGGGCAGTATATAGTTACTTTTAGAAAACGTCGTTTTTGTGAGACTATTTTACAGTTCTAAAAGTGAATTTTTTGCCGTAAAATCACTTTAGTAAAAACAACCAACTCTTCTTTATTCCTACAACGTATTTAGACGATAATTCTTGAAGACAAATACAATTATTTCAACATGTTCTGTTTGTCCATGCGTTGTACTAAGCACGCACGAAAGCCTCTGCTGTTTCATGCTGTAATTGTAAAAAATGTGTACTCGTTTACCAATTATAGAGGCAAGAAAATTAACTTGCAGCATTTCTTAGCCAATCTGAAATGAGAACACCACGCCAAGCGTATACAACGCCATATTGAAATTGTTGAACGTTTGCCAATATCCTACTGTATAGGCCTATATCCAACAATTTCCCTCAAAAATCAAAGTCATGCCCTCTTTCTACACATAATAATCCTCGTAGGCCTAATTATTAAGAAATAAGTTATAATAGTAGCAACTTTGCAAGTAATTATATATATATATTTTTTTAAAAGAGAGTATTATCCCCTCCGCCCTGAACACTTTGTAACGCACCCAAATGTATGTGAAGCTAACTGAAGCCAAGGACGGCATCCATTATGCTTGCCGTCCAAAATCAGCGAACAGTCACGTGACTGTAAATACCCTACGCAAAGCCCACGTATTATTGTTCGAGCCATTTCCTTATTTTGATATATAGTTATTAAAAAAATATCGAACCTCACGGACGTTTTGCACGCTACGCTGCATGCTAGCAAGATTTATTTATAATAATGATATAGCCTACAATGTATAGTCGTGAAAAAAATATATCCAATTACAGTGTATAAAGCTAAAGACAAATTCCACCAGCGTTTTCAAAAGTCGACAAAAGCTAAATGTGTTGGGGTGTCTCCTATTACAGAAAGAGGAAGTTTTCAATGTCATGTACAAGGATATGATTTCTGTCAAGGACGTGTGTTTGTATAGTGTTGGCTCATTACGTTGTAAACAAGCTGGGCACTGCATTTCGTATTGGGTTTTTTCTTTCTAGTTTAATAACCTACCGACCGAACATATAATACTGTCTTAAGCCCCAATGTATCGTTTGATCATGGATAATGTTGATAAAATACCCTTGAAATTTCAGCTACATGTAGACCGTATCGAATAGCCGCCATTTCGTGGGGCACCTTTTGTTACTTAAACCTTTCAACAATGGAAGCACACAATTGTGCAACCATGCATGCTTGTCCTCAAGGAACAAAGAAACTGCCCCACGAAATGGCGGCTATTCGATACGGTCTATGCTAGATGCATCAATGCACTAAAACACCTTTAAAACCCATGCACGATTTTTGAGTCAAGTGAAAACCACCTTAAAGCACGTGCTCGTGGTTATGGGTTATAGGTTAGAGCCCCACTTGTGCCAACGTGTTTGTGTCCGTGTGCAAGACACTTGATCTCAATTGCCTCGTCAACCCAAGCAATATTTGGGGAGCTGTTCGGGGGAATACCACAATCTACCTGCTGATATAGGATTGTGCGCCTTGGCGAGGTAGCCACCTATAGTTGAAGCAAAATGGTTCTGGTGATTTCCTGACGGCAGCGGTGATGTTAATGGCAACAGCGCCAGGAGTACCCAAAGGTAGACATGTGCGCTATACAAGTGTCCCCCATTACATTATTACATTAAAGGGCCATGACATGCTAAACAACTTTATGCCTAGTCTTTGCTGCATATGATGGGTTACTTGTTTGGCAAGACATTACTATTGTTTGTTTTGGTGTAAAATCAATAAAAAGGTAGCCTTTTTCAACTTTGAAGATTTCATTACAGAAAGAGTGCGCTGTTTGGGGTGCATCACTTCAGGAAGACACAAGTGAAAAGTAAAGAAAAACATAAATTGGAGTTTTGGCAAATTGCTGCAGTTTCCACCCCCAGTTTTGTCATGGCTTACAACAGGAAACATGTAAAACGAACTCAAACAGCCCGGAAGTGGAATCTTGTGTGCATAGTTGAATGTGATTTTCCTGTGTTTGCCTCTTGTGACATCACAACCTTAATCATGAATATGCATATTCACATTAGCATAAAAGCTAAAATCATCTGTTTTAACCCCCAAAACAAGCTCCAAATAGGATTTTTATGACTGTAACTGACTAGAGTAGTTTCATAGCATATATTTCATTGATAAAAATCCCCAATCATGGGCCCCTTTAAGTACCATTTTGGATAGAAACTAGAGGTATGACGTTTGTTGTTACAAACGCCAGGTGATCGGGGTAAATGAACATTTTGTGATGAATTTCAGACGTTGTTATCACCTGTGGAATGGCAAAAATGGAAGTTCAGCAGCCGATTTCACGAAACTTTACTCAATTGCGCAAGTCCACTTACGCCATTACTTGCGCAATAACTTATGGCGTAGGTGGACTTGCGCAATTGCGTAAAGTTTCGTGAAATCGGCTGCTGTATACACTAATCCGGTAACTAATATCTCCTCCCTGCATATCCGCCATAGCTGGGGAGTTGATAGCTTGCACCGTTTTGAGATATGAATTGTTGAAATAATAATCTTTGAAATCTTGTAATGTGACACCTGTGACGACATCATGACGTCACAATTTTGTGCACAAATTGTTGAACAATATGTTGAACATCAAGTTCTTAAATGTGGCGAAGGAATCATACCAATATCTGTTGTAGTTTTCAAGATACAGCATTTTAAAACATCTCAGCTCCAAATTTGCGTAATTTGACACCACATTACGTAACCACCGTCCATGTCATGACGTCACCAATGGTATAGTCAAAAGGTCCACATGTGTGGAAACATTTCGTTCCGTAGAAATATGGTCAAATTCACTACCACTTTGAATCTATTTGCATTAAAAATGCTAAAAATTTGCACATTTTCGAAGAACTTCCGGTTTGGACCGGAAGTAGGCGTCACACAGGGGTCATGACATCGTATGATTTGTTCAGTTCATTTAGACTTATCATGTTGTGAAAGAATTGTTCAAGTATCTATAATTATAATTTAGGCAGTTTCAACCCTTTTATTTTAAAGCCCACATCGATTTAAAATCAGTGTCAATTGAAAGAGTGGTTATTGACTAGAAGAAATCTGTTTATTTTTTTCAAATCGGATTTTGCATTGCGAAGCTACAGTCGGTTTGGATAATTGAAAACAGGGTAAAAATTCATCGGCAGGTCAAAGGTTATCCTATGTTTTTCTTTATTTCTAATTTGGCACCGACAATGGTCACTGTGGCTTATACTTTTGGTTATATATCTTTGCTCAACTCTATCCTGGATGGCCCAAAGTTGGTACAAACAACAGTTATTAATATATGTACAAGGACAGATAATTAATTTATATTTTAAATACCTCATTTGCATAATAAATTAATAATTTATGCAAAAACGGTCAATTTTCAGGGGAAAACTCATTTTTCTCAAATTTATCTTAAGCAGGTTTGATTATTACAATGCATCTTGCATCATTTAATTAAAGTATTTACTTTAATTAAATGATGCAAGACATTGTAATAATCAAACCTGCTTAACTACAGATAATTAGTTTATATTGAAATCCCATAATTTGCATAATTTATGCAAAAAATGTTGATTGTTAAGGGAACCTTATTTTTCCCCAATTAATGTTGAAAAATAGATTGATAAGAGATACTGATATAATCAAATCTGTCTATTGTCAAGATTGGGACTTGCATCAATAATTTAATTGACATAATCAATCACTGTATGTGTTAATTACCAAGCCAATACTATTTTGGAGAGGTGTGGATTGAGGGCAGCAAAAAAGAATGACAGGAAGCGCTTCCACACACAAACTGTACAACTTTCCAAATTGCTTACAAAGTTACATTAAATACAAAACAGAGAAGAGAATGACGTATTATTCTTCAGAGATAAATAATTTATGTTTTGATCAAAACAAACGGATGTGGAGCCTAGAGGTTATATTTAAATCTTTACAAATAATAGTAATTACAGATGTTACTACGGGCAGGAGGCTCAACTATGGATGACGATTCTGCATCATCAAGGGACTCGTACTACCCTTTTTCATCTTCAGGCTCACTGGTGGTATGTCACAGGACGAGGACCACAGAAAAGCTGCAAAAATAATTGACAAAGAATAATATTACTCAACAAATTATTTGCCTTCATTTGTTAAGTAACAACTAAATATCTTTAATTGGTGTATCTGATATCACGTATTGTCTTTGAATGTTAATAAATTCAATATCAGTTACAAAATTGGCACACAATTTTGCACAGATTGACGTAAAACGCAGGTTTTCTAACGCTGCATCATTGCTTGTTTCACGGGAATTACGAGATCATCGCGTATGCAGTGGGCACACCACCGCCGTACGTCCCGGCCCTACACACGGCGTGGAACTCGGTCGTACGTCGGTGTGGACATTGCACGCGAGCGAAGTCTCGGATTCCTGCTCAACATGCCCTCCTAAAAGTACATTTTTGCGACAAATGGTAGGCCTTACGGACTTTTTGTTAGTATGGTAGGATTGTTTAATGTCTACTTTTGTATACATACCTTGTCGCTTGGTGATTCACGTTGATTATGGATCGCTTTATGGACAAGAACAAATGTTTTTGATCGCAAAAGTTGCAACCCGCGGTCGATTTTGTACGCGAATGGACCCTGCAGGCTAGCTGGAAGCATACTCTTTTCCGATGATGACGTTTCTAAGCCAACCGGCCAATCAGAACGCGCAAATCTTTACCCGAAGTGTTCCGATCTTATTTAGCCCGATTCGTTTTAGCGTTGAAGTGTGTACCACTGACACGAACTCGCCGGAAGTTGTGTGTGCCCATAGGAATGTGCAGTAACCACGGGCGCTGTGTGTGGAGTATATGGGGCTCTCTGTTTACGATAACAAAAGTAGTCCGTCTGTGGAACAGTATTACGGTTCTTGAGATATGAATTTTGAAAATAATAACCTTTGAATTTTTGTAATTTGACACCTGATGACGTCATGATACTATACATGCTGGTGAAAGTCTGCCGTAGGGCCTATGTCTGTATCTAATTTACTAACGATTCAGCTTGGTTTGATGGGCATTGTTACTGGTAAGTGTAAAAACTGAGATTTCCGTTTTCGTTGAACTTTGACCTCCAATTGACCCCAGAAGGAAGGGTCAGATGACAATGCCCACACGAAGAAAGTTGTAGAACAGAATGTCATCTATAAACCTGCCAAATACGAAGATCCTGGGTCACGTGGTTTTCGAGACGGAAGCATTTTAAAATATGCATATTTTGGTTTTTTGGGAGGTGTAATTTGATACTTGATGACGTCACGATGACGTCACGCTTGATGCCATCATAATATTAAACACGCTGGTGAAAGTCTGCCATAGGACCTATGCCTGTACTTAGTTTCTTAAAGATTCAGCTTGGTTTGATGGGCATTGTTGCTCAATAAGTGCAAAAATTGAGATTTTCGTTTTCGTTGAACTTTGACCTCAGATTGACCCCAGAAGGAAGGGTCAGATGAAAATGCCCACACGAAGAAAATTGTAGGCCATGATCTGATATATAAGCCTGTCAAATACGAAGATCATGGGTCACGTGGTTTTCCAGACGGAAGCATTTTAAAACATGCATATTTTGGTCATTTTTGGTTTGTAATTTGATACCTAATGACGTCACAATGACGTCACACTTGTATGCACATCTTCACATTGGGGTTGATGTTCCTACCAAGTTTTAAGTTGATAGCTTGAACCGTTTTGAAGAAAAGCTCTGGAAACGTTTGAGTGGAAGAAAAAAAAGAAAAAGAAAAAAAAAAAACTAGAGCTTCGCGTTTGTGTTTTTTACAAACGCAAGGTGATCGGGTGACATAAACATTGAAATGATGATGACGACACAGTTTTGAGATTGTTTGAAAACTTGAGTTGTTTGATGTTGAAAAAGTATTGGAATTCTTAAGACATGACTCTGACTATTCAACGCTAAAATTGTACTACTAGGTTTTCAGGCCAAAATTTATTCCTTGCCCCAAACACCCAAACTATATATCAAATGAAAGGTCTTGATGACAGAAATACAATGCTCTTTAAACGAAGAAAATCGGACAAGTACTTTTTGAGATATCCTGTTATATGTATTAAAATATCTATAATTCGATGAAGCCGGACCATACATTCACTGCGTATACCCCACAATGGCCTCAAAACGACATAATTTGAATGATTTTAGTAACATAAATCAGTATAACCTCTGCTATAATTGAAGTATTCTCATAAAACTTTCTGCATAAGGGTAATGTGGTATGGTCTTTCAGAAAAAGTATAAATTATTTTAATAAAATGAATGGTTGCCATGGAAACAAGCATTTTATTTTAATAAAATTAATGGTTGCCATGGAAACAAGCACATTTTCTCCAAAGAAAACAATATAATTTGACGTCTCCACAAACTTCAGATGAAATAACAGTTACTGGCAATGATATAGCTGAACAAGTGATAAATAAAGGCCAGTAACATTATTTGAGGTATTGTATTACTCATCTTCAAGGTCAAAAGTCAATTTAAAGAAGTGGAGGATGCGGATGCTAGTGTGATACTCCGAGGTGGAGGGTTTTCCTGGTTTTCTTCTGGCTCGGCCATAGTCTTTAATCTTGATACTGGAAGTAGAGACAACAGGATAGTTTATTAAGTAGAGACAACAGGATAGTTTATTATACCATGCCCTCACTTAAGATTTAGTTAACTTTCTCCTTTTTTTTTTCCTTTTCTTTTTTTAATGACCTGACTGAAACAATTAGGGCGGCTATGAGTATGACTTTTAAAAACTTGTAAGTTGTAGGCCTATTCTCTTTAATACTTAAAGTTTTGTTTGTATTTATTGTTTTAATTGTATTTACAGCTGATATAGTGAACAAAATAAAACATATCAATTCGACAACCAAAAAAAAAATTCAATTTGAATTTTGATTACTTAGATCTGCCCCTCCAGGAATGCGAAAAAAACATACCTCTAGTAATAATGGTATCGCCCAAAAAAAGGCATTGTGCATCCTATGTACGAACTACGATTGTACCATTTATTTTAAATATGGGGAGGGTTATACCTTCCTTTCAAAATTGAACGGACAGGAGGCCTAAAAAAATAGGCTAATTGTAATTCTGACGTCCCTAGAAATATATCCTGCATATATGTGAGATGTGTATTTTGTTATAAAATTACCAAAACAGCATGATTTTAAGACTTAGTGGTTGACACAACCAGATTCCAACGACCGGGGTCACGCCATGCATCACGCCGTGCTTTCACGGGCGAGTGCCCCATTCAATAGGCCAACACACACACGCACATGTAGGCGTTCGTTTCTATCAAAAGAGCTTTTGAAAGGGTATAGAAAATACGCTCTCCGTAAAAAAATAAACACATTTAACATTCCAAACTCGCACAAATAATTGTTAAGACATGTAAAATTCATTCAGTGAAACCTCCTACCTTTCAAAATGAAGATTTCACCTCAAGAAATTGAGTTTACTTTTCCCTTTTTCGTAACTTCGGTTGTAGACCACCTACCGATAATGAGGACGCAATGACGAGTACAGTACCCCTTCAGCTATTCAGGGAAACCATTTTCATGTACGTCACAAGTATTCGGATCCGCGGAAAGCACCCGAAGTGCATGCGCGCCTAGCCGAGCGGCAATTTTTATGGGCCGAATACTCGCGATCGCAACGCTTCGGGAAAAGCTGGTCGGGGCGAGAGTAGTTCATTCATAAAAGCCTGGGCTGTCGGTCATACCTCCGACGGCTGTTTTATGTACGTTAGTGAATGACTGAAACTCTAATGAACTGTTGCTCGTTAGATTTGGACAGGTAAAAGTGGATGATTTTTTGAGATGACAAATAGTAAGATTTTGGTGCGGGCTGTGCGCTGTGTGTGCAGAGGGCTTCAGTCTCGTACAATTAAACTGAAAAACTGATGACGTCATCATTGTCAATCTCATCATAACGTTACTATTGT
Source organism: Henricia sp. BOLD:AAB3569 (assembly GCA_037783545.1). NCBI lineage: Eukaryota > Metazoa > Echinodermata > Asteroidea > Spinulosida > Echinasteridae > Henricia > Henricia sp. BOLD:AAB3569. Next base: position 122,705 of record JBBELK010000007.1, read on the forward strand.
GTGCACAGATTGTTAAAGTATCTACTGAAGAACAAGTTTTGACAATATCTATTACAGTTCTGAAGATTTTGTCATTTGAGATCATATTACTGTAGTATATCGCCGTGTGGGGAGTTGGGGTTCAATTGCATCTAGAATAAACTGACGCTCCAGTCAACTTGAGTTGCGGTCCACCATGTTTATTTTATTTCCAACACAGCAACGATTTCCAGCATGTCACATTCACAGTTTTCGGGGAGAAGACATATTTACTCTGGTCCGCCGACTAAGGCTAGCCGTACATAATTACACCCAAGATACAACAGCTAAGTCACCAAAAGTAAATGTCCTTGTGCTATCTAGTGTTTATTCAACTTTCCTGGCGATGATGCCACGGAAACTAGCAGTTTTACATCTTCAAAAGTCCAATTTTCTCGGTTGTAAATCAAGCCCTGCTTATTATGTCTCGTCTGTCTGACTTATTCACTACTCGCGCACGTACGTGTATATCATTGGCCGTGTAGCCCAGACATCCACCTTTAAAAGATACATAAATGACCTCTGACCCGAGACAGGCGCCTAGATACAAGTTCTATATTATTAGAAGTCGAGCACTATATATGGGCGCAAATCGTCAGATTAGTGGAGGCTTGGCATAGCGCCCTCAAACGACTGAGTTAGCTTAATTATCAAGGGACCCAACAAATAATTTCTCCACATTACGTAACCACCGTGCACGTGATGACGTCATCAGTGGTATATATGTAGTCATAAAGTCCACATGTGAGGGAACATTTCGCTCCGTAGAACTATGGTCAAATTCCCTACCACTTTGGCTCTATTTGCATTCAAAGTGCTAAAAAAGTGTACATTTTCGAACCTCTTCCGGTTTGGACCGGAGGTTTGGGTCACACAGGGGTCATGCCATTGTATGATTTGTTCAGTTCATTGCGACCTATCATGCTGTGAAAGAATTGTTCAAGTATCTATTACGATTCTTGAGATATGAATTTTTGAAATAATAACCATTTCATTTTTGTAATTTGACACCTGTGACGATATCATGACGTCACAATGTTGTGCACAAATTGTTCAACAATTTGATAAACGTCAAGTTCTTAAATGTGGCGAAAGAATCATGCAAATATCTGCTGTAGTTCTCAAGATACAGCATTTTAAAACAATTCAGCTCCAAATTTGCGTATTTTGACACCACATTACGTAACTACCGTCCATGTGATGACGCCACCAATGATATAGTCAAAAAGTCCACATGTGTGGAAACATTTCGTTCCGTAGAAATATGGTCAAATTCACTACCACTTTGAATCTATTTGCATTCAAAACGCTTTAAAAAATGCACATTTTCAAACAACTTCCGGTTTGGACCGGAAGTAGGCGTCACACAGGGGTCATGACATCGTATGATTTGTTCAGTTCATTTAGACTTATCATGTTGTGAAAGAATTGTTCAAGTATCTATTACGGTTCTTGAGATATGAATTTTGGAAATAATAACCTTTGAAATTTTGTAATTTGATACCTGATGACGTCATGATTACGTCACACTTGATGCCATCATGATACTATACATTCTGGTGAAAGTCTGCCGTATGGCCTATGTCTGTATCTAATTTACTAACGATTCAGCTTGGTTTGATGGGCATTGTTGCTGGTAAGTGTAAAAACTGAGATTCTCAGTTTCGTTGAAATTTGACCTCCATTTGACCCAAGAAGGAAGGGTCATATGAAAATGCCCACACAAAGAAAATTGTAGCACAGAATGTCATCTATAAACCTCCCAAATACGAAGATCCTGGGTCACGTGGTTTTCAAGACGGAAGCATTTTAAAATATGCATATTTTGGTTTTTTTGGGGGTGTAATTTGATACTTGATGACGTCACGATGACGTCACGCTTGATGCCATTATAATATTATTCACGCTGGTGAAAGTCTGCCATAGGACCTATGCCTGTACTTAGTTTGTTAAAGATTCAGCTTGGTTTGATGGGCATTGTTGCTCAATAAGTGCAAAAATTGAGATTTTCGTTTTCGTTGAACTTTGACCTCAAATTGACCCCAGAAGGAAGGGTCAGATGAAAATGCCCACACAAAGAAAATTGTTGGCCATGATCTGATATATAAGCCTGCCAAATACGAAGATCATGAGTCACGTGGTTTTCCAGACGGAAGCATTTTAAAACATGCATATTTTGGTCATTTTTTTGTTGTAATTTGATACCCGATGACGTCACGGTGACGTCACACTTGTATGCACACCTTCACATTGGGGTTGATGTTCCTACCAAGTTTCAAGTTGATAGCTTGAACCGTTTCGAAGAAAAGCTCTGGAAACGTTTGAGTGGAAAAAGAAGAAAAAAAAAAAAAAAAGACAAAGAAATCGTACGATATCAATAGGTGATCGGGTTGAGCCCGATCACCTAAAAAAAAAAATCGTACGAGAGTAATAGGTGATCGGGCTGTTGGCCCGATCACCTAATAAACCAATGTCATGTTTGTTACAACTGCTATCAACACTTTGGGTAATGCTTTTTTTTGTCAACTCATGAAGTAAAATGTTGGTCATTGCAAATATTTAACGATGTTGTTCTACTAATTGTTATCTTTTTCTCAGGCGGCAAGAAATGGGGACAACTCAAGGACGATCAGGTGCAAATGCTGGCAGCGATCAATGAAGTAAGGGGCCACACTTTGTAAAAAAAAACCCACATTTTAAACAGATTTTACCCCCAAACCCCGATTTGTAAGGTCCCGGGTTCGTTTCCGAGGCGTGTGGATTGGGTTTGCAGTCCCTACTTGACCGCGTGTTTTCCCCGGGGATTTCCATGGGGGTTTTCCTCCCACTTCTAAAACTGCAACTCCTTCTTCGTTATCTCAAGTTGATAATAAAGTATAGTTAAAGTAACAAAACAAGTATAGTTGATGGCATAAAGGGCCTTAATTGCCGAAGTACCATAAAATTAACAACATCAACGTAGGTTTGTGAGTACGAGTTTTGCAGTAACTGTTTTACTGTAATCTGACAACCGATTTAATTTCAGACGCGCACTGAATATAAATGACACTCCGAGGACAATGTCTATATGGACTGCGAAATAAAGAGGAATTAATTTTCACCCACTGATACCGCGTTACGGTACCTGCATTATGACCAGACAGTTACCACCGTTAATCCCGTTATGGTTGAAATAATTTCATTATGTCAAAATGTTCACCGTCAGTCATGCATACAAAGCATACATGCACAGCATACATGCACAAAACCTAGCACCATGTATATACATGTAATATAGACAATTATCTTATCAGAAAAGTATCGGGTGACTATACCAGGGGTGACTTCCGGGGGTCATTTCCGAGGTCATTTCCGATTTGGGATGCAAGGTTTTTTTGCAGGGTGATGCCAAGTTTCTGTTGTGGCTTTAGCTGTGTGGATTTGTAAAAACGTGCACAGAACATCATCCACCACAGCGGGCGGACGTTATATGAAAATAATAATGAAAAGTTACGAAAATCACATTATTTCCGATTATTACAATTTTATCAATTAGGCCTAAGGGAGTAAAGTAAACAAATATTTGGCCAAGGAGAAATTTTTGGGAAAATAACTATTTTTTGTAGTGGATAGCCCTTCAACATTTATTTCATTTCCTGCGATTCCAAAATTAAGACTCTTGAATAAAGTAATTGACCAGTTTTCTCTCTTTCTCTATGTGTGATAATTGTTTAGGACATTATCAGAGGTGGCGATTACAGTTCATATGAAGACCTTGAAGATAAACTTGAAGCCTACAAAGGTACAATATTTCATGTTTAATTGATAAAAACATCGAACAACGCTCGACGTGTACAACGACTATCAATCTCCAAAATTATTTTGCGTTAAAAAGTTGGGACACCCGAACAATATTAAATTCTCTGGACTTCTTTGAAGTCTGTGTACAGGATTTCCAATGTCTCAAAAATTTAAATCAACCATGGACCGAAAACAAATTACTCAAATGGAAGATGGAAGATAGAAGAGGTTCAAACTGTCCAATGCAGTGATTCCATCCTAAATAGGACGATGGCTTTCAAAAGGTTGATTAACATTTTGGGACATTGCAAATCTTGTTTAGACTTTAAATGAATGGAAATTAGCATGGAAACGTCATGCATGGTACATCGTTTTATCGAAAGTACACACGGCCAAACACCCGTTGTGACTACCAAAATTAGATTTGCATATTCAATTGGATATAATGTAAAATGGATAGGCCCCTATGTATACCAATAATGTGCATGGCCTGCGTTAGTCTTGGTGCAAGACGATACTGACCGCCGCGAGAGGGCGCCATACACTTTACTATGAGGACAGGAAACCAGTCTACGTCCGTGCCTGCAGTATCGTCTTGGGACAAATCCTGAATCGCTCGGGAAATTCCGAGCGCATTCCAAGCATTGCTCATTATGCCATGCATACCTATGACGTAGGGCTTATTAACATATTTCAAGCCGAGCGCTGTGAAGTCTGGTACCTGTACGTACGTCTTAATTATCAAACAGGAAAAGCACACGTTATCGCGTCAGACAAGTCCGTGCTTTATTTGTTTTTAAAAGAAAAAATATGAAAATGTGGCAATGGGGCCAGTTTTTTTCCCAATGGATTCAACGAACTTCGGCTTTGGTTTGTCGGCCCGGCAACCAAAGCCGTTATTTGGCTGAACCCGTACGCTGCAGAAACGTGTCTTATTATGATTTCAGACTGCGAAAACCGTACGGCACTCGCTGGCTAGCTAGCGCTATACGCGGACGAGACTGCCATGGGTCCTGTGTTTGAAGAAAAAACATAATTTTTCTTACTACTAAAATCACGTTTCATCGCCAAATTTAAAGATAGTATACATGATTGGTAAACTGTTGCAAATAGTTTTATCCCCCTGTGTGATTGAAGATATGCATGATTAAAATTAACCTGAGCAAAAACCAGCTTCGAACTTCGTCTAACCATGGAGGAAGGAAAGTCTTTCCTTCCTCCATGGTCTAACTTTTGAGAAAACAGTCAAAAAAGGGTTTGCAGTCATTTCGCCCCAAAACCACTTTGCCCTGAACCATTTCGCCCTGAACCTTTTCGCCCTGAACCTCGGCCTGTGCACAAAGTGGTTTTGGAGCGAAGTAGCATGTGGGCGATGTAGTGTTTGGACGAAGTGATTTGGGGCGAAATGGCACTCAGGCAAAGTGGTTTGGCGGCGAAATGGCACTTGGGCGAAATGGTTTTGGGGCGAATTGAATTTTCGTCTCATGAGACGAAAACTAATTGTTTTACTGATTTCTCAAAGACTATAGCACTTCAGACAAAACCATTTCAGGGGAAGTTTTCTACGGTCATCGTGTTTATATTGTGTAAGTTAGGCGTAAATCTGTGAACATTTCTGATTTTCGAGAATTAGTGTCTACAAAAATGTTCTGATTTTTTTTAAAACAAAAGGTCATGCCTATTTGTTTCCGCAAATGATCGACGTCTCGCAGCAACTTCGGGAAAATCAAAAGTACAATGATGAAGAAAAATGATTCTCTAGCTACACACAAGTTACAACAGATTTTAGAAATACTTTGGTTGCAAAAATTAACCAAGCGGTTGCTGTGTTATGCTTGGTACAGTTCGTCCATCTCCGTGTGGAATATACAGTGAATTTACCACTAAAAATTATGACGCTGGCAAAGGGCAGGCTTTAATTTGTGTGCGACAAACAGCACCCGTAGCACACGTTTATTAGAATACAATTTTAAACAAATAGTATCCCCATGAACAGTAGACAGTTTCACAAATCTGTCTCGCAAACACGAACCTGGACACGATCGAACTTCTTTTATTTCAGTATGTTTAGCAGGCATCGCATTTTCATTATTCCCGGTCCGGCACACGCAAAATTCTGCAAAATGTGTGAAATGCCGTGCGGCACGTACAGAAACGGTCTCGAAATCGGTCGGAAAATTGCACTTTCTCTAAGAATGTAAGTCAGTCATTGTACCCAGCTAAAACATCGATAGGCTACTCTTGTACCTCAGATGTATTTGTGGCCATTTTGAGATTACAACAGTTGCTTTTTGGGGGCGTGTGTGGATCGGGAATTCCACCGCGGGGCGCGGGCCGCGCCAAGTATGTCTATAGCTCGGCAGCGGACAATCTGAGCCGTTCTTTTAAATTTTACGTTTATGATTCTCCCCAATTTGTCACACTTGATTCGGGTATAACGTATACAAGTGGCTATCTTTTTTGGAGGATATATGGGACCATGATTTAGTAGGAAGGAAATAACCCTAGTTGTGCAGGCACAGAAAGTTGCCAGGCTGGCATGCTCATTATGTGGAACTCTGTTGACCTCTATAATGCATATGTATAAGCTTAGGTTAGAGGTCACACAGTGTCACATACCAACGTTCGACAAATGTCCCAAGACGATACTGGAGACTGGTGTGTATGCGCCCTCTCTTGGCGATTGTCGGTGAGTGTTGGTTATCGCGCAGTATCGTCTTGCACCAAGACTAGGCCTGCGTACGCTTTCAGCGTTCGCCCATCGTCAGTTACGCCATAGCGTGTATAATGGCATGAACCGAACACGAAACACAACGACAGATGTTCGTTTTAGTCAGTGGTGATATAAAAGATTATATTTTGCCGCTCGATTGGGTTCTAATGGTTAAAATTATAGCTAGTAATTGCACAAGTATTTTTGAGAACGACCGTGAAGAAAATGTACAGGCGTATATAAGGTGTGACCTTTGAACTTATTTCTATTTCATATTGAAGACGAGTGTACATTGTACATTATTTTGACTCTAGAAGCTAAACAACTAAACTAATTATCTAAATCATGTCCGAATAAGTTTAACGCCGGGTACAGGATTTGCAATTGTCCCAAACTTTTTAATCAACCATTTCGCCGGAAAATGTGGAACATAGAAGTGTTTCCAACTGTCCAATGCAATGATTCTGCCTGATATGATATCGTTTTATTAGAAAATGATAGATATGGATTTATATAACCGCGTTTTCACACGTTGCCTTTAAACGCCACTTTTCATTCTTTTTCAGTCAAGTTCATGGAGTATGACCTAGATAATTCTGGCGACTTGGGTAAGTGTCTTAGTTATTAAACAAAAGTATGATCGTGTAAATTGGCCTACTTTTATTCAATAACTTCATCCAACATTTGTATGATGATGTTCAGGAGAAATTGTTCTATCGTGTATATTTGGGAATTTTGAACAAGCTTGAACATGTTGGACGATGTTCGAGCATGCACATTCATTTGAACATGTTGGACGGTGTTCAACTTCTAAACCAATAAGATTACACAATTGGGTCACATGGTTTTTCAGGTCGCAAGAAAATCCACAAAATCCATAAAACATTCATGAACAATCTCTGGGACTTTTAGTGACCTTGAACTTTTAGTGACCTTGAACAAGTGTGAACATCGTTATACAAATGTTGGATGAAGTTCTTGAACAAAAGTATGATCGTGTAAATGCATAGTTCCGACCTGTAAATCAACCGAACACGCCGACCGATCACAACAGAGCTAGCAGATGTCACCAACATAGGTCAAAGTGCACTACGCTCACAACAACATGATCACGCGATATGTTCTGCCGGCCCCATACAATTTGTACAGTGTTGTATGCGATGATCCGGGTGAATTTTTGGTTTCAAGGCCGGTCGTTTCGTTCTTCAAATGTACGAAAGCACGTATTTCATGATATGACATCCCTGTATTACTGGCCCTTTACTCAGTGTGTCCTAAGATAACTGTTGACCCTGAAACATGAATACCTTTGAGTTTTCTTCAATGAATCTGTGCTTTCCGTTGAAAGTCCCATTGCTTTGTGCGTTGTGTGTCGCCATTTAGACGATAGCGTGTGAGCCGTAGCAACAATGTCCAAGGAGGCGGGGCTAACTAGGCAAACTCGGAACTATGCATTGGTGTCGATCCAAAAATACCGGAACCGCGCACTGCAGACTACCGAGTCCCGACCCCTATTTTCCGTGAATAATATTTGTGCAATTGAGGAATTTTAAATTGTCATCGAAAAGACGCGTGACGTAATACAATAATAATGGATCTGCTTCTGAAACGAGGATGCCAGTGCTAATTTGAAATTTGTCAAAAGGTATTTTGGTTATCTTCATTTCAAAACAGAACCACGTTTTTAACTTTTCAAAAAAGGTTCGGAAACTCAAGTTTGACTGTCAATTTCTCTCTTGTTACCGAGTCATTTTCCTTGAATTTGGTATCATTAGAAAGCCCTGTTATTCCTCTTTACAATTGTTTTTTTGTTTTTTACGATTTAGCAATTGGGGGATGTGCAGCACAGCTGAATATGGGGGTGGGTGTAAAGTGAAATGTCACAAAATGCACTGCTTGGGGATGGGAATGTGTCAATGCACTTTCTGACAATGCATTTTGTGACATTTCACTTTACACCCACCCCGCATTCAGCTGTGCTGCACAACCCCCAATTGCTTAATCTTAACAAATTACACATCATTGGTAAGACGAATAACAGTCCTTTCCAAGGACAATGATTTGGCAACAAGAGAGAATTCGTCAGTCGAAGTTGAGTTTCCGAACTTGTTTTGAGGAGTTTATACCATAATCTTTTGACATTTATTCACAAGATCACAATGATGTCGTTTACATGATGGAGAAATTGGGGCAACCTAAGAACTTTCTGGAGATAAAGAAAATGATAGCCGAAGTGGACACCAACAAATCAGGCACCATCAACTACCACGAGTTCATTGAAATGATGCTGGGAAAGAAGAGCAGCGTGTTGAAAATGTGAGTGACGACATAGCATGACCTATTTACAACTGGCGACATTTTGTTTCCATACCGGTTCGCGGACCTTGTCCTCAATAGAGGCATTCGAGGAGCTTACACCGTGTATGTAACAGGGGTTTAAATCGGGGAAGCCCCCAGAAGATGCAAAACGAACGACACAGGGTTTCGCTTTGCCGGGTGCATAGGGCTTTATAAATCTGTGTTTTTTTCTTGTACTCATGTCGCGATTCCAAACTGTCCGCCATGTTTTACTACTCGCGGTTACTAGGTGACGTCATTACACCGAGCATTACACCAGAGACCCAGACGCGAGCTCGGGCAGTGGTGGCTGCCACTGGGGCAGACTCGTGTATCACGTGATGGCTTTTAAAAAAACGCTCCGGTGTAAGTTGGTGTTACACGGTGTAAGCATCTCGAACGCCCCTAATGGTGGAATAAGATGGCCGACGCCTGTTGTACAGCCGTCCATTGTATAGAAGTCACTCACTCTAAAATTTCTTGTCTCACAAGTTTGTTGTTTTGGTTTTGTTTTATTAATCAATGTTGAACCACAAAATGAACTTTGTGTAAAAAGGAAATCCCGAAAGTTAAAACAATTTAAAAGCGGAAGCCCCACATTTTGGCTCCTTGCCCGTACACGTATATAAATTGGGGCCAATTTTCCCGACCATTACCAGAAGCAGTCGATAACCTTGGATGTTATCGGCTAAAGTTTATCATTGGCCAAAAACACGCATGACAATTCCAAACATATTCCTTGTTTATGGCCGGGAAAACCCCAGGGGAAAACCCAGGGGGAAAATGCCTTACTCAAAATAGAAGATAGAGGTGGCTGCAACTGTTCAATGCAATGATTCCGCCCGATATTAAAAGGCATTGTTTTCACAAGACCGCCTTCATGCTAACGAAACTATATACACGTACATGTATAGGCCCTTGGCCTAACTACCGTGGCATTATGGTTTTATTTCCCATATACAGGGCCGGATCCAGGATTTTGAAAAGGGGGCGGGGGAGAATGGTGCGTGAAATTTTTCAGCATGAAATGCTCATGACAATGAAATAGCGAGCGCGTAGCGCGAAGCCCTAACGGCTTCTAGATGGATTCTAGATGCTCTGTGGTGCGATCTGAGGCAATAATTAACCACTTTAAGCAGGAAAAGTGTGCACAAAAATTGGAATGTGTTTTTTTGACACACCCCTACCCCGATCCGCCCCTGTAATTAGGACGGTAGCTGAGCTTTGTACAGTTTCTCGATAGCATGTGTACAGTTTTCCATTATTTTCTCGGAGCATGGATGAGATACTGAGCTGACCTATATACACAGGTTTTTATCATACACATCCTCAATCACACGTGGAGATAATGCCATTGTAACAAATTCTGAATCTCGTTTTGTACATGTTTTTCTTCTGCTTTTATTTGCAGCATTCTCATGTTCGAAGAGAAACGAAAAGAAAAGGAGAGCCCTAAAGGTCCCCCGCCTAAAAAGACTCTGACGGATCTTCCATAAATAATTTTTTATCATGTTTTTTAACAAAGAGCAAATTCGACCAACGACTATAGTTAACTATCTGTACACTTGGGATTTTTCACACGCATATATGATTTTACCTCCATATACGAACGTCCGATTAGGGCGGTGGTTCCCAGCCGAACGCTGCAACAACCAAATGTTTGACGGGTACCAGTGACTAGCGCGACCGTACCCAGGGTGATAGTTCCAAATTTTCGAGACTGCGTTCGGGTCAAAATGGCCGAACCATAGATAACTATAGCCGTTGCTCTAAGTTGTTTATAATAAATAATATCTGGTACACCGACTTCTTAGCCCAAAAATGCAGCTGCCTTTTGCAAGTCTACACAATAGACCGTATCCAATAGCTGCCATCTTGCATGTGGGGCATTTTTTGTTCCGTGAGGACATGCATAGTTGCGAATTTCGTGCTTACATTTGTTGACCAATTCAGACAACAAAAGTTGCCCTACAAGATGGCAGCTATTTGATACGGTCTGCTTAATCACGTTACGACGACGAATACGCCGGCTGGCGCAAAATATTTTATCTCACAGAATGAATTTCGTAAAATTAATATGCCGACCATTAAGTCTACCTACTAAAAGACCCAATCATGATGAACTTCGTTTACGTGCACGTATTTCCGTGCGTACATTGAACCTTTGTTCGCCACATACAAATCCTTCACAAGTCCATCACAAGTTGTTACAGTCCACATTGGGTGTCTTGTGTGTTACCATGGTAATTGGCTCCAAACACCATGGCTGCCAGATAAAGCACCATTGGATAAGCACAGGGAAACGGTTCAGTGATTTTTAGTGTAGAGCCATTGCCTAGGCAACTAACAATAGGGTGACGTACTCACTTCGGTAGTCTACAGAGTTGGATATAGAAAACTACAGTGTGCACTCCCAATACATGATGTGCCGATATGGACGCCGCCATTTTGACTTAAATCTATAGGTGCACGGTGGGCAAAGGGGTTTTGCCCACTTTGCACTCATAGCGTTAAGCAAACATGACGCCGCCCACACATGGGCACAGTCCACACACGTGACTTGAATAGCCAGTGCACACTCTAGTTTTCTAAATCTAACTTAATGGTCCCACCAAACATAACGGTCCCACATGATCAGTCCACGTTTTTGCGCCATCTTGTGTGTGCGCACTCGTAACGTGAGAGTGAAACGAAACTATTCGTGGGTTTCACTTGGCTTGACAACGGTTACTGTCCGCCATTACTTCGTCCATACTATGGCACGCCAAAGTGAAAAATAATTCAACACTGATAATTTAATGTTGACGAATATTTTCGCAAATGTTGCGCAAGAAAAAAAAAGGTTGACATGACTTTTAAATGTTGATAGACTGTTTGAAAGTGGCATACCGTGCTTTTGTTGGCAATTTATGTAAAAATGTTGAGACTTGTTTTTCAGGGTTGATGGCAAAATTATCAGCGTTGAATTATTTTCGCTTTGGCGTACCATAGTATGGACACAGTAATGGCGGATAGGATAGTTGTTGACGTCACGCGTATGGCACGCCAAAGCGAAAATAGTTCAACACTGATAATTTTGCCAGCAACCCTGGAAAACGAGTCTAAACATTTTTAAAAACCTGCCAACAAAAGCTAGCACAGTATGCCAGTTTCAAACAGTCTATCAACATTTAAAAGTCATGCCAACCTTTTTTTTCTTGCGCAACATTTGCGAAAATATGCGTCAACGTTAAATAATTTTTCGCTTTGGCGTGCCATAGTATGGACATAGTAATGGCGGATAGCAACCGGTTGTCAAACCATGGTCAAACCAAGTGAAACCCAAGAATACGAACCAAGCTCAGTGCACGAAACATGGGACCGTTATGTTTGCTGCCACCAAGAGTCTAAAAGTCTCCCATTGTGGTGGGCTTGTGAAGGTTTGTTTGTTGACGAATTCGATTCCGTGGCCTGTTTTCGCGATCATAACCATAAACTGTTTCTGGCGTAATGTGCTTCAACCAATCTTCAGCTTTGCTTGCTGACAATTCAGTAATACGTCAGAAACATGTTTCTAGTCATGCTCGACAAAACAGGCCCCATGTTTTGGGTAAAGAAATTGCTATATTTTAAGCAACCATTCGCAAGGCCTGTGTTTTTACGTTTTATACAAATTCGAGTGTAGGTTTTTAATTGTATGAACAACATATATTTTAGACAAGTAATTTAGACGAGTATTTCGTTTCCTAAATGTTTATAAAAAAACCTTTTTGCAATAAATCTGACCGCTCAGTTTATCCGAAAATGATAATTTCAACGTTAGCACTTGGAAACGTATACGTGTACATGTATCTATAAGTATTACATTAAATCGTATTTTAGCCACATAATGTGGTAACTATTTTGCAATGTTAAATATCTTTAACCGGACTATATGCCAATACTTCGTGCAGTTTATGACAGGTTAAAATTGTTCGATTTTCTCTTAATGTGTATAGGAGTTTTAAAACTTTATTGTACATGATATGTTGAATTAAAAATAAACACTCTATACCCGATATTTTGTATCAAGGGATGTTATATCTTCCGTTGTGTAGAAGCAAACGCGGTGCTTTTGGGGAGTCTTAACAATTTTAATTTGTCTTAATTTTTGGGGGGCCTTTTCAAACAACACAAGTTACCCTTTAAAACATTGGGAATCATCTTAAAGCAACGATAAAGCTTTACCAGATTTACCAGGCAAAGCCTAGCCCACCATTTCGATCAATCGGAAGGAAAGTCTGCAAAAAACGAACCCCACTTACAGACTGCTCCTTTAAGATCAAACAGCGCCCTCATTCGGTTAAGTAATAACATTGTGGCGCTGTTGGAGTCGTAACCATGGTAGCCGATTGCATAAGCAGACCGACAAGCAAGATGGCGGCCTACATGATACAGAAAAGACCACACGGTAGATAATACCGTATAGCCGATCGGCTACAATCATGTCATGACAATGCTGTAGCCTAGCCTGTAATACTGCTGAATATTAAGATGGGAAGGTAGGCCTGTAAGTAACTAAGTCATTGTTGTTTTGTTTCTCATTCATGTCATTGGGGTAGGCCTACTTTTAGAAGGATAAAACTAAGTGATTTCTGACGTTTACAAATAGGCCTATAGCCTTTATAGGCCTTGGTACAGGTTGGACTCCGTACCGCATACTATACATGGGGATACGGAGTCCAGGGTATGAAGTTCCAAAAACAGGGGGGAAATTTTTGTAAAGAAAAATATCAATATTTCTACCTTGTGCTGGAAGCCGGTAATGTGCTAACAAAGTTCCATCAATCCATCATGTGTCCTAATCTTTGGGATTGCCGGGTTTAGAAATCCATTACACATCACCGAACTGCATATTCCGGAGGAAAACGGCAAAAAGTCACGCTAATTTGCTATATATTTGTGCACAAAAAATCCACTACTACAGCCAGCCAAGTTACGTTCAGCTTATTTTGTTCTAACCGCGCGCGTAGTCGAGTCCCGCGTACGCGTGCCAGCCGGCCGTGCGCGCGTCGCAACTAAACTAGGCCATGGCTTCGGCGCATTGCGTGCCTAGAATCGTGGCGCCGCACGCGCAAGCCTATCCAAACTTCACGAAGCGTGACGCGACGGCAGCTGTTATTTACTTCTCTGAACTTTAACGTTAGGTTGTGCCTTAGATTTCACTATTTTGTTCATCAGATTTGGTATATATGACATTTAAACCTCCCGTTCCTGTAAATGAAGACGTCAAGCATATATGGACATAAATTCGACGTCCATTAAAAGGTAATATAGCTTAAAAATTATGTGGAAGTTTCAGTCCCCCGTTTAGAGACATCGTGACCTGGACGTCACTCGTAATGCAATGAAGACGACGTCCAACCTGGGCTATATAGGCCTATGCACCATTGCCATTAGGCATTAGGCATTACGTGATGAACCACTTTTTACCTAATACTAGTTCAGTAGGCTAGTTAGCATGGTGGTTAGGCTAGCTGATCAAGTTTTTTTTTTCACGGCGCGCGCCATATATTGGTCATGCCTGCATGACCAATATGGCACCTGTTCACCAATCTGAAATTTCACCTTACATTACACAGTCAAAATTAAACATTGAAAAACATACCATGGAGGTCCTTCCACTCTCAAGAATTTTGTGCCCTGGTCCGTTTCCCCCAATGAATCCTCTAAACAGCAAAAAATGCGCCCAACTTGATTTTCCTTTAGATTTATCCAGCAAACTGCATGCGATGTTAAAAATCACTGACCTGCAGCCGATTTCACGAAGAATTGCGTAGCTTGCGCAACTTTTGAAAATGGCATAATCCCCATAGGCTTGCGTGTAATTATCACAGGAATGTTGCGCAGCTTATGCAATAAAAAGTTGCGCAAGCGGACTTACGCAGTGCGCAAGGATTCGTGAAATTGGCTGCTGGTTTCTGCAAGCCAATCAAGTGTCAAGAGAGCCCGCCCTCTTGTGGTCATCCATTGTACTTTAGGAAAAAAAATTGGAAAAACAAGCATGCACAACAACGGCTTAATCAATTTTTAAACCCAAAGTATTTTTGAGATCTGTTGGAATTTAGTCTACACTGTGAAAGTGATTTTAACTCAAAAGAAAACGTAATTTTTCCCCCACGTCCGTAGCAGAGCCTTGCTTTAAATGTGGGTCGTCACACTGCAACACCACATGTCCAGCTTTCGTTTGACCTTGGCTCATGCTTGACCAACGATGGCAGCAGATGATCTGATCAGACCACATCAACTGGACGAAACGTCATGTGGACCATTGTGCCAGCATCCTCAATGCTGGGCTTCGAATCGTCGCACTGAGAGAGGGCTCCCTCGCTTGAAAGATTCTGTGTCCACTTTATGGAACTCTAGTGAAAATGAAGGTAGGTTTCAAATTTCGGTGCTGTATTTAGAATTTCAGAGCTGTATTGGACAGGTGGACTTGCAACCACTAGTTGTTTCAGAAACATGGTCTTAAAGGCCCTGTAGATGATCTGTTTTTGAGCGATTCTGCGAATAAAACCATTATAAATCAAAAGAAAGACATCAACAAACTCATCCGAAGAAATTTCAGCTTTGTCAAATGTACCACGTTTAAAAAAAACATAAAAATCCATAGATGCGTTTTCCTGGTCTTGGCGGGGTGTTTCAAATATTCGTTCTCAGTTGATCGGGTACTATGTGGCTTGCGTCATGCACTCTGTGGCGCACATCATATACTGCGTTGGAACACGCGACCATGCATTTTGGACCGCGTAGATGCGAACCAAAAATAAGTAAATCGTTTGCAAACGATCTAAATAATTTCATCTTTACGGATTATTTTCTGGTAAAATTATATCATTTTGAGCGGAAACCTTTCATTGGGTAGTTGCTATTAATTCAATCTTTACTTTCAGAACTTTTCCCCTGTAAACTCGTCGATTACTTTTTGGGGTCATTGCAAATGATACACTGGGCCTTTAAAGGATCGAGTGTGTCCAGATTAGGCCTGTGCATTTTCGAATAATTTACTATTCAAAAACTTGGTTTTATTTTCGATCGAATATTCGATATTCGATGTGTGAAATTTTGACAAAAAAAGTCTGTCGTGAAATTACTTGTCCATTCAGTTTTTGCAAAAATTAATCCCAGCTCAAACTATAGACTTTATGTTGAATATTTCGATGTCCACTGAATTACAAAAGAAATTTTCAAATTTTGATTAAATTGAAAATCTGTGTATCTTGTGTTGCTCGGTATGCTTTATTTGTGACTAATTGTATATTAGGTGCCTTGCCGACGCTAAAAGTTCGGAACCTCTTAGCAGACTGTGGACTAAGCCAGGATGCCCGCCCTACACAGCAGAGTGGTTATCACCATCGCAGTGCCTCCGCATCGGCTGTTGAGGGCACTAGCAGGTATGCCAACCGAAATAAATCTATTCTTAAAAGGTTTATGAAACCAAAATTAACACCCAACTAATTTTATACACAAATCAAGGGATAATACTACTGCAGACAAAGGGGAAATTTATTTCACAAAGAAATTACAATTTTTGCATTCAAAATTTTCTTGGCATAAGGCGCTGTTCATAGCTAGTCATAGACGGAACCCATAGTTGAAAAATAAACATTTCAAGCAACAAAAGTAGCCCACTGACCAATGTTTGACTCAAACAAATTTGTGATAATTGCTGCAAATGATATACTAAACAAACCGAGTAAATTAAAATGACACCAACGTTTGTACAAGTATGTGGTAGATGAACTGTTGACATGACATATCAGCTTTGATCATGAATATGGACATTTTTATTTGCCAAATATTGTTTTAAAAGTTGCAACCAGTTAGGGGTCGTCCAAGGTAGGGATGAGAATTTACGGTTAATTCAGAAACCGGTTTGCAATTCTTTCAAGTGTCGGTTAACCGGTTAACCGTTCGGCCGACACTAAAGAGTGTTGCTGGTGTTTATAGTAACAAATTAAGATGCATGTGTAATGTACACAATACCCCTAGGCCCCTAAAATAATAATTGAACCTTTATCTGGTCAAAATTGTAGTACGACCTCATATAAATTTATTTCATGAAAATTTATTTCATAACCCTCTGAAAATTATTGTAAATTCTTGTAATTGGGTTTCATTTAAACGTTCGGCAAAACCTGTTTTTCATTTATTTCCTGGTTAAGTGGTTAAACGTCCTATCCTTAGTCCAAAGTTGTCAAAATTTTCACGGTTCTACAAAGCATAGGAAGGGGAAGGGGGTCCAAGGCTGCGTAGGACATTACATGCACTATAAAATGTTGACATTTCATGGTAGTGAAAAAAAAAATGTTGCTCAGTACATGTAGTATTCCGAGGGAGGGACGAGGGAGGGAGTCTTGAAAAATACTACGCTCTGTAGAACTGTGAAAATGTTGACAATTTTGGACGGCCCCTAAATTCCCTGAAATTGATTGGAAAATACAATCATGTAGCATGCTTTTATGTAATGAACATTTAAACATTCTTTTTCTCGTCTCCAATACCAACACATCTGCCCTTTATTAGATGACAAAAGTGGAAAAAAAAAGTCATTTGGTACAAAAACTAAAAAGCATTTTAATTTTTTTCACAGAGAAAAACATGATTTCCCCTTCGCACCCCACACCTCGCCTTTCGATGCGCTATCGAGTGCCCAATCATCACCCTCCTCTCTCCGAGGTCATCGGCCGACGAAAGCAAAGTCTGTCGAAGTCCGAGAAGTGTTCGATTTAGAAGAACTCAACAGCGATTGGCAGAAAGCGTTTGTGCCTTCTCAAGTGTATGTCTGGTGCCCATCGAAAAAGTCATACGAAAGACAGTTGAGGAAGGAAGGGGACCATGCTACCGAGACGTAAGTCTAATATAAAGGCCAGTTTGTACTCCATGCGGAAGCGAACGTGAACGCCAATCTAATTCAACTTTCGGCAAATTTGCAATGCAAAAGCTTCACTGTGCTGTAAAATTCATGTTCGCATTCGCTTACTCTGTGAAATAAATTTCATAGCATGCTTGGGTGTGACTTGAACCACCATTCTCCAGCAAACTAGGTAGATGTCTTAACCACTCGGCCACCAAGCTAGCAAGTGTTGAATGGTTGGTTCGAGTCATTTAGACGCGGGAACTACAACTAATGGAAGGTAATTTAACTTGATTTGCGAAGAGGGAATGTTAACCAGGGTTTGTTTTGAACAACTTTATGCATTGAATTTTAGAATTGAACAAAGTGACGTCCCCAAGCCTGTGACAGTAAAGGACATGACGGATGTGATGGTGCCAAAAATCCCAAAAGGAAAAGTCAAGAAATCAAAGAAAATGGTAAAAAATATGTTTTATTTACTCTTTCAAAAAGCTTTTTTGATGCAATACCTTCTCAGAAGCTTTTCATCAATTGGTTCACTTTTTTTCCTACTTTTTGATTTACAGAAGAAAAAGCTGTCTAGAGTTACTCCGACAGGGGGACGGCCGTACACGCATCCTAGCAGATCTCCAGTCCTGCGGAAAACAGTGCCAACTGATGTGGATGAAAGGTGAATAAAATGACAAAAGAATTTTTAAAATACGGTCTTCCGATTTGGTTAATTAACAGATGAGGGATCGCGTCGGTATATTGTTTAAAACAAAAAATGCAAACTATACTAAATTCATTCCTAATCAGTCATTTATATTTTTATGTCCTATGCAGTGTTGCACGGCTTCTGACTCTGCCAAGAGATATCCTCATGGATGTTCTTGTTCACATCCAAAACAGGTACTGGACAATTTCACCATTTTGTTTTATTGACATGTTACTTGTAAAAGAAAACAAAAGAGAAGCATTTCTAGGCTCGCCAACAGCTTTTATTTTTTATGTTAACAAAAACTCAGAACTTGGCACCAAGTCTCTTGTTCATTAAAGGTAGTATATACATGGTTGGTAAATACATGGTTGGTTACAAATACACTGTTGTTTCATTTCCCGGTGTGATTGAAGGTATGCATGATTAAAACCAACCTGAGCAAAAATCAACTCTGTACTTCGTCTAACATTTTAACAAAACAGTCCAAAAATGGTTCACAGTCACTTCGCCCCAAAACCACTTCACCCTGAACCACAGCCTGTGCACGAGGTTGTTTTGGGGCGAAGTGGCATTTGGGCGAGGTAGTGATTGGACGAAGTAATTTTGGGGAGAAATGGCTTTGGGGCGAAATAAATTTACGTCTCGCGAGACGAAAAATAATTGTTTTGCTCATTTCTCAAAGACTGTAGCACTTCAGACAAAACCATTTCAGGGGAAGTTTTCTACTGTCATCATGTTTATATTGTGTAAGTTATGTGTAAATCTGTGAACATTTCTGATTCCTCTATTTTTAAGGGGCCGTCCAAAGTTGTCAACATTTTCACGATTCTTATTTCTACAAAGCGTAGAAAGGGGAGGAGGGGTGTGGTGTCGAGGGCCGCGTAGTACTGTACATTCACAAGTGTCCATCTTGGATCTCCCATTGTTCCTATAATTAGTTTTGTACAAGATTTCCAATCGTGGACATCTTGACAATCGTGGACACTTTAGTTCCCTATTGTTTAATGTCCCCCATTGAATGTAGAAACACACCTGTAACATACACAATTTCCTAGATGTTGAATGTCACAGAAAGCAGTCAGTTATATGGCTCTCATATTGTTTCTTTTTCATTTTTTACAGCGAATCTTTGGACAAACGAAAAGTTCAAATTCTCCTGACCCGTCTAATGCCCCTTATCCACTTTGACCAAAACCAACCCCTACACCGCGCCCTATCCCCGACCCCACTCCTCGCCAGCGGTATACTACAAAATAAAAAGATCGACCTGGTGCGTGGTCCGCAACAGGGGCACCAGACTGAACGTTTGCCCCATGGGACGACGGGAGTACCCGCTGAGAGCCAGAACAAACCTGTACTCCACGATGGTCTCGTTTCGGCCATGACGACGTCAACGTATAGCGCCCTCACTCAGCAGATTCCAATGAATGAAAATGATGCGACTGATAAAGCATTACGTGAGAACTTAGGACGCATGGCTCACAAACGACCGTTAGGACCCATTCATGGTAATATGAATTTGCATACTTTGTCCACAAATATTCATTAACTTGCGACTGATCTGTGAAAAATCACATGAGCCTCATCGGGGTTTGAACCCGAGACCTCTGACACATGAGGCAGATGTTCTACCAGCTGAGCTATGAGCCACAGTGGTATACTTCCTCAGGTTTCCCCCAAGACCTCTGACACATGAGGCAGATGTTCTACCAGCTGAGCTATGAGCACAGTGGTATACTTCCTCAGGTTTCCCCCAAGACCTCTGACACATGAGGCAGATGTTCTACCAGCTGAGCTATGAGCACAGTGGTATACTTCCTCAGGTTTCCCCCAAGACCTCTGACACATGAGGCAGATGTTCTACCAGCTGAGCTATGAGCACAGTGGTATACTTCCTCAGGTTTCCCCCAAAACCTCTGATGCACTGGGCAGATGCTCTACCAGCTGAACTATGAGGCACAGTTGTATACTCTCCCAGGTTTCCCCAAGACCTCTGACGCACCAGGCAGATGTTCTACCAGCTGAGCTATGAGGCACAGTGGTATACTCCCCCAGGTTTTCCCAAGACCTCTGACGCACCAGGCAGATGCTCTACCAGCTGAGCTATGAGGCACAGTGGTATACTCCCCCCATGTTTCCCCAAGACCTCTGACGCACCAGGCAGATGTTCTACCAGCTGAGCTATGAGGCACAGTGGTATACTCCCCCAGGTTTCCCCAAGACCTCTGACGCACCAGGCAGATGTTCTAGCAGCTGAGCTATGAGGCACAGTGGTATACTCCCCCAGGTTTCCCCAAAACCTCTGACGCACCAGGCAGATGTTCTACCAGCTGAGCTATGAGGCACAGTGGTATACTCCCCCCAGGTTTCCCCAAGACCTCTGACGCACCAGGCAGATGTTCTACCAGCTGAGCTATGAGGCACAGTGGTATACTCCCCCCAGGTTCCCCCAAGACCTCTGACGCACCAGGCAGATGTTCTACCAGCTGAGCTATGAGGCACAGTGGTATACTCCCCCAGGTTTCCCCAAGACCTCTGGCGCACCAGGCAGATGCTCTACCTGCTGAGCTATGAGGCACGGTGGTATATTCCCTCAGGTTTCCCCAAAGACCTCTGGCGCACCAGGCAGATGCTCTACCTGCTGAGCTATGAGGCACAGTTGTATATTCCCTCAGGTTTCCCCTACGAACCCATTTTTTTCCTGTGTTTCATGGGAGTCACAACTGGGCAAAGTAACAAATGCAGTATTTAGTATGGTGGTTAACCATTGAAATCAAAAAACCAAACATGGTTTGAAAAATCATACAGCCCTCATCGGGATTCGAACCCAATACCTCAAAACTCAAAACTATCCCTTTTCTCTGGCAGCCGACTCTACAAAACCTACAGTCTCTGTACCACCAGGGTTGATCAGGAACAAATTAACATCAGTGTCGACCAAAAGCCTCCCTCCCTTGGTACCTGGTTCGAAACCCACCAAGCCATTCGACTACAAGGCCATCAAATCACTTGATCTCACTTTGGGTAAGTTGAAGTAAAGATGTTCATACTTGAACTTGAAAAGATGCCTGACGCTCGATGTGCATATCTGGCCAGGCCTGCCAAATTGCTGCATCAAATGATAATTATTGACCTTTATCACGGTGCGTCCATCTTTGTCTTGTTCCCCATAGTATGTGTCTGGTACAACCAATGCGTCGGCGCGTGTAATCTCCCATTCAGAATCACTGTCCACGCTGTGCGCTCTCTTGATCGCGCAACGCCTGTGCCATTGTGATGCACACAATGAACATTTTCAACACGGGGCCAAACTATTTTTTTCTGCAAGCCTTGCTTTGGTTACGTTCATTTTAATAGGAGAAAAGGGAAGATGGCCGCATTACATTTATATAGTGCATATTCCATATGGATATGTCGTTCACATGCGTTCCACATTATAATGGGTTTTTACGAAGCTAATACTCCACCTAAACATCAAGATATATAGGTGGGTGGTGCCATTGGCAGCCGACGGCCAGATCTGGACACAGGGGAATCCCCTTACTCTTCATGAAAGAGTGCCGCTGGGATCTTTTAAGTGTGTTACACAACACATTGGACCAACGGCTTTACATCCCTTCCTAAGGATGGAGCAAGTGTGTTCAAGTGCCTTGCTCAAGAGCACAGGCACCCCAGCTGGGTATCGAACCTGCAACCCCAGGTTTAAACCCGAGTGTTGCAAGTCAGTGGCCCAAACCACTCGGCCACAGTACCCCCACAGTGAAGGGAGCGTTTACATAACAAATTTACTTCGTCAAATTAAGCTATCTCTTCATTGAATAAAGCTGTTTTGCTTCATCGAATGAAGGGGCGTGTGTTTACACATAGGAAATCTTTTGGCTAAGTGTCAAATCTTCATCGAACGAAGTGATTTTCTTAACTCTTTCAGTGCCAATATCGTGCATGTATACAATCTCAATTTTATCATTTTTTTCCTTCTTTAAAAACGCCAACATGCACGACTTTAAAATATAGAGGGCGTATTGATCTAAAATAATATGCAATTTCGTTCATGTACAACCTCGGAGTTCCACGAGAGGGGCATTGTCTGAATTGCTCTAAGCAGCAAAGATGGCGGCGCCCATATGGGTCTGTCCATGAAAAGTCAATAATTCCTTTCAGATGTCTTTAGTTTATCTCAGAATTAAAGAAATGTCCTTGTTTTGTTCTCCGGAGAAAATTTTTGCCCACAACATACATTTTTGAAAAGCAAGTGTACAAATTTTCCTATTACGCATGTAACGTTGACAGACAATTTTGTGACATTTGTTTCCGTCTTTGTTACATGCGTAATACGAAAATTTGTGCACGAGGTTTTCACAAATGTATGTTGTAGGTCTATTTTTCTTACTCTTTGGTGAAAAAGTTATTTCCTCAGTTTAGCTTAATAATTTAAAGATACAATTAAGACATTTGAAGTGAACTGGGACCTAAGATCTTGAATGTTACAGAATTGTACCCCATTACTGTGGAGTATTTTGCGAATTCAAATGGTGAAAAAGATTAGGATTTATCACTCCATAAAAAAATACTAATGAGTCTGGAATGTATAAAAGACGAAGATACAACAAGTTTGGTGAGTACAACTTGTTTATTTATTTTTTAACAGAATTACGAAAAACGCGAAAAGTTGGGCACTTTAAATGTTCAAAAAAAAAAAGCTTGGCACTGAAAGAGTTAATATGAACAGGGTCTTAATTGGTGAGAGTTTTTTTGCTGATCATTTCCTAATTTCTGATCTTTGAAACCCCAGGCCCATTGTCAACTCCTGAAAGTCTCTCTCCGGACAAGCCTTCCAGTCCTCGTTCTGACAAACCATCCACGCTCTACGTAACCCTTCCCTCGGTGCCGTCTCCGGACCGCACTGCGGCCACGACGCCCCTGCAGCCTTACGGTCGGCCTTCTCCTCACCCCGGCATGCATGAAAGGTTTCTGCACCAGTACTTGCGTGACACTCCTTCGCCGATTGCCAGCGAAGATTTTGTGAGTTTTTTAAGCTTTTTCTTAAAGGGAGGGTAACCATTTGCAGAAGGTTGCTTAATTCCCCAGAATATCGTCAGTATAGCAAACCTTGTGGTACATATGGTGTCAGTACATTCTCGGTTGTTGGTCCTATACATTCGTCAAATAGATTATTGGCAAATTGTGTTATATCCCACAAAAACTGTTTTACTTATTGGAATTTGCCATTTGGTGTAGTGCTTAGTTGTAAAAAACAATTTTTTTTTTCTTTTCTTTCACAGCATCCCCTTTATGCAGTTTCACCATCTTTATCTACCGGTGTGCCTAAAACTCCCCTGGGTACCCCAGCAACATTCATCCACCAGTCATTCAAGCCAGCATCAGCCAATCAAAAACCGAGCCGCTCACCAAGCCCATCCAAACAAGAGGGCCCTGTCCGAGCCCATGCTAGCATCACCTCGAGTCCGACTGCCGAGATGGTACATAATTTGGATCTTTTAGGTACAATTCAAGAAGTGCGCAGCGAACTTGTAACTTCGTACCCTGACAGTTCAGGTTCGGATGTAAATCGTATGTCGTCACGAACGCAGCAAAATGCGTTGCCTTTCTCTGACGGTGTCGCAGCTGTCGTCCACTCAGACAGAACTAATCGGTCTCCGGTCCAACGTGCTGTAACTCCCGCCACAACCCCAGAACTGTGGCCCGTCATTGATGAGCGTGATTTCATGACGTCTCCGGACGTGCCTAATGAAACAACTTCTAATCAGATGATTAATATGGCCACTCCCATGGCCCCACCCCCTTCTCCGGAACCTCAGGAACCAAAGAACAATTTTGATTTTGATGGCAACGATGTCGGTCAATCTAGGATGGTGTCGTTGACGCCTCTTACTGAAGGAGAAGAAGAATATGACTCGGAGAACAATGTGTCGGAACAAGAAAAAGATCTTGGAGAAGTTCTTGCCACTGAGATCTGGAAAGATAAGTCTGAAAACAATAATGCATCAGAACAAGAAAAAGATCCAATAGAAGCTCTTGCCACTGAGATCTGGAAAGAGGGGCCTGAAAACAATTATGTATCAGAACAAGCCAAAGATCGTCGAGAAGCTCTTACTACTGAGATTGGGAAAGATGAGCCTGAAAACAATGTATCGGAACAAGAAAAAGATCTTCGAGAAGCTCTTACCACTGAGATTGGGAAAGATGAGCCTGAAAACAATGTATCGGAACAAGAAAAAGATCTTAAAGAAGTTCTTGCCACTGAGATCTGGAAAGACGTACATGAAAACAATGCATCAGAACAAGAAAAAGATCCAAGAGAACCTCTTGCAACTGAGATTGGGAAAGTCAAGCCTGAAAACAATGCATCAGAACAAGAAAAAGATCCAAGAGAAGCTCTTACCACTGAGATTGGGAAAGATGAGCCTGAAAACAATGTATCAGAACAAGAAAAAGATCTTCGAGAAGCTCTTACCACTGAGATCCAGAAAGATAAGTCTGAAAATCAACTAGGAATAGGTGACGTTCAACGTGATAAAGACGTTGAACTTGACAACAGTGCCAAAGTACATCCACTTAGCAACTTGTCGCAAACCAATGATCAAAATCTAACAGAGGATGCTACTGCAAATGAGAGTAAAGTTGAGAATGCGTTAGAGCAAGAAATCACAAAAGAGAGAAGCACTCTAGGTCTTCCTTCAACAGGTCTTGACTTAGCAGAGCCCTCGGAAATCGAGAATAACTGGTTAAAAGAATCGAATCAAACCAAAGCAGAGATGGTGATGAAGCCAGATGCAACAGAAATTGATAATGAAAAAGAAAATGATCAAATTTCCAAACCAACTGCAGCACTTTCTGATCAAAAGGAAAACCCAAAGAGCGATGAAACAATCAGAGACTCAAGCGATAATCTTCCAGAGCCAGATATTGAACCAGAGACGGAAAGTTAAATTAACAAAATAGAACCTTTTGAAGACACACTTTGTTCCAACTTCCCAACATCTAGGGAAATTACAGATCCTACTTCAGTCAACGAGGACACGCTTTGCGATGAGTTTCAGTGCTTCAGAATCTCTGTTTGCCTGTCAGGAGTGGAGACAGTCCTCAACAAATTGATCAAGTGGAAACAGAGGGTATCCTTTCTGAGACTGTAAAGCAAGGAGACACCAAAAGCACTGGTGATCGTGTGGATTCAAGGCCCATTGTATCATTTGCAATGACCCAGTTTTGTTTTTCACGAGTTGACAAGAAAAACCTTACTCAAAGTGTTGATAGCAATGGTAACAAACACATGAATTTATTTCCGTCCAAAATGGTATTTCATGCTGGAAATTGACAACCGAAGGTGGTTTTCTAAAAAAACAAACGTCCCGTGCATTACCATTTACTTGTACACAAAATCCATATATAGATTTTCAAGGTTTTCCGAAGCATTGATGCTAGTTTACCAACATTCTTCCTTAGATATGTTATACTCTTATTCCACGAATCTGTAAAAAGTTTTATCTTGCAAATGATACATAGGCCTTTAAAGGTAGAGCACATGATTGGTAAACTGTTACAAAGACAGTTTACATGTATTTCAACTAGTGATTAAAAGTCCACTAATTTGATAAAACTGCTATGTGGAAATTTCAGCCACATATAGAGGCAGTAATACTTCATAGATTCAGATAATTTGAAAAATCCATTCATGGTTTTTGTGTTTTTAAGATTAAATGGTAAAATAAAGTCTTTTGCCAATTTTTTTTTTAGAAAACTACCTTTATTTGTTTCTTACACAAAATACCATTTTGGACAGAAATAAATTCATGTTGTGTTTGGTACCATTGTTATTAACTCTTTTAGTAAGGTTTTTCATGTCAACTTTATAATTACGGGAAAACAATTGGGGTCACTGCAAATAATATACCTTGTCGGAGATTGATAAATTCAGTAGGCCTAGTGATGGCAAATGAGTTTTAGTATAAAAGGAATATCGTATGTTTTTAAGAGGGTTTAAAATTAAATTTAATGTTCATTGTCTGAGGTACTTGTAATTTAAAGCATAAAATTCACACGTGTGAATATGCAAATTAGCTGTACTGTACTTTCAGCCAATCACGGAGGCTCTACTCCGCCCTTCGTATGGCATCATGTCACCTGATTCCGCGTGACTGCAACAGTTTGAAATATACTTTCTTTTTCTTTTTTAACCAAAATGTTTTCCATCAATACGCATGGTTTGCATTCTTTTTGCTTGGATTTGAAGATCCGCTATTGTATATTTTTGTATCTCTGTATATGTACAAACAAGTTTGAGTAGAATCGCTCAAACAAAGGCTAGCTCGTTGTTCGAGTGACTATCACCACAAAGTCTTGTGCGTCATGTTTTTATATAGATAGAAATCTGTTGTGGTTTAGTTACATAATTTTCGTCATCGCAGGGGACATAGCTCAGATCGAGAGGTCCCCGGTTCAAATCCGGGTGTCCCCTTCTGATTTTTTTGTTTCTCGTTAGTGGAGCAAGGTTTTGTATGCGTTGCAGCGTTGGCTGAATTGGGCTACTGGGCTGCGGTTTCCGTTGTCAATATTGGGAGTTTTTTTATTTGAGAGAAAAGTGAACGTAAAATTTGCAAAATGCAAATCTTGAAAGTTTATTCCCACGTAACCCTCTGCATGCTCGGGTCCCAAGTAAAGTCAAACTGTTACAGTGTTAAGCGGGCCTCCCACTGTGCGATTTTGGCCACGAATTTCCTACGAATTGGTACGATTACCAGAGACTGTCTATAGACTCTACACACAATCGTACTTAATCGTAGCTAATCGTAGGAAATTCGTGGCAAAAATCGCACAGTGGGCCAGGCCCGCTTAAAGGAGTGTGACCAGATCACTTTTTTTTTACCCATAACTCCCCGGGACTTACCTTATGGGTCATGAGATTTTTATATCATAACATCCGTTATATTTTTCTGATTACGAAACTGAAACTCCCGCGCTTCTAGGCCGCATATTTCCGAGGATATCGTCGAAAATCCACCGATTATTTGTAAACTAATTTTCCAGTATCAACGTTTATCCGCTAAAAGCATACTCGATAGTTTTGTTCAATTTTTTACTGGAAATTGCGAATGTTTTCGGGTTTTTGGGACATGGGAGGTGTGTATGGGAGTTACTTGATAATATTGGTAAGTTACATCGAAAACTATTTTCCAGAAACTCTGGTCACGCTCCTTTAAGTCAAAAAGTGTCAACTGGCCACTACGATCAAACGGGTTTCGCGAGTAGTCCAAAGGTGTCAACCACGGAGGTAGGAAATGTGTCGACTAACCACTGAGACCTGATCAAACGGGTTTCGCGAGTTAGTCTAAAAGTGTCAACTATCCACTGAGTCTTTTTCACCGTGCACAGTCGAACCTGAAAAGCCGCCATTTTGTGGGCCAGGTTCTTTGTTCCTCGAGTACATGCGTTGTCCGGTTGCACATATTGTGCTTCCATTGTTAAACGGTTTAAAGGTACACACCGGCCTAGCCTACTGTTTACGTAATTTAGTGATACAGCATCCTTGACAATAATTTTTGGATGGTTCTTGTGAAAAAGATCGTCAAAATGTCCCGTAATTAACCACAAAAGCTTAAAATTAATAAAAACGACCAATAGTCGAGTTATACGCTTTACCAGCCGTTCACTATCGCGCTATATAGACTCACGACTTTGTCGGAAACGATTCGCTCTTCGCTTGGCTGCTTCACGGAAGTCGCATAATTTGCTGTACTCTTGCGTCATCTATTATTGGATAAAAATCTATTGACGTTTAGTTATCGCGAGTTAGTCATGACAGGGGGATATAGAGCATTCGACTGCAGATCGAGAGGTCCCCGGTTCAAATCCGGGTGTCCCCTTCAAATATGTTTTGTTTTTCTCTGGAAAACAGGGATGTGGGCGGGTTTAAATTTCGGGGGTGGGGGCCGGAGTTTCTAGAATAAATTATTGCGACATAAAATATTCCTAGTTATAAGCAGAATATATTGTACATGAATTTATTAACGGTGCTCTTATATTATCGTGGTTTGGCCGTATCTACATTTTCTGTGGTTGTTTTGCAAGCATAAATTTCCGTCCATTTAATTAATTTATTGTATAAAAACTTACATTTGTATATTTTTAAGAGGGTTAAACGTTAATGCTCATTGAAGTAATTAAAAGCATAAAATGTGTATGCGTGACTATGTGCAAATTTGTTTCATTGTACATATGTAGGCCTATACTTTCGGCCAATCACGGTGGGTGTACCCCGTCCTTCCTATTAATGACGTCATGTCACCTGTTAACAAAATAAAAAAAGAAAGCTTTAAATTCACACAAACTTTGACAGGCATCGTTTGCTCTCTTTTTGCTCGGTTTATCACCAAAAAAAGAATTTTGGGGTTTTTCTTTTTGCATATTTTTTGTATCTCTGTATTTGTACGTTCGACTAGTATCCCTGAAACAACGTTTTAATCCGTTGTTTGAAGGATTCTGTACACAAAGGAAGTATTGCCATGCATGACGGAAGTTGCTGTACTGTTTCGTCATCCGTACCGTTTATGGATAGCAGTTTGTTTAGGTTTAGTTATTGTTAATTAGTTATCGTATGGGGATATAGCTTAGTGGTAGAGCATTCGACTGCATATCGAGAGGTCCCCGGTTCAAATCCGGGTATCCCCTTCCAACATATTTTTTTCTTACATGGGAGTAGAGCTAAATGGGTTAGGTGTGCACGGGGCAAGTTTACTGCTGCACATGTATAACATAGTCCTCAGCTCATTGAAGGAATGCTGTGTAAAAAATGAAAGATGGCGTTTTCCCGCTCTAGGACAGCTAAGCTTGCTCTACATACACTTTTGGGGTAATCAGTATTTAAATTACTAGTCTTCTGTACTATATTGGAAATTGTGGAGCAAGCCGCCGTCATAGAGCGGGAAAACTGCCATCTTTCCTGTGCCATCTTTTATACAGTATGACTAGTGCGCTTGCGCCGGCGTCCGCCCGTGCTTACGTAAAATGCCTCACGGCTATTTAAATCGAGTTGTATTGTAAAGCCCGCCGCACACCTTTGCGATTTACCGGCCCATCGGACACCGGACCATCGGATCCGGAAAAATCAAACAAGTTTGATTTGCTCCGGTCTATAGCGTACGGCCGGTCAGACCGGCCCGAATTGTTTCAGCGCACACCTTTCCGGTATATGTGGTCCGATGATCCGATTATCCGGTAAATCGCAAAGGTGTGCGGCGGGCTTAAGTCATTGGCCTATGGTAATTGGATAATTGTGATGTTTTCGGTTAAACGACTTTCACAATCCTCATACGACTATTAGGCCCGCTTCAAACGTCGCGCTTCAATGCCGTGTCGAAATAAATTCAACTTGGCACGACGTTTGTACGACGTTAGCACAGCAGTGGCTTCAAACGTCGAACTTAATTGCAAACTCCCAGTCGAGCTTAAATACATCCAACATGGCGGATGAGTATTGTGCACGTCATGGACGTTGTGCACGTGCGTTTTCCATTCTGTCCATTGTACGTCGCCATTTTATTATTTATATTTTGATGCACTTGTTTGTTGGTTATTTCTTTACTCACATACGCGCTGCGAGCATGCGCATTCCTAGTCGGAACAAAGTTGCGGACCAACTTCGAACTGGAATTAAATTCGACACGGCAGAAGCACGACGTTTGAAGCCAAGCCCTGCTTAATTGTGCCGCACTAAATTGAGTTAGCACGGCATACCCTGTCGAGCTAAAATCTTCTGCCGTGTCGAACTCATTTTGCCGAGCCAAATGGCTTCAAACGTCGTGCTTGTGCCGTGTCGAATTAAAAAAATCAAGTTAAATTTAATTCGACACGGCATAAGCGCGACGTTTGAAGCGGGCCTTACGTGTCTGCGTTCGACCGTTCCGCGTGTAATACGTCCGTTTTGGATTTATAATGCACTAGTTTCAACCAATCACGGTGACTGTGCTACATGTACCTATGACGTCATATGTTACCTGTTCAATAAAATGCATGGTTTGCTTTACTTTCCTCGGTTTATCATTTTTTTAAAGGGGGAAATTGATATTTATTTTTATTTTTTTACAAAAAGTTCGACTAATATCCCTAAAACAACGGATATAATCCCTTGTTTGAGGGACTCTCTACACCAAAAGGAAGTACATGTAACTGTCATGCTTCACGGAAGTCGCATAATTTGCTGTACTGTTGCGTCATCTATTTATGGATAAAAATCTATTGACGTTTAGTTATCGCGAGTTAGTCATGACAGGGGGATATAGCTCAGTGGTAGAGCATTCGACTGCAGATCGAGAGGTCCCCGGTTCAAATCCGGGTGTCCCCTTCAAATCACTTTTTTGTTTTTCTCACACGGAGTGAATGATGAGGGAAACGGCCGGGGTGTGTGGGCGGGTTGTACATTTCGGGGGAGTGGGGGCCGGGGTTTCTTTGTTTATATTTCAAATGTAATTTCGAAAGTTCATTCTCCATCGCGAATAAACTGTTGACGCATTTTATTGCGGCTGCAGAATGGAACCTGGTTCAAATCCCGAAGGTTACGTGGGAAAACTAAATAAATGCAAACATGCATGTTTTTACTAAAACCATATTGACACATGTATTTATAAACATTCAAAGGGTATTGGATTCCAAAAGGCACGCACGAATGAATAATTAAGACGGTGAGAAACCCAGTCGGGATCCGAAATTTGGTGCACTCAGCTAGCTCAGAGGAAAAATAAAATACACCCCCTCCTCAATCCCCTCCCACCAAGGCTTCCTAGGGGCGGGGCCCCAGTCTTAGTCAGTAGAGGGCGCTATTTTCGTTACCAATGAAAATGCACGATAAACATTAGCCCAGGTTGGACTCTGTACCGCATACTCGTAATGCAATGAAGACGACGTCCAACCTGGGCTAGATAAACATCTGAAAATGGCGACTTCCACAAGTCACAGCAACTTCAACTTTCAAATCATCGGTTTGTTCTTTCCTCGTGGCTGCGTTCCTCCATAGTGTGTCAGTCACTTAATTGATGACTACAAATTATGTAAGTAGTTCTAGTGCTTTAGTGGTTGCAAGTTTGACGTACTTTGAATTTCGAGGCCAAAGTCAAGACAAAGTTAAATCTTTCAGTTTCAGAAACAATTTTTTTACGACCACGTTTTCGTATGCATAGGCCTACTTACTAACCATGCTAACCACTCGCCACACGTGACCATGCTCACATGCCTAATGTTTAAATGATGGAGGAAGGTCCGGAAAGAATTGAGTAGTTGTCAAATTACAGCTGTCAAATTTACTATTGTATTTTTGTTGGTATATGTTGAACAGTTGTGCATTGAGTACGCACAGCGGTCGAGTAGGTTCGAGTCGAGTTGGTAATAGTGAACGGGGGAGTTGGTAGCGGTGACCGAATACTCTAAAACTTTAGGTCTGGGAACCAGACAAGAGCAGTGCACCACCTAACGTCCGTAAAGACATAACGTTAGGTCTAATGAAGTCACGCCATGGTTTGTTTATCATAAAGCGCAAAATTCCATAGGAAAGCATGCATGTAAATAAACCGTGGCATCATTATGTGTCAGGTCTAAAAAAACATCTTTTGTCCGAGAGTTTTGGTGAGTAAACCTAAGTTCTACTGCATTGGTTGTAATATTTGCATATGGCTGTACAATTATTAGGCCCTATATTATATTCTTACTTATTTCCACAGAATAGAGAGACCTTTAAAGATGTCAGACGGAAATGAGCAAGCATCTTGTAAAGAGACTACTACGCCAGAAGCAGCTACTCCTAATGGTGAAATAACACTGGACAAAGTGGCTCACATGGTCTCCTCTCAAGGCTTAGGAGATGATGAAAATCAAAATAATTTTAAAAACAGAAGATTAATTAGTGAAACTAATAAAGATGTGTTGAACAGCTCTTTCATCGAACCTTCTCAGGAACATCAGCAAAACCGCCCTTCAGATGAAATGGAGAATTCCGGGATTGACACTTCTGCAGTGATATCAGATGGTCCAGTAGGTGGTACCATTGCAGAAAAGGGTGAAATGAAATCTGAGGGGTCAGATGAACAAGGTGAAACTTCGAGCCAAATTGACCCTGTTTCATCAAATGTAACAGCAGTCGAAAATTCCCAGGTGGAAAAGATTGTAAAGAAATTAACTGTTACATTGAACGCTGAAGAAAATTTTGAGGAAAATTATACATTTTTTGTTCAAAAGGAGTCAAATGGCTCAAATGATGACTCAATTCTTCAAATTGGTAGCAGAGCATGCCCTAACAACGTCAGTCACGAACTTGCCGAAAATCCGGTTAACACAGTCGCTAATTGCAAACTCGTGAGTGACAATTCGGAAGAAAATGCTTCCAATGTGGAAAAGAGCGAGGTTTCTTCAAGTTCAAGGAAAAACTCTACTTCAGAATCTGACAGATTATTGTTAAGTGCAAAACAAAAAAGTGATTTGTCAACCCCAAGCAAAACTCCCGACACTGAGATTTCTAGCACCACAAGATCTGAGCTCGCTACTCCATCTAAGTCGACAACCCCACCTCCTAGTCGAGAGTTTCAAATTCAAGATAGACCGCAAACTCAGGGATCTGCGACCTCAAAATTTTCCGACTTCAAAACCCCCGATTACGATTTTTCGTTGACGCCACTTCATTCGATTGGAGGAGAATCCGGAATTAAGCACGACAGAAAGACAATCAGCAGAGGCGACAGCAGCACAAAAAGTGTGACTTTCGTTGATAATTTTGTGCGCGGGAGGAGTGCAAAGGATCATGGGAAGGATGAGGGTGATATAAGCGAGGACGTTGACATAAGTCATCAGAAACAAGAAGATTCAGCGTCGATCGTCAAAGATGAAAAGGGTTCCGAGGTCAAAATTGAAGAACTAAAAGAAAGTAATGTAGAGGTGAGTTCATTCTTTAAAAAAACTTAATTGTCCATTATGCATTTTGTTTTAACCTAACAATCATAATGCCTCCCCAAAATACTATCCGTGGGACGAAAACTGCAAATTTGCAATCCTCAATTTGGATGTGGAAGCAAAAAGGTTGGTGTAATCACTGCACTGCTTAAATGTAACCAGATAATTAGATTTTTAAACTTCGGTGCATTTTTGATGATATTGCTGGAAATATACGAATTGAGGGCATGAAATTTCATGATGGTGATGAGAAAATTATGACACATGATATAGTATCAAAATTTCAAAATC
This sequence comes from Henricia sp. BOLD:AAB3569, assembly GCA_037783545.1. NCBI lineage: Eukaryota > Metazoa > Echinodermata > Asteroidea > Spinulosida > Echinasteridae > Henricia > Henricia sp. BOLD:AAB3569. Next base: position 156,368 of record JBBELK010000007.1, read on the forward strand.
CATGGGAAAAATGGGGGTTCAAAAATGTGATCTGGACACGCTCCTTTAAAGCAGATTTGGCCAAATAAAAGAAATAAAGAATTGTTTTCTTTAAATTCTTGATAACAACAGAAGTTTGTTGAATACAGTGAACTTGCTGATAACAAGGCACTGATCGACCAATCACTTTGGATTTACTTTCAAGAGTGTTCTGCTTCAATGATTTCGTCCAGGTCCTAGAAAACTTGTTTTAACAAAATGATTCCCACAGTATGACATTTTACATTTTCTGTTTCTGGGAGATTCCTGCATTTATAAGCTCCCAGGAAATCAACTGTGTTGTGTTTTTGAACCTGATTAATCCTAACACTCCTCAATCCTCAAAAATCAATACGATTTTGCATACACCCTAGGGAGTTAGGGTTAAACCTGCGTGGGATGAGCTGGCCTCTGGAGCCATACATTTTCCAAACAGCCCAGAAGTGCAGGAGCTCAGGGAGGCACTTTAGGCAGACTGGTGCACTCAGTCTCAGTGGCTCTTATAGCAACTGGTGCAGTCAGCCTTGCCATGTGAGCTGGTCTCAGGTCTCTTGATCTTTCAGTCAGAGTAGTACTATATTGTGTCATATACTGAAACGCAAAAGAAACTTACCACCTTTTAAACCTTTAAATAGCAACAATAACACTGCGTGTAGTAATGGGTGAACTTATTTGTGGACAATAGTGTCCTCACTGTCGGACCAAACGGTGTCTGAAGGTCACTTGAACCTTCAATGGTCACTTCATGGCACAGCTGTTTTGACTGTCAGTGATTAGCCAAGGGGTATGGGATGATTGTAATGAGCTGCACGTGATGTCTTGATGTTGGCTTTAAAAAGGCCAGTGCAAAATGCCATTTCAAGCAACAGAATCCAGCAGCAATCCATCCAAAGACTGGTAGGCAGTATGCGCCGACGATGCACTGCATGTATCCAAATCAATGGTGGCCACACACGCTATTGAAAGGGGACTGACATTGCACCCTCTTCTGTTCTTTACTGTAGAACAAACTGATGAGATGGTGTATCTTGGTCAAAAACTTGACATGTCATCAATAAAATGCCAATGTTTCAATTAGCAATTGTTGGTTTGTTTTATTTTGAACTGTTACAATTTCTTTACATTTTAAACAAGTGGTAAGTTTCTTTTGCGTTTCAGTATAGTAACGTCGACTTGAGGGTGGCTTAACATCACAATTAAGACATGTAACTCAAAAGTGGCAACTAAGTTTTCTAACAGTAAAAAACAAAAATCAAATTTCAGTACACAGAGGCAGCTGGTACTGGCTTGTTCCCAACAGCCGTCAGCGAAGAAAAAATAGAAGAAGCTAAACTGAAACAGAAGGAGCGAGCAGCAGGTTCAACTGATGCCTCGGCTGGCAAGGAAGGACGTGTGGTCCGGAGACTGGGAGAGTTACAGCCAGGGGATAGAGAGAGTATGGATGAGGTGGTGGGGAACAAAGCGAGAGAACAGTAAGTTAAAGGCCCTATGTATCATTTGCAAGATAAAACATATCTGAGGAAGAATGTTGATAAACTAGCCTGAAGAAATTTTAGCTACTTAGATGCATCAGTGCTTCAGAAAACCTTGAAAATCTATGGATTTTGTGTACAAGTGAATGGTAAAATTTTACAAAACTAAACCACCTTCGGTTGTCAATTTTCAGCATGAAATACCATTTTGGACGGAAATAAATTTTGCATTGGATGGATTTGGGTGCCAAGAAATTTACAAGAACCGTTAAACAAGCCTGTTTAAAATGTTTCCTCACAAACAATTACTGTTTAAAAAACAAATAAGTACTCAATTTGAATTTAAAATTGTGCATAGTTATTTTCCATTTTGCTCAAGGGCCCAAGTACTTAGGGTAGTCTCGATCCCACAATCTTTAGACGTTTCCACCTGAGGTTTGCGAGTCAATGACCCAAACCACTCGGCTAAAACAAAGTTGGCCATTTAATTTTTCAATAGTTATATGGAATGGACAAATTATATACAATTACTCGGAAATCTTTTTTCCCCCCACAGTTTTGACAAAGGTTGCGTCTTAGTATCGGAATTAAAACACACCCGTGCGATCGTCTGCTTTGACAAAGCCATCAACCTCTGTCCTAGGGAAGTGCGCTACTACGTGATGCGTGGCGAGACGTATCTGCAGTTGTGCGATTTCCAGTCAGCCATCTTGAATCTGAAGAAGGCGTGCGTACTGCATCCCGAAAACGACGCTTATTACAAGCGCTTGGCTTTTGTTTATTATTTTCAGGTGAGCATGTCATCAGTTTATCAAGGTATATAAATTTGTGATCTAGTACACAAATATTGACTGTTCATGAGGGTGATGGTGCAAACTAATGCCCCGAAGTGATCTTGAGAAGTAGTTTGCACCATCACCCGAATCAAGAGCAATCATTTCTTTTATATACCTGATGCATTGATTTTTTTGGTGTGTGTTCAATGATTAGTATTTCAGGACGGGACTACATTTTGCAGAGAGCATAAGTACACTCGCCATAAATGTATGTTCCCCGCGTAAACGCAAACACTACTGGTTGCATCACGCGAATGCCCGCGCTCGGCACATGCACGCGATATTCCGTATGCACAGGGGAATAGTACATACAAATTTGACCTATGATGTGAAAGGGTCAAACAATAGTACTTTTTTTCACTTGCACACAGAAATGGTTGAGCTAATCCATGTTGCGTGATCTACTTAGAACCAATAAACGAGAATCAATGTCTGTGGTATATAATACAGGGTGTCTATAAAAAAGGAAACCCATCTTTAAACGCCAATTTATCAGAAATCTGTGCAATATTTCAAAAAAAGGTGTGTATGTACGGAAAGTCCAGACCGTCCTCTGTCCAATGGTACCAGAGTCATTATGTAACTGTCATGCATGACTGAGCAAACACGGCCATTATGAAAGGTGGTGAAATCATCACTGAAGTGTTGAGAACAGGCATTTTGAATGAAGATGAGCAGTCAGAGACATGAGGAGACGATGTGAGCTGTGTGTTGAGAGAAATGGTGGGCATGTCAAGGACACACACCCCTGAATTTATCTGTAAGGTAAGGTTTGAAAAGAAATGTGTTTCATTACTTTATTGCCCTTATTCCACTTTCAAGTGAAGTGCTAACTTGTCACAGTGATGATTTCACCACCTTTCATAACGGCCATGTTTGCTCAGTCATGCATGACAGTTACATAATGACCCTGGTACCATTGGACAGAGGACAGTCCGGACTTTCCCTACATACACATCTCTTTTTGAAATATCGCACAGATTTCTGATAATTTGCATTTAAAGATGGGTTTCCCTTTTTATGGACACCCTGTAGTATGTGAATAATGCTTTCATTAAACAAAAGTCATGCAGTTGGGCTAAGCTTTTCGGACAGTCAGAAATTCATATTTCTTGTTTGTTAAATCAATTTTAGGGGCAAACTTTGTTCGATCAGTGTCTGTTTGCCGAAGCTCTGGAGTCTTTCTCCCGTGCATCTGAGATGAGACCAGAGGTCGTTGGTTACCACACAAGAAGGTAGAGAAATAACTGTATTTTGGCAGAAAACCTGGGACCAATTTCACGGTGTTGCTAAGCACAAATGTTTGCTTAGCACAGAATTAATTTGCTTTACTTTGCAAAAAATTGTTTGCCTGTCAAAATCGTATGATGATGTGTATTTACTGGTATTTTGCTACTGTTTCTAAAAACACAATAAAACTGTAAAGTCAATTTGAACATGTGAAAAACTGGGTGTGTGTATATTAACATCAGTAGCAGGTAAACATACAGGTTCACTTTAGTTTTCATTTGTTGTATTGACTAAGGAAAGGCATTTGTCTCCTGATTTCCGTCCCTCACGTGAGGGGCGGAATTGGATCACGCTCTGCCCCTAACTGCAGGATTCTCACAGAAACAGATAAAAATGTCACATTTCATAACTGGAATTACTTTGTTCAAACAGGTTCACTTGGACATGGATAAAATCAACAAAGCGAAACAGTCTTGAAAGTGATACCAAATTGGTCGATCAGTTCCTTGTTATCCACAAGTTCACTGTATTAAACAAACTTCAAGATAATTCTTTTTTCGACTGTATTTTGATAGCTGCATTGGATTTCAAGCTACCCGATCTATCTCTTCAAACTCTGTCTTTTTTTGAACAGCGTGGTATGTTTAGCAGCCTTACAACGTCACGGCGAATGTCTTGCGCTAATCAACAAAAGACTAGAAGTTGAGCAGAACAATCCAGACTTGTACATCATGAGAGCACGGCTGCACGAACTCTTCCGGAATGTAAGTTTGTTTAGTCACATTAAAGGAGCGTGTCCAGATCACATTTTTGAGCTCCCCGTTTTTCCCATGGGTTGTCGGATTTTAATGCCATATTATTTGTTACATTTTATTTTGAATTACCATTCTGAAATTTCACGCTCTCAATCCATATATTTTCAAGGATATCTAACTATTTTATCCATTCCATATTAAAGCAGTGCAGTGATCAACCCAACCTTTTTGCTTCTACATCCAAATTGGAGATTGCAAATTTCTTGTTTTCTTCCCATGATAGTATTTGGGAGAGGTATTTTATATGATTGTTAGATTAGAATGAAATTCAATTTCTGGAAAAATCGGGACAAGCTCCTTTAATTAGTGTTGTAATGACTCAAACTCGGGACAACTCGAGTCCAGATTTTCACTGACTTGACTTGACTTGAGACTTGAACCTCAAATGACTTGACTTGAGACTCGAACCTTAAATGACTTGACTCAGAATTTTGTTACTCGAGTCTGCAAAAAAAAAAAATTTGTGTCAATTTGAGTAGCGAATTGTATTTCAGCACTACAGAAACGCAACTTTTGTTTTAACATGGAGCATTCTTGACCAGAACAATTAAAATACCCCGCATGAATGCAAGTTTCAGCGTTTAGACTAATTTTGAAATTAGCTTGAACAAATTTACTGTCGTAACTGCTTGACTTGACCCGACTTGACCAACATGCCTGACTTGACTTGATATTGGTGTCAAATGACATGACTTGACTTGGGACTCAAAGGCCATTTGACCTGACTTGACTTTGGACTCGAAGGCAGTTTGACTTGACTTGACTTGGGACTCGAAGGCAGAGGGAGACTGATCGTTACAAACCCTGCCTTTATTTAGTAATTGATCAATTACTTGAACAATGAAACCCTTTGCTTTTATCCTCCATAATTTTCCATCTATCCACAGACTTCTCTATGCTACTACGATCTTAAAGACGCCATTGCGCTAGACCCCGGCCGAGCCGAGGCTACCTCCCTCATGAGGCAGCTCGAAGCCAGGGCAGAGGAGATTCGTGACCACGCCGTTCGTCTTCAGCTTCAAGGCAAACTGAAGGAGGCACTGCACAAAATAACGGATGCAGTGGAGTCTAACCCAGCAGTCCCTGAATATCACTTATTGAGGTACGAAAAGGTTAATTTGGCTGCATGTTTACACTTGAATCCGAACTAGGGGTCGAACACCGAGCTCCAGATCAGCTCCGGATCACAAACTGAGTGTAAATGCTCTCAGAACCAAAATTGGCCCCGGATCAGATCCCGAGATTTGGTCTGAAATTGATTTAGGACAATTTACAAAAACTCTACACCATTTTTCGATTTTGCGCATACAGGGGTGCTCTACACCGTCGTCTCCACGACTACAATGCGGCCATTGACGATTTCCTGTTGGCATTGGACAAAACGGAACACAACGAACAGAGCCGCGTCTACGCCGAAGCGCAGCGACAACTCTTGCTGACCTACAACGATTTTGCCGTAGAGTGTTTCCTCGGAGGCCATTTTGAAGAAGCGATTATTTTACTTAATAAAGCCATTAAGGGGGAGAAGCGCGAAAAAGGGCTGTACGTCAACAGAGGAGGTATGTATAGCATTAAGTATGCAGTCATTTAAAAATCACGGGTGTGCCATGTTCGATTTTTAAAGGATTTTTTTTTTTTTTTTTTGAGCGTGCCAAATTATTTCCTGGCTTTTTTCCCACTGAAAAGCAATTTTTTCCCCAAGCATGAAAAAATTAAATAGTGATTATCATAGAGGACAGTGGTTCTTTCCTCGTCTTCCACCTCTGTGGCCCTGGTTCGAATCCCGTCCGGGTCACTATGGGGATTGGGTTCTCAGTCCCTGCTTGATATTGTGGGTTCCCATCTAAAACTGAGCATTTCTTCCTGTTCTTTCACACTTCTTGGGCATGCTGAATAATCTCATAGGTGGCTACAGGGCAACGACTTCGATCAGCTAATCTTAGCAACCAGATTCCTTTTGGGGCCGTCCAAAATTGTCAACATTTTCACAGTTCTACAGAGCGTAGTATTTTTTACTGAGTCCCCTTCCCCACCCTCCGAAATACTACTTATCAACATTTTTTGTCAGTGCTATGAAATGTCAACATTTTACAGTGCATGTAAAGTCCATGCAGCCCTTGACCCCCCTCCCCCCTTCCTCTGTAGACCCCGTGAAAATGTTGACAACTAAATATGTTTTCAGCTCATTTATTGAAACCCCTTCTGCCCATCACAGACTGTTTCTTCCGCCTGAACGAACTTCACTTCTCCCTGGCCGACTACCACCAAGCCCTGGAGCTAGACAATGCTGATTTAACGATCCGTTCCCGAATCGCGTCCATTCACAATGAGTTTGGCCTGATGGATTACGAAGAACACGGCTACCGCGAGGCTGAAGCTCGCTTCACGCTGGCCATACAGCATAATCCTCGCGTTGGTGCGTACTTCGTGTCACGGGCGAAAATCCGCTACGTACTCGAGGTATGGTTTTGTTGTTGGGAGGGTTTTTTTGTTATCATGGCAGAACAATTTTGTGCAATAAAGCCCATGTGGGTCTTTCCACGGTAAAGGGGTAATTTTGGCAACACAGACCATATTTTCGGGGAAATACCTTTGTCTGGTCTCAAAATAAAAGAAATAAGTTTCAGTTGTTCTGAAGAGATAACTTGGGCCCAAAAGGGTTACAAATAGTGTGACAACATGCCTTTCTAAAAACCCTGTGTACAAATTTCCAATATACGCTCGTAACCGGGACGGACACTTGTGTTACATTTTAGACCGTCCCGATTACGAGCGTATATTGGAAATATATTGGACTTACACACAGGTTGGTTTTTGTCAGACACATCCTCAATCACACATGGAGATAACGCCGTTTGTAACAGTTTTTAAGCAGCCGACTTCACAAAAACCTTACGCACTGCATAAGCCCATTTGCGCAACTTCGTATTGCGCAAGTTGAGCAACATTTCTGCGATAATTATATGCAAGCTACAGGGCCCATGCCATTTTCCAAAGTTGCGTATGTTACGTACTTTTTCGTGAAATCGGCTGCAGTTTCGTGATTTATCTTTAACCACTCTAGGCTGGAGGACGTGTAAACACGTCAAGATTTCTGCATCGGTGTAGCGGAGGATTATAGGAGAAACCGTTTGTTACTGCTTTGGCATCTAAACACGCACCTCCGAGGAAAATGGCCAAAACAGTGTATAACAAAGCCAGTGTGGGAATTTCACGGAGGCCATTGCCTCCGTTGCCCCTGGTCTTGCCTTGGTGCCCTTTTGCAATACTCTCATAGACTTTTTGATTTTCCAATGGAAGTGCCCTTTCTGAACACAAAAATGGCAGTGCCCCTTCGGTAACGAAATTCCTACCCTGCTTTTACATTGGGGTGTTCAATGACAGTGCATCGAAGTAACAACAATAGTTTGCCGTGCATGGTTAATGAGCTCATCAACTTAAAATAAACCTGCGCCTACGTACAGCAATGTTTGAAATAATACTGGCGTTAACTGGTATACAAATAATGAATGTTTATGAGTGCAATGGGAGGAATATTTTCATGAGGTGAAAGATGGAATGTTCCATTTAATGAGGCGAAGCCGAATTGAATGGAACACATTCCATCTTTCACCGAATGAAAATATTCCTTCCATTGCACGAATTAAAACATTTAATATTTGTTTTATATAACACCCAAGTAGATCTCGTCATCCTACATTTTGTACAAATTATTCAGGCTTACCCTTTAAGTTTCGTGTGAGTTGTAAAAACGTTTTTGTGTCCACACATACATATACTGCGTGGCTGTTTGCATTGTGTGTGCGTGTGTTAATGTTCGTGCGTGCGTGCTTGCGTGTATCGTACACGCACATGCACTGAATTAGTACAGTGGGCGTACCGTGCAATGGAAAAAAACGTATGGAACAAAAATGCACGGCAAATGGAACAAAATTGCCCGGTTAGTGACGTAGCATTAAATGGATTAAATATTGAACGACACGTGACCTGCTATCGTCCAATCGGATTACAAGGATCTACTTGGCTGTTATATAATAAAGCTTATGAAATTACCTTCTCACTACACCTCAGTGCCAAAAAGTGGATTTTAAGACGACGTCAATTTTGTTTTTCAGAACCACGGTGGTGCCAGACACGACCTCCTAGTCACCTTACATCTAGAGCCCAATAATGAAGAGATCCTATCCCTATTGCCCCGCCTTTTTCCTGGCAAGCCGATCAGCGACATTATGAGAAGCAAGGCTGCTCGGCAGGCTAAGGCTGAAGTGGACAATGCCGTAACGACGGCTTCACCCATTCGTCTGCCGGCTCTGATGACAAGGTAAGATTTCATGAAGAAATGTTTTGTGACCTGTCTTTACAAACAGGGGCCAATTTCATAATGTTGTTTAGCAGGAAATTTTGCTTAATACAAAATTTATTTGCTTTGAATATTTTTTTACCAGTCAAAACATGAAGTTGGAACTTGTTGGGCGGTACATGGATGTGCTCGACCGCTTGAACCAACATGTTCCAGCATATCTCGACTGCAGTTGGTTGCTGTCTTCACGTGACAAGCGTTCTAATCTGCTGTTGGCCCGTTTCTCCAACAACCTCCAACAAAGTCGGGCGATAGCTACATGTTCCAACTTGTTGGATGTTGTTGAACGTTGTCTGGAATGGCGTCCACACCATCCAACTTTTGGTCGTCCGACATCGTCAGACACGTGTTGGACCTTTAGGCAGTGGGCCAATTTCGAAATGGTGAAGCCGTTTTTATTTTCCATAGGGCACTTAAGACGGCTACCTGATAATAACATAGGCGGTCGTTGAAAAATGAGGAAGGATGAATGGCCAATGTTCTGGTTGTCGCATTTTGCACGTTAGTGTACGGAAGCCAGAAATTCTCATAAAAACCGTCATTTTTTAAGTTTGATTAAGTGATTGTTTTTAGGGATTAAGACCCAGGGACCGCGGGGGGTGAATTAATTCGATACAAATGTGGACAAATGTCTATGATGAGTTTGGGAAATCTGGATGCAGTGAAAAGCAACTTGGCTCCACCGGGATTCTAACCGCGGACCTTCTGCTTAATGTGCAGACGCCCTACCAATTGAGCTATGCAGCCAATTTTTTAAAACCGCGACGAGTCTGGCTCTTCTTCTGATATCCAGCGTAATGGCATGCTCAACGCGTGAGACACCGCGCTCAAAAAGCCGAACAAAATTACGTGCATGAAATCCAGACTACATGCACCAAAAGGAGATTACGCACGAAAGCATAGTCTTGTGTCTGATCCTATCGCTTATTTCGAATAGCTTTGTAGATTCCGAGTTCGTTCTTCAGTATTTTTTTAAACATCTATTACCTCGCGCAAAAGACAAAAGAAAAGATGCAACAACAGAGGAATTTGGGGAACAATTAGGATGACTGCAGACACGAAAACGTGCTTTTCATTCTGCATTCCACTTCTTATAAAGCAAGGAACACAGCGCGTAACCATGTATGCAAGGGCTCTGTTGAATGTACATGTTGTAATTCCACAATGAAAATAACTTTCATATCCTGTAATACATTGTACTATTGCAATCAGACTTCATTTTTTAATAATTAATCTTGCATTTTGTACAAATCTCATTGTACTAGGCACTTAATTAAAAAATATATATATACCTGTAGAATGAAACTTATTTCTTTTTTTACTTTGTCATGTTGTCTCTCGAAGCTTGTTTGTACCAACAATGACCTGCTTTAATTTAAGACACTTTAAATACCCACTAAATGCCCAACACCCTGGCCTGGCAGATGCATGAATTTTTGCACCTGCATATTTTAACTGTTTCTACAAGATGCTAGGGGTAGACTGAACAGCATCATCTCACAGTAACATTTTTGGCCTTTTTTGTCTTACCCCCAACTTTGGCTGTTGGCTCATAAGCAGACCTCAATTTTCCACCAATACAAGCATAAATATTCTTTATTGTAACACATGTAATTAACAATCTTTAAGGGGAAAAATACAGATTATAAAACAATAATTCCAGCATTAAGGACAAAAATAGAACAAAATTAGTAGATGATCGTTCAGAAATTTCCGAGTACATGTACATGTAGTATAGGCCTACACTATACTCACAATAAATTAGGGATATTGGTATGTTGTCAATTTTGGATTTCTTTTTTTAAATGATTGTTTTTCACCTATTTCTGTGACGAGTTGTGTCTCAATCAGATACAATTATAAAAAGACTAATCATAGACAAAATCATTCAAGCAGAGTGCATACTCTCTATATAAAACATCAGCATACACCCCACATTATCCCTAACTCATTATGAGTAGTGTATGATGTGTTTTGCCCCAACTGCCCCATCTGCTCCAGGTACAGTAATATACTAAGCATAATATGCGATCTCCTCCACACCTACTTTAAAACACTCTATCTTCTCTTTTGTTATTAGCCTTTTTGAAGTATGGCGGACACAATAGATACTAGAAGGGCGCACTTTGAAGTGGATATAAAATTGACTAAAATATAAAACAACTGCACTTTTCACTTTGCACTTACATAAATATATCATGTATTTATTACTCTGTCTCTGTATTATAATTGCAACATATAAATTGAGTTTTTGGAAAGAAATACGACTATTTAAAAAAATTATACCCAAATAAAATTATGCCCTCTCCTTTTGTTCTGCCATACTTCTAAAAGGCTAATGCCAAACCCTGGCCATCCACAAAAGAATGAAAAGATTCTCTTGAATTCCTTGGATGTTTAAAGGCAGTATACATCATTGGTAATCTCGAAAATCAGAAATGTTCACAGATTTACGCCTAACTTACACAATATAAACATGATGACCGTAGAAAACTTCCCCTGAAATGGTTTTGTCTGAAGTGCTATAGTCTTTGAGAAATGAGTAAAACAATTAGTTTTCGTCTCATGAGACGAAAATTCAATTCGCCCAAGTGCCATTTCCCCCCAAACTACTTCGCCCGACTGCCATTTCGCCCTAAATTACTTCGTCCAAACACTACATCGCCCAAATACCACTTCACCCCACTGCAAAACCACTTCGTGCACAGGCAGTGGTTCAGGGCGAAGTGGTTTTGGGGCGAAATGACTGCAAACCCTTTTTTTGACTGTTTTCTCAAAAGTTAGACGAAGAACGAAGCTGGTTTTTGATCAGGTTGGTTTTAATCATGCATATCTTCAATCACACAGGGGAATAAAACTATTTGTAACAGTTTACCAATCATGTATACTATCTTTTTACATTTGTATCGATATTCACGTATGTTGCTTTTTTTTATGGAATCCTTCCACAGGGAGCATGCAAGCAAAGAGGAACAGCCCAGTGGCATCTTCCTCCATGCACAGGCTAAGGCTCAAGCTGCAGGCACTGCCAAGCATGTGGCTTTTGAACCAAGTGCCACCACTCCTCCTGATTCCGCCATGCCAGACCTAAAAGCTTGCATGGATGAAATTGGCTTTAACACGGTCCTAGCAAAACAGAAGAAAAAGGTGGGTGAACAAATGTCTCGAAAAGTTCATATTACTTTTGTTTATTAAAGGCCGAATATATTATTTGCAAGATAAAACTGTTTACAGATTCTTGGATTTCTGGTATATTCTTACATCACCCTCAAAACCATCCAATAAGACGTAATTCGTCGGTGACACGCAGTGGCACTTGCCACCTCGGGTGAAAAATGTCATTAACATATAGTTTTCGTTTTACCGTAGTGACACACATGTACTGCAATGTGTATTCTTGACATTTTCGGTTTCAAGAAGTGACACCTATCTTAACCACTTTGCGGCGGCTATGCATTTTGCTATTTATTCCCCTGGAGCGGGAGACTGCACTTGCAGTTTTGGTTATCCAATATACATACATGTATGTCTCTGGGGCTGGAGACTTGATGACCAGTCACAAGTCATTTTCTCCAGAGTCAAGTCACAGGTCAAAAACCAAAAACTGACTTGAACCAAGCCAACAAGATGAGAGACCAGCTCTGCCCTGGTACTGACCCATGGGCTAATTCTGTATACGGTACCCGCCCCCAAGACACTCACTCTTATAATTAGATAGTTTTAGTTACAATTTTATTATATCCCATAAGTAAATAGAGAGTTCTTCATGTCGCACTTTCCATGTTTTTTGTTGAATAAATCTAACCTAAAACCTGCGTGTCACGCCGTGAAACCAAAATCTTTGCAATTAGAGTCAGTGTGCGAAGAGTGCACACGCACACATGCATGCTTGTTCGTGAAAATGTGTGGCCATGCCACTGTGCAAACTGCAGTGGGTGTGAGTTCGTAGTGTCGACGACAAATTCTTATGACGTCATTTATTTAATTGTATCCTTACAGATCTCAAGCAGCGTCAAAACTCTACTCCACGACAGACAGAACCTATGGACTGAGGTCCCCAAACTGTGCCCCCAGCCCCCAACCCGCCCCTACGCTGTCCGAGGCGGCGGCCCAAACAAGACACAATCTGATATAGACATTGCTGCTGGGTGGCGCACGTTCAGTGTGGGCGTCGGCCTGAGGTAGTGCCCCGCCCATCCATGTAGGACACACCCATTTGTGTAGGACACGCCCACCACACACAGGTAAATTGTGATATTCCTAGGTAACATTAAGCCTAGCGTACATCGACCTTGCAACTGGAAGCAACTAGTGGCAACTGATGTTTGCAGCAACTAGAAGCAACGTGCGGCAACTGGGAGCAACTGATCAGTTGCTTAAAAAGGTCGATGTACGCGCATTTACAACTACTGGCAACTGGAAAAATTCCAGTTGCCGTGAGTTCCTCAAGTTCTACTTTCTGGCAACTAGTTGTATCCAGTTGTGGTCAGTTTCGTTGATGTACGCGTACTTGCAACTAGTGGCTGTCAGTTGCACGAGTGCGTCTGATTACGTGAGGCGCACATCGACAGCAACTGATCAGTTGAGTTGCTTCCAGTTGCAAGGTCGGTGTACGCTAGGCTTTACCCGAGTTGCCGTATCGATGTGCGTGCTCTGGAAAGGTAGACTTTGCTGGATGCTCCCAGTTGCCGCTAGTTGCACAACTGATCAGTTGCTGTCGATGAGCGCGCTACGTACACATTGACAGCAACTGATAAGTTGAGTTGCTTCCAGTTGGAAGACCGATGTATGCTAAGCTGGCTTGCAATGTGAGATGATAAATAACGTACTCTGCTTGGTGCCCCACCCATTGCTCCGCCCATTTGTGTAGGACACGCTCAAAAATACCCAGAATATGGGCATTACCAAGAGTTTGACACAGAAGGGCTACTTTTACTGTGTATCATTAGGGGCCGTCCAAAGTTGTCAACATTTTCACAGTTCTACAAAGCGTAAGAAGGGGGCGGGAGGCGAGGGGGGTCAAGGGCAGCGTAGGACTTTCCATGCTCTGTAAAATGTTGACACTTCATGGTACCGTACTGACAGAAAAATGTTGATAAGTAGTATTTCTGGGGGGTGGGGGGAGGGAGGGGGTCTTGAAAAATACTACTCTCTGTAGAACTGTGAAAATTGACAACTTTGGATACCCCTTACCCCTTGAATTTAAGTGACCAATGCCAGTTTCCCCTAAAGATTTATTTGTTTTTTTTAACCCAGTGGGGTGAAAAATCTCTCAAACAAGATTCCATTGTGTAAAGCTTCTGATACGGCTTAATACCTGGTCCACAGACGGATCTGGAAACTATTGGTGGCGCAACATATAGTAAAATGCCCGAAATACGGTTTAGGGGCCATTCAAAATAATCAATTTTATTTTTAAATCTTGAACAACACAGCCAACAAACGTACGCCTATACAGACAACCGTTGTAAACCCTACTCTCTTTCCTGAACAGCGAATGTTCTACATGTCCTACATCCAATGTCACCGTTATGTCACATGCACAATATCATCGAGGTGCGAATGTTTTCGGTTAGGTAACTGGTCCCGCGCAAAACGCTGCATCAACTTAATACCTGATAGGTACCAGCGCGATTGTGCTCTTTAACAACTAACCATTGTACCAGTGTGTTCGGTTGTCCCCATGTTCGACGATTTGTTTACGCGATCTCTGGGCACGCGGCAGAGGGTATATGCTCCCTTCTATTGTTCCCCCATTGTGTCTCAAACATCCAAGGAATTTCAAAGGTATTCCTTTCAGTCCCTTTGTCCCAAATAGTACAGGGTATAACGGTATCGAAACAAGGTTCACTGAGGTCAAAGGAAGCGAAGCACGACTTTCGATTTTCAGTTATTTCTTTTGACCCACCCACCCACAATTTTGAAAAAAGATCGAAATGTTTTAACATTGACTATTTTGAATGGCCCCTTAAGATAAAATTCCTTTTTTAAAATGGAAGACACAGATCGGTCAATTATCAAAACTATAGTTTTATTAAATTTGTAATAGATTTACAAAATAAAAATAAAACCACATTCCCCCATATTTGAAAACATTTTTTTCTTAGTCATAAATGACAACCAAATCTTAAAGGAGAATTATACCCAAGAAACAAAAGACATTGTGCTAAACAAGAACTCGTTATGCAAACAACAATAAATATAACACGCCTCTTTCTGATTCTCAATCCTGACTGGCTGAAACGCAGTCACGCGAGGTTCACTAATCTAGGCTAGTGCATGAAATTTGCCTCAGCGTTAACTAGACGCGCATATCAAGCTTGGAGCGTGCGCGTCAACATTTCATGCGCGCGTGATTCCCTGCTAGTGTTCCTGACCGGGCACTAGTCTCAAAAACTAGTGACCGGTTACTGAGCCCTCCATCTGGAGGTTGCCAACTGTGTCAGTGAACAGCAACTCAGAAACTGAAGCTAGGAAGCCATAAGTTTCCTGAACGTTTAACTGACAAACTGCCTAGCTCGAGGTGCTTAATTAAAGTCCTTATTGTTGAAGTGTTCAGAGTTTAAAATCCTTCTCTTTTGTTCAAAAAAACCTGTTTAAATGCCTATTGTTGGATTGCTTCTTGCCAAATTTCATTGCATTTGTATTTTGGCCAGAGGCGTGTTATAAAACACATATGGACTGTCATAATTCGGTCATCAGTGCACATCTACGGGATTGTGAGTGACGACAAGAGGGTCCCATTTCCCTCGGCCTTTGGCCTACCATAAGAGGGTCCTATTTCCCTCGGCCTCAGGGAAATAGGACCCTGTTGTGGTCACTCACAATCCCTCAGGGCCCATAGACGTGCACTATAGTGACCTCAAAAAATGGGCAAAGAATGATGTTTTTTCAATAATGTCATCCATTGCCCAGTTTTCGGACAAAATGACATATACGGGATTGTACAAAAGTACACATCCTGTAACTATTCGCTGCATATTATATAAATATGTACAAAAAGATGTAGAGCTTACTGTTTTATGTACATATAATTTGTAAAGCTCAAAACTTGAAGAGAAAAAAATAGTCTAATTCTTGCTTGAATATGATGTCCGTTTTGTTTTGTTTTATGTTTTTGTTTTGTTTAACTTGGTATGGCACTTTTTGGTATTCGATGCTGGTGGGTCAAGTGTTAATTGATAACTTATCAGAGAGTTAAATATACTGCTTACCAAAAAAAGACAAACAAAAAAAACCTTGAACAAAATTTTCCCCGAATTCCCAAATTTTTGTTACCCTGGAATTTGTTTGTGTTTTCTGCAGTAAAAGATATAATAAGTAAGGCTACGAATTGAATATTCGATCATCCATCGAATACTCGGTGCTTTTTCCACTCCAAACCAAACATGTCTTTCAGTTAGGAATAAGTGAAAATCCCTTTTCCTTTGCCGAAATGGCCGCTTTGATGTCATTTGTGTTCAACCATGAGTCCAGTGTACAAGGGCCGACGATAATTTCTGCAAAAACTCTTACGCAAGTTACAACATAAAGTCTATAGTTTCAGCACAGATTATTTTTTGAGTCGGCAAATTCGGCAATAAAAAGGCTGCTGTAACTTCCTGTGAGCTGTGAGTTCGGATGTGCCAAAATCAATTAATTTCTCGGCAAACCTGTTTGTCACAATAGTAGACAAAATTCATGCATCGAATATTGAATATTCGATCGAAAATAAAACCGATTTTCCGAATAGTAAATTATTCAAAAATGCACAGGCCTAGTAATAAGGCATATCCGATGAGTGATTACATAAATTCATCAGATATTCCTTAATATATCAATTACACATGTACTAGAAAACACAGAAAAAAATTCAAGAATGAAACAAAATTGGGATGTTTGGGGTATCAAACACAATGGGGGCGTTCGAGATGCTTACCTCGTGTAACACGGGGTTTATACCGGGGGAAGCCCCTAGAAGATGCAAAACGAACGACACAGGGTCTCGCTTTGAATTCTGGGAACACGTGGTCAAAGGTTGTACGGGTGGAGCTTTATAAACGCCGTTATCGTTTGACTCGGGATGAAAAATTAAGCCGGCGCCACGCAAAAATAGTAGCCCTAAAGTACCCAAATAAACTTCGTCAATGCCCACAGACATCTACTGATTCAGCAAAATGTATTTACAGCCCTATTCCCTCCTATTTTGTGTCATAAATAAGTGTTTTTCTTCGTACTCACGTCGCGATTCAAAACTGTCCGCCATGTTTTACTACTCGCGGTTACTAGACGACGTCATTACACCAGAGACCCAGCCGCGAGCTCGGGCAGTGGTGGCTGCCACCGGGGCGGACTCGTGTAGCACGTGATGGCTAAAAGAACGCTCCGGTGTAAGTTGGTGTTACCCAGTGTCAGCATCTCGAACGCCCCTAAAGTATCAAACACAAATCAGTGATGCACGCACCGCGTGTGACGTTGCACTTACAAACCGGATAGCAAACTAGAGTGTCAATTTGCTATTTCACTAGTATGCCAGTAACAATTTATAGTAAATATACATCCCCTAAATTATTTTCTTGATCAGAATGCAAGCTAATTTTTGCTAAAATGTGGAAGACGGTACATCCTTAACAAATTCACTGCATACACACTAAAAAACATTTTAAATAAAAAACTTAAATAAATTCCAATTCAGAGAAAAAATCTCCTTAAATAGACACAATTTTGCATACAGGTAAACCATTCAGCACTACATGTATTTGTATTATTATTGCTTAAAAGTCAATTAATGACAATTTTTTTAACAAATTCTAATCACTCTCGGCAACATGAGGTCGAAGCTTTGCTAACACCTCGTCCGCAGCTCTCTTCCCAGAATGCACTGCACCGTCCATGAAACCAAACCATCTTATGGTCGTTTCAGCGCCCGCCCAGTGGACCCTGAGGAAGAAATGATAAAAATAAATGTAAAATCTTCACGTGGCCGTTCCTCCGAGAATAAAGCACATGCCAACAAAAATGATAGCATGTGTTCACACATGAGCCTAATGATTCGTGACTAAATGCAAGTGTGAACACGTTTTAAAGTCAGATTACAGGATTAGAAAACTATCACAAACGGCGTTATCTCTATGTGTGATTGAGGATGTGTATGATAAAAAAAAACCTATGTAAAAAATACTTCGTCCATGTTTCAAAGGTCATTATTATTATTATTATTTTCTGGTACTGAAACCAAGGATTCCTCAAAAGCACCCATTGCACTGTCGCTCACAAGCGTGAAGAAACCCATGATGAATTAGAAATGGCCAGAGACACAGGGGAATCCCCTTGCTCTTCACGAAAGAATGCTCTGGGATATTTAAAGTGCGTTACCGATACCTAACACACTGGACCAACGGCTTTACATCCCTTCCGAAGGATGGAGCAAGTGTGATTAAGTGCCTTGCTCAAGGGCAGGAGTACCCCAGCCGGGGCGTGTTTCGAACCCGCAACCCCAGATTTTCACCTGTGATTGCGAGTCAGTGACCCAAACCATGTGTGCATGTACAGAATTGAATGTGCATGTACAGTGTGCAAGGCCACTTGAATTTCGCGGGCTTTTCCCGACTGTGCTGTAGATTATCCACCGCAATGGCCGTGGAGTGGATGCGGTAACAATTAATTGCTTATCTAACCGCAAACTGATCCCGAGCTCGGGGTTCGACCCTCCGCTGACGCGAGACCAAAATCTCGTGGTCTGATTCAGGACCAATTTGGTCCCGAGAGCGTTTACACTCAGTTTTAGATCCCGAGCTCGGGATCAAGTGTAAACAGGCTATTACTGTTGTTTAGAGCAAGAAATTCAATGTGTCTTTAGCCGGCTAACCTGTGAAACGGTGTCTGGAGTGTTGTGAAATACCCTGTAGTGGCGCCAGGCGCAAGAACACATGTAGGAAAACTGGATGAATACGGCACTGCACCCCAGTCCTGACAAAACAACAGATAAAAACAAAATTCATGTTTAAGTTAAATCCTTTTATCCCATTGGATCTAAAAAGATTTATACTATTGTATAGTGTAATCCGAGCAACATTTAGTGAGCCCGCCCTTTTGTGATTATTCCATTGTTACTGCGGTGTATTCCTATTGTGACGTCATGTAAATACCTTGGAGATACACCGGAGTTTTCCTTCATCAAATTAGTCTATAGATTCTTGAATAATGACAATTTGCCACTGTTTATTATTATTCAGGGTTGTTACGAGTCTCCCTCTGCTCGAGTGCCAAGTCAAGTCAAGTGGCCTTCGAGTCTCATGTCAAGTCGCCTTCGAGTCTCAAGTCAAGACAAATGGCCTTCGAGTCCCAAGTCAAATCAGGCATGTTGGTCAAGTCGTTTCAAGTCTTGAAAGTAGTCACGACAGTAAACTTGTTCAAGCTAATGTCAAAATGAGTCAAAACACTGATACTTGCATTCGTGTAGGGTATTTTATTTTTTTGATATGGCCAAGAATGCTCTATGTTAAAAGAAAGCTTAGTGCTGAAATACAGTTTAGTCCTCAAAATGACAAAAAATGCATAAAAGTTCAATTTTATTATTGGCAGACCCGAGTCAAAAAATGTACGAGTCCAAGTCAAGTCATTTGAGGTTCGAGTCTCAAGTCATTTACAACCCTGTTATTATTATTGTTATTATTTATTTTTTTTACAAATTTCTTGATCAACAGCATTACATATTTAAAGAAAAATGTAGGTAAACTAGCCTACAATTACAACAACAAAAATCAGCTACATAGAATCAGTTTTTGTGTTGAGTAAATGCTTAAAAAAAGTGTGCTCATTCATTTATTTTTTAAAAACCACTTATTACTTTCATCTATTAATTGATTTTTATTGGCTGGTTCTAGCTCACCAATTCTGTGTAGTCCAGATAGTCCACTGCCTCTACACCAAAGAAGACCTCAATACCCTTCATTATTGCTTCTTTTCTTTCCTTCACCTGTAAAAGATAAAAACAAAAAAACCAACAATGTATCAAATTAAGGGTTTTTATTACTTAAAGGCAGAACACATGATTGGTAAACCATTGTAAATTGTTTTATCTCCCTGTGTGATTGAAGATATGCATGATTAAAACCAACCTAGGCAAAAACCAGCTCCGTACTTTGTCGAACTTTTGAGAAAACAGTCAAAAAAGGCTTTACGGTCACTTCGCCCAAAAACCATTTCGCCCCGAACTACGGCCTGTGCAGGAAGTATTTTGGGGTGAAGTGGCATTCGGACCAAGTGGTGTGAGGACGAAGTGGTTTGGGGGCAAGGTGGCTTTTGGGGGGCAAGGTGGCTTTTGGGGTGAAGTGGTTCAGGGCAAAATGGTGCAGGGCGAAATGGTTTTGGAGCAAAGTGAATTTTCGTCTCATGAGACGAAAATTAATTGTTTTACTTATTTCTCAAAAACTATAGCACTTTAGACAAAACCATTTCAGGGGAAGTTTACTACCGTCATCATGTTTATATTGTGTAAGTTATGTGTAAGTCTGTGAACATTTATGATTTTCGAGATTACCAATGATATGTTCTAACTTTAAAGGTAGTCTACATGTTTGGTAAATATTACCTCCAAAAAATGTCTGAATTATTATCTAAAAGCTTACTCATTATCAAGATGGTAATGGTAGTAATCATCCTGTGAAATTATTTCGTCTGAATTAGTGCCGCCATTCATGAGAACAATGACAAAACTATTTGAACATTCATTCATGCACAAAAACCATGCTTGGATTTTTCAGGTTTTCTGAAGTATTACTGTGCACATCTATGTTGTTGAAATTTCTAGTCAAGGTAGTTTTCTCGACATAGGTTTTCAATTACCAGTGAAAATCCTGCCGTTTTTAACAGTTTACCAATCATATATCTTTAAAGGCCCCCTGAAATGGTAAATAAAAACACTGTTTAAAAGTTGTTTTGGGGGTTAAAATTAGGTTTTTGCTTTTTATGCTATACATGTTATTAGGCCAATGAAATTAGATTTCAAATTTTTGTGAGGTTTTTTTTTTCATTATTCATTATTTATTATTTAATCCAGGAAAAATACAACCTTTACACATACACAAACTGCCATTTAGAAACTGATTATTAAGGCTCTAAACTCGCCCAGAAATGGTTTGGTGCCAGTATCAATTAATTCCATTGAGTTATACCGGGTAGCTTGTGTTTGAAGGAACAAGTTGAAGTTGAGATGACAAAATCATGGGAAATGACAAAAGGAGATGTCTGGTTATGAAAGAGCAAACACAAAAGCTGCGAAACAGATCACGATTGCACAACTGAAATGGAAACGTTTAGCTTGGGAGTAGTTTGCATTTAATTTTCCCCATTTTTTGCAAAAAAATTAAATTTTGGAATAATGAAATTTTTTGGTGCGGGTCAAAATCACATGCGGGCGCTGACGATAAACTAGTAATCTAATTTCATTGGCCTTGTACGAATTTGCATATTCATGAAGTTGTGATGCCACATTAGGCAGACCATGAAGCTATAGCTCCATGGGCAAACACAGGAAAAATCACACTGCACTGTGCACACATGCTTCCACTGATTTGCCCAACTTGCTGAAACCTTTGTTACCCATGATTGTTTAGGTTTGTTTACAGTTGGCTGTTGTAAGTCATGAACAAATGGGGGTGGAAATTGCAGCAGTTTCCTGCCACAATTTCAAGATGTCAAGCCGCTAGCTTCACTCGGGATCCAATCCATTGTACTATCAGTGGTCAATAGAGCTTTTCACCGACGGCCATGTTGGTAGGTAGATTTTTGTCATGATGTGACAGTAAGAGAGTTTCACATTCCACGGCCATCTTGAAAATAGCGTCACCATTTGACTTACAAAAGCCAGTTGTGGGGAACAAAATTGCTCGGCCGGCCAATGAGCACGCTTGAAATGCTTTTTTCAAGATGGCCACGCTTTGTGAAACTTATTATAAAAACAAAAATTACCTACTAAAATGGCCGCCATACAAGGGATCTATACCTACCGGCATCTCCCGCCATTTTGCCATCTCTACTATGCCACTCAGGGCAGGGCTCTGATCCATGGTTGTGGCGTCGAAGAGGGCGCTAAATGGCTGTTGAGCGGTTCTCTCTGCGGTTTCAGCCTCGGTCTGATGATTAGCAGGAGGTGACGTCATCTGAATGACGTAACCACTGAAACCCTGCTTCTGCCAAAAGGCCTGCATTATTGGCAAAAAGAAACTTGTTTATGGCGTTTGTATCTAATAAACGATTAGTTAAGGGTTGAATTATTTTTCACAATAGTATCCAGATGGCCATACTAAATTGTTGTTGCAACGTACTATGCAATGTGACCGGGCGCATGCGGCAGGTGTAAAGTAGGCCTACAGACCAATGGATTGAGTGAAATTTTGGAATTTATCTAAATTAGACAACTTTCCCGGTTTTTCCAGAAAGCGTGACCATGAATTCCTTGGAAAATTTAAAGTTTTCATCCAATGGCGCTCAGTGTTTTTTAACTTTTGACATGGGTGAGCCACGCTGTGCTAAGTGAAGCTCATATTAATGGAGAAAAAAACACGTACAACTACGGCTTTTTAGAAGTCTTGTGAGTCCCGTAGTTTTTAATGACCTGTATCACACGTTTTCCTCTGATCTTTATTGAAAAGTGTATGTGGGGAAATAAAGACGCACACTTTCAACTAATTGGGGCCGTGTCCTACATGTTACGACCTTGTGTGTCTATGGTTTCGCTTCTGTCCTCAATTAAATACGGAATTGTACGTACGTCATGAACGCAATTATGAGAAAAGAAACCACAAAAATAAACTAATCAAGAAACCCATTATTTTCGAGGACAGTCTTGCATCATAAAAAATAAAGCCCGTTGCACGTAGTCGCGTAATGGAATACATGGCTCAGCATCTGAAACGAGGCTGTCGATCAGTTCTAATTTAAAATTTGTCAATGAATGACCAGCTTTTTTCCGATGGCGATCATCGTTTGAATTATTGATTACGTCGGAATAAGAACATGTTTCTATGTACTCTCCAATCAAACCACCCCTTTGGAGCATATGTAGTCACCTTTATGTCAGGCCAACCCTGGGAAACCTGGGCCTCAGGCCAAGCCCCATTCATTTATGTACCCTGCACAATAGAAGCTATCAATCACCCTGTCTGGCCCAGTGACACAATGTAAACACCAGCTTTTTGCAACCATGAATGGCCTTGCAGAGAAATAGTGCCTCCGGAGTCTCCCCTTTGAGTCCTTGTGTAATTTTATGTGCGAGGGGAAGAAGCTCGCCAAATCAGAATGTTTCTGTATAGCCAATAATTTCGGCGCTGCCGTAATAATATTTGGTAACAACCTCGTTGTATGTCACCACGAAGTGCAGTGCGTTTCCAGAGGGCATTCGCTGTAAAAGACTGTCCCGTTCACTGGGCATCGGTGGGTTAAAATGGATCTTTGCTGGGAAGAAAAAAGAAAAGAAAATCTTTTAAATTCATAAACTTTCTCGTATGGTTACTTTGCCATTTGATGTGACGTTGGCTTTTATGAAGTAGTCGTATAAAACCTCCTTTTGGCAACAGTGCAATGAGCCATACCTGAGACGATTATTACGCGCGCGTGCAGGAAGTACGCGCGCGTTACATACCGCCCCACCCCCGACCAAGAGGGTGCTTTAGCTAGCCAGTAACGTAAATAACCTATGCTTGTATTAGTAATAAATTCACATACATTATGCATTTTGCGTCTGAATTCGATTTTGTTTGTCATTTTAGCAAAATGGAAACATTTTTTAGAAGTTTGAAATTTGCAATCTCACCTACGAATTTTGGCGGCAACGCTACAATGACCCTTCCAGCCCGGTACCGTTTACCGCCTATCGTCTGCACTGTTACCGGTTTGTCGTCTCTTGATTGGTCCACTAAAATCACGGGGTCGCCCAGCTTCAGAAAAGAATGGTCGATTTTGTCCGCCAGTATTTGGCAGACTCGTTGTGTCCCGCCCTTTGAACAAAAACGAAATTTTCTGAGAATTTGTGACACTTGTTCAAGTCCATCGTACATAAATTTTAATAGTGCTCACGTAATAATTGAGAGCCAGAAACATCGGGTACCTTTATCCTAAATTCTTTCGCAGTCTCGGCTCCCATTCCGAATAAGGAGTTCCACCCACCGGCGCTGTTTAGGACGAACAGGAAAAACAAAAAGGAAATCTCACGCGGCGGCACTCCGAACAGAAGCCTGACTTGGGCGTCGAAGTACTGCTGTGCAGCTGCATAACAAACAGGCACAAACAACCAATCAAAAACCATACAGACTTTTCGCAATTTTCTTAAAATATAAATTCTTGATTTAATAGAACAGAAATTGACAGTAAACTTGTGGATAACATTAACAAGGCACTGATCGATCAATCACTTTGGAATCGCTTTAAAGACTGTTCCGCTTTAGTAATTTCTGGAGCCGCGCGTCTCAAAAACAGCCATAGAAGTGCATGTGCTCAGGAAAGTACTTCAGGCAGAGTGGCGCACCCTGCCTCAGCGGCTCTCACGGAGGTTATTATTATTATTATTATTATTATTATTATTTCTTTCTGGTATTCATACCAAGAATTCCTCAATAGTGCTCATTGCACTGTCACTCGTAAGCGTAAGGAAACCCATGAAGAATTAGAAATGACCAGAGACACCAGGGAATCCCCTTGCTCTTCACGAAAGAATGCTCCGGGATCTTTAGAGTGCGTTACCATTACCTAACACACTGGACCAACGGCTTTACATCCCTTCCGAAGGATGGAGCAAGTGTGGTTGAGTGCCTTGCCCAAGGACACAGGTACCGCAGCCGGATTCGAACCCGCAACCCATTGCGACAAGAGGTGTTCATGCGCGTTACTGACCAAACAACTCTCAGCCTCTTCGATATTTCGGACAAAGTATAATTTACATTTTCTTCTTTGAACCGTTTTGGCAGAGACCAACTCGGAGACTGTTTCGCTCTTTTTCACGATCAGGTATCTATCTTTTAGCATTTTCCCCCCTTGAAACATATCAAACATACTGACCATGTTCCGAAACAGAAAATCGGCAAAATGGGAGAAATCATTGGGACTTCCCTCGTACAGCAGGAAGACGTCAAAGTACAATACACTCACCCCGCAGCGCGGCATGCGCAATGCAATTAGCGCCGTACCTAACGATACCTTGCGCAGGGCAAAGATTGGTGCTCCGAGCTCATAAATATTTTGTAATGTCCTCACTTTTTGTATATTATATAGAGAGAGTTGAGAGCTAAACAAGTGTATTCTAGTTTCGAAATTGTCCGTCGTCGTCATGTGGGGTATTAATTTTTCTTATTGTGGATAATCTAGCTTGTACAATGTGGTCCCATTTTGCCCAGTAGCGTGAGGGACTTTTTCCCCCACAAAATGAGCGCTTGCAGGGGTAGTTTTATTTCAAGCGGAAATTAGTGAGTAAAAGTGATGGACAACCCACATAAAATTGAACAGAATTGAAAAGATGAGACTTCAATGAGTATTTTGCTTTTTGTCCCCAGAAGCTGTAAGACCGTTAAGTATTTTTAAATGATTTCTGAATATTGCGAATTTAGCATAGTTTGGTATCATGGGAACCCGATTTAGTTTGGTGCACCCTTACGGTGCGAGTTGCATTAGGCAGTAGCATTGTAGTACCTGCCGTCCATATGTGTTGTTTACGGAACTGCTCCAGGGTCATTGAATCCCACTCGGTCGCCATTGGACACGCAACCGGGGACTCTAAAGGCACCTGGAGACGAAGCTTTTCAACCTCGACACGAAAAAAGGAAACAAAAACGTAAAAATTTTGTTTACTGGTAATGACGTCATAGTGTCTAATCGAATACGTTTATGGCCGTCGGTTAGAAATAGACTGCTTGCAAAAAATAACATCCAAACGAAGTTTCAGCGAAATGTCAAAAAAAATGGATAAATGTTTGAGTCTTAATTAAATTGTTTTGAGCACATCTTTTTAGTTCTATAGTCCCGATTGATGACGTCATGTTAGCTGGTTGCCTGTATATATAGGCCTACCTTTGATATGAATGTGGTGTAGTCCAGTTTTGTCGTGGATGAGATTGGATAGAGCTGCGGTTGGAATTGGACCTTCCTTCCGTCGCCAAAGTGTGCGAGGTGCGCGCCATTCTCGGCTTGCGTGTACATTTGTAAGTCCAACTCGTCCACCAATTGCATCATGTGAATTTGGTTTCTAGAAGAAGAAAACAAATGCGTTTACTAAGTTTTTTTCTCAGATTTTTACTCACAAAATACAAAAATATTTGCAACTGCATCGCAGTAAAAGCTGCCGTTTCGAATTATATACTACAAAACACAATCGAAACCATGCAAAATACGAAATATTCGTTTCAGTTTGGCAAAATTGTTCGATGCAGGATAAGACACCAACCCGCTAATCCACTGAGCACCAAGATCCCAGAAATCCCGGCCGATGTTGGACGTCAAATCACGGGTCAAAATCCGGCCTCCGACTCGGTCTAAAAGATAACAAGAAGATAGTTCATTTTGGACTATCGGGTTCAAGATTCTGAACCGAAAGCGTGGAGCCCGTCTTTACTATTTCATACACGATAAAAGACCAAATTAAGCGGTTTTGTTTATAATACAGAGAGTGTATGCGTGCATCTTAACCCTCCGACATGCACCGCACATAAAATAACACAGGGACTCATCAAAGGGGAGACTCCGGAAGCGCAGCATACCTGGGGCTATTTTTTTGTTAGTGTTAGGACATTGGTTGCAAACAGCTGTTGTTTGCATTGTGTCACTGGGCCAGAAGTAGGATGATCGGTGGCTTCTATTATGCAGGGTATACAAATGAATGGGTCTTGGCTAGAGGCCCATATTTCCCAGGGTCGGCCTGATGAGTGAACTCAACATTAAAGGTGACTATACAAGCTCCATAAGGGGATTCGATAAAATAAAATAAAATGAAGAATGCATGGAGTTTGGGCGGGATTGGTCCAAAGGTGTTTTTAATTAGTAATGTAAGGGAAAACATATTTTAAAAATGGCTTCCGAATACTCAACTGCTAGCCTCCAGCACGAGGATTGAAATTGATTGGTCTTCGTTACGGAGCCCGTATGCTGCTGAAAGACCGGCCAACCCCGCTCCCACGATAACCACGTCCACGTTCGGCTCTGTTGGCTTTAGAAGACAAAATGTACAAACTTATTTCAAGGTTATCAGATTACAATACTCGTTAGGTCGGCAAGAAATTCGAGTCATATTGCCAGTTTTATAAGTCTGTTTGTGTGTTAGAGAATATGCACACTCCAAACAGAAGCGCAGTTTTCTTGAAATATCGATTCTTGATCAGAACAAACGTTTGCTGCATAACAAGGCACCGATCGACCAGTCACTTTGGACCAGTTTTGAGTGTTTTTACGTGCCTGCTGTGCTTGTTTGCTATTTCATTGTAATTAATTTGTCCTCACTAGCGTTTCCTTTGATTTTAGCGTTTTAATTAATCTTTTTGTCTTTGTAATAATATTCCTAGTGTGCAATTGTTTATATTCTGCATTTTTGTTCTCTTTTAAACCTTGTTTTAATTATTGTGAAAAAAACCTCAATTTATTCAGCCCTTGGCTGCCAAGTGATATTTTAATAAATAAACAAGAATTGAATTTAATAAATTAAATTATATTAAATTAATTTCGAGACTGTTTTTGCCACAGTGATTTCGTCCAGGTCCACAACAAAGCAATTCCCAAAGTATAATGAAAATAATGTAGTATTTCCTGCTTCCGCTGGGAGAATCCTGCAGTTAAGGGCTCTCAGAAAACCAATTTTATTGGGTTATCAACCTGATCGAACCTGCAGGCATGGGATGAGTTGACCACTGTATTCACGCGTCTCTCTAAAACGGCCCTATAAAAGTGCAGAAACTCGGGGAGGCACTTTAGGTAGAGTGGCGCACCCTGCCTCAGCGGCTCTTTTTTACCCGTCGGTATACTCATGCTTCTTACTTTATCTACCTCTTCAATGGCCTTGCTCCGAAATTCACCCGTCATCAAATCTCCCGTTGTCATTTTCATAAAAGCGTATGCCTATTGAAAAGTAGACACGATAAATTTGTATAACCAAAATAGGCGAAAACTTTAATGTTTCAGAAAATTTCAGAAACGCGCAAGTTTCCTTTACAGCTCGACTCTAACCTAACCTAAGCGAACAAAAATAACACCAAGTTCGTATAAATATAAATAAGACATTTTATACAGTACATCTATAATGCAATATAAAGAAAATGTGTGTGCGCACACATTTTATTTAACCATTTATATACATGTACAGTTGACGTCAGAAGTATAAATGCAACCAAGTGTTAAAACTCACACCATTTTTGTAACAGTCTTTACTAAATTCTTGATTTTGTGAAATTCCTCACGTGCATGCAGTATACTTAAAACATAGCTTGTACGCCTTGCAATGGTTCGGATAGTCCTGCTAAGTTTTGGGGGGTGATGGTAGTGGTGTACATGTAATTATACTTCAACTGTACTTAACGCAAAAAAACATGCATGTAATTTTAAAGGTTTTCTTATGCAATTCTGCATCTATGTAGCTGAAATTTCTGCAGGCTGGTTTACCAATATTCTATTTAGATATGCATTGCCCTGCTGCCAGGATTCCGTATAGAAGGTTTCATCTTGCAAATGATACACTTGCAGTTACCAAACATTTTACTTCACGAGTTGATAAGAAAAATCCGACTGAAAGTGTTGATAGCAATGGTAACAAACACTACATGATTTGTCCGTATAGTTGGAGAGAGATTGCCTGGGCCCTATTGCATAAAACTTTAGGAATATTCCTAAGTAGGATTTAGGAACATTTATCATTCCTAAATCCAAATTGTTCCTAACTTTAGGAACATTCCTAAAGTTCTATATCATAAAGCAATTTAGGTAAAAAATCGTTCCTATCTTGGTTGAAATTGTTCCTAACTTTAGGACTGATCATAATCAGACCTAAAGTTAGGTATCACATGACGATTTGGCGGGAAAATTAAACACTGCTTCAGTTTGTTTGCTTGTCAACTGTGAACATGTCAATTTTGCTATGTTTATGGCTCTAGGCCTACTTGACAGGGAAAATAGGCACGCTAGACGGAGAGAAAGAGTGTTCAAACTCGGTCATACAATGTGTATAGTCTGTATAGTTTATGCATTGTTCCTAACTTAGAATTGTTCCTAACTTTGGATAATTAATAATGCCTAAGTTAGGAATCTTCCCAATTAATTGTTCCTAAGTGACTTAGGAACAATTAATTAGGAATGTTCCTAAATAGTTTTATGAAATAGGGCCCAGGTGTTTTTTAAGTTGTCTGCAGACAACGTTTCTACCATTCCTAATTCATGCCGAAAAATCACGCGTGGATTTTTCAGGTTTTTTTAAGGTATTATACTGCATCTACTGTGGCTGAAATTTCTAAAAAGCAATTTATCAACCTTATTCTTTAGTTATGTATAATGTTCTTGTCCCTGTTTTTAAACGTTTTCCAATTAATCTGTCTTTAAGCAAAAGTGATGTGTAGCCGTTTTACCACCGAAGGACCGCTACCGCGTTTGGAGGCTTTCGTCGTGGGGGCCAGCGCCGCTTTGGCCTTGGTTGTTGCCGGTGAAGTGTTCCCATTTTCTGTCTGCTCTGTAATGATCGGAGTTTCGCTGTCGGCGTCTGCCTTTTCGTTGCGTTTCTGTTTTCAGATAAAGTTGGGTGGAAAAGGCAAAGAAATAAACTAGAATAGGTGGTCCTAGATTGTGCCAAACAGTTAATATAACCAAACTATATACCGACCAAAAGAACGCCTGATTAGTACAGGTTCTGCGTTTGAATCCAATTAATCTGCGCCATTATTCTGCGCCATTCTGCGCGTGCCCCTGAGCAAGGCACTTTGCCATTAATTGCCTTTCTCCACCCAGGACTATGGGTACCCGTGAGGGTATAGTGAAGGCGTTATGTGTTTGATTATAGCTCATGGGCGCTTAACGGGCAGCTGGGACTGCATACTCCCCAGGGAGATAAGAAGGTTTAATTGAACGATATATAGTTGAGCCCATGACAAGGGATAATGATGATATGACCGCCGTGAACACCTAATTGCAAGGTGAATTAGCGCGTGATATGAGAATTTCAGTGGCGGATAGCCTCCTTAAAATACAATGGATTTCAGGGGCCTCTAAAAACAACTTAGTCAAAAATAACTGATTTTCAGTTGCACCCAGCTGACCCTTAGTCAGTTTGACTAGATTTTATAATCAGGATGACTAAAATCTTTGTGGCGTCAAACAGATATCTAGTTAAAACAACTACCAGGCGGAGTCAGATTCACTGGTGTAACTATATTTCTAGTCATTTATCAGTAACTAGGTTTTCAGGGTCCGCTGGGTGCAATGTTTTGACTGATTTCTAGTCCAATTTGACTAAGTGTTTTTACAGTATAGCCCACGCTTCTCCTTTGTATATTCCTGTATTTTAATGAGGCTGGATCCGCCACTGAATTTATCATGCGTATGTCATTATTACATCGTTAAAATTGAAGCATTCACACCAAAAACTATCTGCGTCCTTAATTGAATATTTTTTTCCACAACGTCTTAAAAAAAAATAAAAATTTACGTAATGTAATGTTTTCTAACATAAGGGATCAATAAACAGTTTGGCTTAGGTTAAGGATTCTTAATTGTAATATAGGCCTATACTGAATTATATGTGAAAATATCAGTGATCCGTAGCATAATTTGTATAGTATTAATAGTAACCGAATATGGTTATATTTGGAAGTCACCGTTAAAAAGTAAAATATAATACTGTCCTAATTTCTATAATACCACAGGCCTGATACAAAATGTTATGATTTTTGTTTGGGGGGGGGGGGGGGGGGTGGTGGAAGCGGTGGTGGTCCCTTAATTCCCTAGCATTCCTGTAAATAATTTTAAAAATGTAAAATTTAGGCCTTTAAATTATTTCGTCCACCAAAACGACAACAGTGAATTTCATTATTGTCGGTGCAATTTTTGTGGTATACAATTGAAGACGTGCCAAACTGCTCATGAATGTATGTAGGTCGCCTGTGTCGTCACCGCGATCCCTTTTCAAGATCACGCGATCATGAATTTGTTTAAATCTACACAGAGAACTCTTTGTGCTAAGTTGATCGTACTTGTTGACACTTCTGTACACTTTTTTTCAGACATTTAACAACAATCATGGAAAGATTTATACTGCTCTTTTGCACGCGATGACGCACATGAAAGAAATTTTTCATTCAAGAGCCGTCCAAAGTTGTCAACATTTTTACGGTTCTACAATAAGTAGGAGGGGGTGTGGGGCGGTCCAAGGCCGCGTAGGACTTTACATGCACTGTAAAATATTGACATTAAGTACTGACAGAAAAATGTTTCGGGGGAGGGAGGAGGTATTGAAAAATACTACTCGCTGTAGAACTGTGAAAATTGACAACTTTGGACGGCCCCTCAGTATAGTGAGTGTATCGCATAAAGTTGTATACGCCGTAACGGGGAGTTCACACTATCGCGGAAAAATCACACTGTGCCATTGGTTTGTACACAAACTGGTTTGCCGCTTGTGCGCGGCCTATCGCGACGCGCAAAACGTTTTGAGCTGGGTCAAAGTTCAAAATTGTTGAACTTTGACCGCGGTGCACTGACCTTTCCAGCGCGCAGCCAATGAGGTATCAGAGAAGCCCCAATATACACCAATCCGGTAACTAATATCTCCTCCCTGCATTTCCGCCATAGCTGGGGGGCGTCCAGTGCATGGGCTGTGCGTTTTGTGTTGCTGTTAGAACGAAAAGCGCTCATCCTCTACATGCACGAACGAGCCTCCTTCGCGACGCGCCCGCCTTTGCGTACACGCGACGCGCCCGCCTTTGCGTACACGCGACGCGCCCGCCTTTGCGTACACGCGACGCGCCCGCCTTCGCGCGCACACAACCCTATACAAAGACGCGCAACTTGTTCGAAGTAAACAAATGCAGCTTCAGCAACAGCAAAAACATACAGTTCATTCAGTGGAAGCCCCCCAGCTATGGCGGATGTACAGGGAAGAAGACCTTATTACCGGATTGGTGTATACCAGAACTGGAATTTTCTATTTTGCAAAGATCGTTGATTGGGGGCTCATGCAATGCGGTAAGCGCAGCGCGAAAGTGTGATTTTTCCGCGATAGTGTGTATCCGCCTTTACGGCTTATACAACTCTATGGTGTATCGTTAGCAAATAGCAACCTCGTCCCCATATGGACGTTTGGATCTCTGCAAACCCATACCGGGGTCTCGGAGCGTTGGAAGCGTTCCCCAGCCTGTGGGCGAGGTTTCCTCATTTACGCAGCGCGCGCTGTGTGGGTGCGCGTTGCGCGTTTTCGCGATACGCGCAACGCTCGTCGTTGCACCAATGGGACGCTTACACGCGAGTCCTAAAATGACACTTGACTGATTCGTGCGTTAACACTATTGTACCAACAATTATCGTATATTTCCCGATAATACGAGTTTTGTGCAAACATTTAGCAAAATCGAACCAGTTTTCTTTTGCACTAGATATTTGATCTAAATATTCCCATAATCTGCAAAAATCCACGGGCGAAGATCCCACTGATATTACTTTTTTTAAATGTGACAATTGTCTCACATCGTGTGCCCAATTTGATATTATACCTTGTAACAGTTACATTTATTATTATTAAAAATTAAATACACGTTTGCTACATTGTAGATGATTTGCGTACTATGCGGATGCCCGCGATATAATATTGAAAATTAACCACAGGCATTATTTACTTTTAAAAACTACACAGTGAACCTCCACCGAAAAGCATTTATTGGAAATTCACGTACCAAAAGCCCTCCAAGGAAGCTCATTTCTGCGACTGCTCCGTAACTAGCCAACCGGAAAGTCGATATTCTCCGAAGTTAAACCTCCAAATCCGGTACGAGCAAAAGTGTTAATCCTCGCCCGTTTTCAAACAGCAAAACAGCTGGAATTTCACAGTTTAACACTGGAATCAGACACGTACATTTGCAAACGGTTTTCGAACAAAATGGGGGCGGGCGCGAAAAACGTATAGGCGTAACATACAATACGGTCTGGAGCATTTATACTTACATATGATTCCAAAAGTCTGGCCTAGCCTATACCTGATGTAGCGTGACTAGTACATGTGTATACTTGTTAAAAGTGAACCCGTTTTGTGAAAAAAATGCAGGTACCTTTACATACAAACAACACTATTCCTTTCAAAACGAAAATTCCCTGTCATAAATTATTATAGAAGATATATTCAGCCATATGTCAATGTGTACATGCATGGGAGTCGGGTTAAATTTTAACATATCTGATTATATTTTCGTAGCAGCCATTATTTGTTTCTATGTAAATAAGCGTCTGAGATACATTTTTTTGTAAACGCGGTATTGGAATAATATTTATTCTATATTCAAATGATTTTAAAACTGCTCTGAACAGAGCTAGAGACCCATTATTCGAGAATAAACGAAGAAGGTTGAGTTGGTGAACGCTTTTGAAATTAGTCATGCCGGTCGAAAACAAAAGTCAATATTTTATGCACACCGTGAACAAGTCAGACCATCTGTTGCGCTTTTTGGCATAATTAGACTTTAGCAGATCACCTTATTGCGTTAATAAGTTCGCTCGGTCGATTGGGGGCGCCATCCCAAAATAATAGACTACTAAAGTGAGACGTCAGATACCAGGGGAATTGGGCCTGAACTTTCGCTGGTAATCTGTAACGTCCTTCACTGAAACACAGGAAATTGAACAGTTCACTGGTTTTAGTGTAGACCCAGTAACCTCAACAACACACAGAGGGTGACGTTAACACTTTTGTTCTCTATAATAGCAATATTGTAAATTCACTGACTCGTATACTGCTGAAGTGAATACGCGCCATCTTTTGTTAGTTGCCTATAGGCAATGGCTCTACACTAAACTATTCTTGAAAGAAAATTCTTCGGCTAGACTGCTCCCCGGTCCATACGATCGCTTGCATTCCACTTAACACGGACTAAATACTTGGTTGTAATGTAATTAGTATAACCAGTCCAGCCAGGGCATTTTCTTTATTGAGTACAATGGCGGACGGTTGCTTCATTCAGAGAGTCTCTCTCCTCTCCATTGTGTACAGGTCACTGAGGTCAGTGACTACCACTGATTTGTTTGCACTGATCTACATGTATACAATAGATTGGTTGCGACTCCGTAAATGATGCAACCGTCCGCCATCCGTACTCCAGGCAAGACAATTTGATTTGGGCATGATTTCGAAGAAAATAACAAAATACCTACATTTTTCACTTTTCATATATTTATTTTAATTGTGTTAAAATTACAACAAGTTTTGAAAACAAATACATTTGTGCAAAGAAATGTATAACCAAATGAAATTAATGCTGGAATTCTCTCCGTAAATGGCGGATATACTTACGAAGTCTCAGCTTAAATTAGTCAATATTTGTTTATAGACAACGACAGCTTTAAAGACACAATACATCATTTGCAGTTACCCACAATTTTACTTCACGAGTTGACAAGGAAAAAACCGACTAAAAGTGTTGATAGCAATGGTAACAAACACCACATGATTTTTTTTTCTTTGGGTAAAATGGTACCTTTGTGGGAGAAATTGCCAACAAATTGCCAAAAAAAGTTGTCTGCAGACAACTATTTTACTATTCATTCAACACACAAAAACATGCATGGATTTTTAAGGTTCTACATCTATGTGGCTAAAATTTCTACAAGGCAGTTTATCAACATTATTCTTTAATTATGTACTGCTGTTGTTCCTGTTTTTAAACGTTTTCCAATCATGTCATCTGTTTCTAAAGGAGATTATGGTTAAACCTGACCCGCACCATTATTTTATCCAATATGCATACGATATCGATATTTTATTGATCCCACAATGACACACAAACGCATCGCACCATCTGTCACGCCACCAAACAACATCACATAGTAAATTCGTCTGTACACTTCTACATGTGTGTATTTTTCCTGGCCATTATATATTTTTTTACAGACGTATATATGTGGCACGGTTTTTCCTTGAACGCTATATAAATATATAGCCTGGAAATAATATAATTCACAGGGAGGAGTGTCGCCATTGCAATATTACAACCAGACAGAGAACTACTAGGAAGCTAGTTTTTGCCCAACATGGATAAACTAAAAGGATTTGCCACCGATGCGGGAACGCTGTTCAATCGCACTGTGCAGGTATGTATCTAAATTAGTAGATTCGTATATATTATACATGATTGACAGGAACTGAATATTTCCGTAAAAGTGTTTTGAAAACTCCATAGAAATGTTAACCATTGTATATTTTGCTTGGTATACGTAGCCATGTCGTGACGTCACAACGCCCTTAATAATAGAGTACTAAAGTGGAACGCCGCTCTTTGTGTGTTTTCAAGGTTACCGGGTTTACATTAAAAACCAGTTAACTGTTTCCCTGCGCTTGAGCAATGGACGTTTCATATTACCAGCGAATGTTTAGACCCAATTACTCCGACAACTAACGTCACACTGTATAGTATAGTCTATAAGCTTTGAGAGAAAAGATTTCCTGAAAAATGCGGAAGACCTTTTGACCACGAAGTGTCATTTCCTGCAAAACAAACCCCTCAAAATAGATTGGATTCTTGTTTTTAATAACCTATATTTCGGTTATTTGTGACCTGTCGACTCATATCCTGTTTTGAAACCGTAAAGGCACGTATTGTGCCAGTGCGAAGCCAATTGTCTTGTTTAGGCTGGTCCCTGTGTATACTGCATGGAGAAACGGAGCCATAATACCACGGGAGTCGGGGACCTAGTTTCGTTCAAACAAGGGTGCCCCTTGCAGAAAAATGCTTGCCCACACGCATTTATATGGATTCATCTTATCGTTTTCTTATAAGATGATCTCATCTTGTGCCAGAATTGTTGCATTGGACAGTTGAAATAATATCTGTGTTTAATTTCAATAAGTTTTTCCTGGTCAAATGGTTGGTTAAGCTTTTGTGACGTTACTAATCCTGTATTGACAAATTTTAAATAAGCAATGGCATCCTCGTTTCAGATACTGAGCCATTTTATTACATCACACGTCTTTTCATTTGCAAATGTTATCACAAAATAAAGCACACTCGCATAGCTGACGAAGCGACGATTGTGCAGAGGCCCAGTAGATGATCTGTTTTTGAGCGATTTTGCGAATAAAACCATTATAAATCAAAAGAAAGACATCAACAAACTCATCCGAAGAAATTTCAGCTTTGTCAATTAATGTACCACGTTTAAAAAAAACATGAAAATCCATATGCGTTTTCCTGGTCTTGGCGGGGTGTTTCAAATATTCGTTCTCAGTTGATCGGGTACTGGCTTGCGTCATGCAG
The DNA here is from genome assembly GCA_037783545.1 of Henricia sp. BOLD:AAB3569. NCBI lineage: Eukaryota > Metazoa > Echinodermata > Asteroidea > Spinulosida > Echinasteridae > Henricia > Henricia sp. BOLD:AAB3569. Next base: position 192,548 of record JBBELK010000007.1, read on the forward strand.
TCTGTGGATCGGAGTGTGGCGCACATCATATACTGCGTGTGCGCGCGATCCATAAAAATGCATCGCGTTGGAACACGCACACGCAGTATACACAGCGCCCATGCATTTTGGACCGCGTAGATGCGAACCGAAAATAAGTAAATCGTTTGCAAACGATCTAAATAATTTTATCTTTACGGATTATTTTCTGGTAAAATTATATCATTTTGAGCGAAAACCTTTCATTGGATAGTTGCTATTAATTCAATCTTTACTTTCAGAACTTTTCCCCTGTACACGATTTACTTATTTTTGGTTCGCAACGCGGTCCAAAATGCATGCGTGGGCGCTGTTTACTCCGTGTGCGTGTTCCAGATCCAACGCGATGCATTTTTATGGATCGCGCGCACACGCAGTATGTGCGCCACAGAGTGCATGACGCAAGCCACATACTACCCGATCAACTGAGAACGAATATTTTAAACACCCCGCCAAGACCAGGAAAATGCATATGGATTTTCATTGTTTTTTTAAACGTGGTACATTTGACAAAGCTGAAATTTCTTCGGATGAGTTTGTTGATGTCTTTCTTTTGATTTATAATGGTTTTATTCGCAGAATCGCTCAAAAACAGATCATCTACAGGCCTTTAAAGGCAGTATACATGATCGGTATCTCGAAAATCAGAAATGTTCACAGATTTACGCCTAACTTACACAATATTTAAACATGACGACCGTAGAAAACTTCCCCTGAAATGGTTTTGTCTAAAGTGCTATAGTCTCTGAGAAATGAGTAAAACAATTATTTTTCGTCTCATGAGACGAAAATTCAATTCACCCCAAAACCATTTCGCCCAAGTGCCATTTCTCCCCCAAACCACTTCGCCCGAGTGCCATTTCGCCCCAAATCACTTCGTCCAAACACTACATCGCCCAATTGCCACTTCGCCCCAAAACCACTTCGTGCACAGGCCGTGGTTAAGGGCGAAATGGTTCAGGGCGAAGTGGTTTGGGGGCGAAATGACTGCAAACCCTTTTTTTGACTGTTTTCTCAAAGGTTAGACGAAGTAGGCCCTACGGAGCTGGTTTTTGCTCGGGTTAGTTTTAATTATGCATATCTTCAATCACACAGGGGGATAAAACTATTTGTAACAGTTTACCAATCATGTATACTATATCTTTAAAGCCGCATATTCGTCACTTCGTCAGCTATGCGACAGAGAACCTCGTTTTCGATGACAATTTGAAATTCGTCAATATAGACTTTAAGGAGCCGGAAGTGCTTGTAGGTTCAGATTTGCGACAGCAGGAACTGTTCTGCGGCGGACAACTTTGTCCAGACGGAGTAGTTTCAGCAACTGCCTTCGAAAGATGGTAGAGTTAAAGGCATATATAATAGGGTTAGCCACACTACTGAGTGCGATTATAGCCGGGAAAATACTCATGGTATGGGGAGTATCATCGACTAACCCGGCTGCCCATAGAGCTACGAAGACCATGTAGGGAATGAAGCTGACACCAAATGCGGTAACTATGAGTAGGACAGTTTTAGCTATCGCGATATCGAATCGGTTTATTGGTGGCTTGTTGGTGGACGCTCGTGGATTGACCGCCATGTTGTCTAGTCGCTGTTTTTTTGTCTTGTAGTAAATCCAAACGTAGCACACGAACACTAAGGCTAGCTCTCCAAAAAGAAGGGCTAGGCTTGACAGACGGGTGCTTAGATTACCCCTCTTGGTATCGTCCAGGCAGAAGGTGAAGGTACCCGAATCGTAAGTGAAGATGGAGAACGTGACAGCGATAATATAGTTTGCGGCAATGAGAACACAGGGTACTAGTTTACTGATGTGGAAACGCTTGCTCTTGGAGGATTTCGCTACGGCTATGACTCGTATAACGCCCATCTGGACTATGGTTAAGAGCGACTGCGACGTGCAGATGTAGTCCATGAACGCTGAAAGCCGGCAAGTCCGGTTGATGACCGGGCTTACGGTTACGGCTAAGGCTTGTGGACTTGTCCCAGGCGAGGCAGCCACTGTCGCAAACTCGTACGCTATCCGGGCCGCGTACATCGGAGCCACCAGGACGCTAACAAACAAATCAGATACCGATAGGCTCAACACGAGGATATTAAACACGGTCCGCATGGGCGAGTACACGCCGATGACCAAGCACACCAAAATGTTGCCCGCCGTTCCAAAGATGATCACCACGGCTAAAATGGCGAGTGTGAACGCCAGGCTCGTGGACTGCCCCCGCGACAGAGTTTGTTCGTCATCAAAAGTTTCTGTCCAGTTGGCGCGAAAATTCGGCGGGGCACTAGTCGAAGACATTTTAGAAACGACTGCGCTTCTTCTACCTTAGAGGGAAATAAGGGGCCTAGTTTCCCAGGCTTTTATACCCCACGCACGTGTCTGTTTGGGCCGAACAAAGTTAAAACGCTGAAAATCTCTTCTATCTACTCCACTCTATAGACAAACATCTGCCCCACTTCCGAGCATCTTTTCTCCGAGATTAAAGCCCAAATGATCAACACTCATCAACCGAGCATTTTACCGTGATCATCACCGCCCAGTTGAGTGGAAAATTACATAAACCGAGCCGCGCCAAGCCGTAATGAGCTCTCTGTTATACGTTTTCATCCTTTGATACACGCAATTTGAGTGTCTCTCAGGCTGTCACGTGTTTGTACTTTGGCTTTAATGACGCCACTGCTTGTTTACACGCCCAGTTTCTATACGGCTCTCGGCTATACAAACCGCCTGTACGCATGGGGACCCCCATTGCACGAAGAAGCCAAATGAGTGCCAATTATCATATAAATAACGGCAGAAAAGCTTTCCCCGTGGTACACAATCAACTTTAGCGCCCGTACACCCATTTAAAAATTAAAGGAACACGCCGGCTCACTGTTGACATAATTTAGTGATGTAGCATCATTGACAATAATCTTTTGATGGTTCTTGTGAAAAATAGATCATCAAAATGTCCCGTAATTATAACTAAAACGGCATGATAAATTTAACAAAAACGGCCAATAGTCGGGTTAAACGCTTTACCAGCCCCCCCACCCCCGTTCTCACTAGAGAGATCGCTTCGTTCGACGATGATTCGACGAAGAGTTTTCCTGATGTGAACGCACGCCTCTTCATTCGACGATGATTAGAATCGCTTCATTCGATGAAGCAAATAACTTCATTCAATGAAGAGATCGCTTCATTCGACGAAGCAAATGTGTAATGTGAACGGCTCCCTTCTTTCGACGAAGCGATTTGACCGGCCTGTTGCACAAGCGCGTTGTGCGTCGAGCGCCTAGCAAGAGTTGTTTTTGACGCGCCGCTGGAAAACACACAGCGCGTCCATAGCTAGACGCTTGAAGCTCAGCGCTTGGTTCGCGACGCATATGTACGACCTCCCACACGGCTTAATTAATTTGATCGCCTGAGGCCCGCTTCAAACGTCGCGCGTATGCCGTGTCGAATTAAATTAAACTTGGATTTTCTAAATTCGACACGGCACAAGCACGACGTTTGAAGCCATTTGGCTCGGCAAAATGAGTTTTGACACGGTATGATTTTAGCTCGACAGGGTCTGCCGTGCTAACTCAATTTAGTGCGACACAAGCACGGCTTGGCTTCAAACGTCGTGCTTCTGCCGTGTCGAATTTAATTCCAGTTCGAAGTTGGTCCGCAATTTTGTTCACAACTACAAATGCGCATGCTCGCAGCGCGTATGTGAGTAAAGAAATAACCAACAAACAAGTGCATCAAAATAATAAAATGGCGACATACAATGGACAGAATGGAAAACGCACGTGCACAACGTCCATGACGTGCACAATATACTCATCTGCCATGTTGGATGTATTTAAGTTCGACTGGGGGTTTGCAATTAAGTTCGACGTTTGAAGCCACTGCCCTGCTAACGTCGTGCCAGGCAACGTGCGTCAAGTTGAATTTAATTTGACACGGCATAAGCGCGACGTTTGAAGCGAGCTTTTTCTACTTAAATATTGGTACATAATAATGAGCATTTGGCTACGATGTGAAAGCGATTACGTCAACCTTTGTGCATGTTGCCAAGGTTACCGGGTCTACAAATTTGGTTGTTTCATTTCAATAGTTATAGGTACCATACCAGATATTCCGTTCGTTATTTTGCCCAGTTGCTCTCCTGTGCAACACCTAGAGAAAAATTGGGTTCATAGGGAAAACCCGAGGAGTATACCACTTTGCTTTGTAGACCGTATCGAATTGCCGCCATTTCGTGGGACAGTTTCTTTGTTCCTTTATAGGACATGCATGGTTGCACATATTGTGCTTCCATTGTTGAACGGTTTAAGTAACAAAGGGTGCCCCACGAAATGGCGGCTATTCGATACGGTCTATAGCTCAGCTGGTAGAGCGTCTGCCTGGTAATTTTGCCTGGAGGAAGAACGTGTTTCTTCCTCCACGGTACAACATAATTTGCTATGGGGCCGGCTCCATCGAGGTTTCTGATTGGTTGCAATGAACATTGATATTTATACGTAGTATATAGCGCCCTCGGGTTGTTATATAAAGGATGAAAGGAAGAAAATTAGGAGGTTTAAAGGAACACGTTGCCTTCAGATTTCACGAAATCTCACGTTTGAGGGTGTTCCTTATACTTATTAAGAGTTGTTCTTGCAATAAAACACATTTAATGTGTTATAATTAGTGAATGGTAATTAAAAAAAAAAAAAATGACCTCTGACCCCCACTACATGTCCCGCGAAATGTATACGTATTTCAAGCCGTCAATACGATCGTCCGGGTAGTGGGCAAAATGCAGCGACGAACAGGAGTTAGGCTGGCGCCGTAGCCAGTGGTCAGGTAAACCTATCAGATGAACGCAAGGTACCATACCATTCTCCGCCTCCCGAGACATGTGTGAAATGTAAACACATGTATACACACACATCGACTGGCTGTCAAAAAATGGATCGTCAAGAGAACACAGCAGACGCGTCAAAAAAGAAAAAACGAAAACCTCGCCAATCAGGGTAAGAATATTGTCATGGGACAAACCGATAGAAAGGACTTGGATGATTTATACCCAATGGTTATTGTAGACACGAATTAAAAAAACTGATGATAATACGAAATTTTTTAATGAAATAATTGTTCAGAAGTATTTCAACAGCTGCGACTGGAAATAAGACTAATATAATTTCTCCGCCATTTATGGGAGTCAAGATTTTGACTCCCATAAATGGCGGAGCGTGCTGCTTCGAGAAATTACGCAAAATTGAAGCATTTCTAAGGCACGTTTGTGTGGATCATTATATTCTACTTTTTAAACATCTTTCAGATCGTGCTCATTATACTTCAAACGCTTGTAATAGCCCAAAAACGCCCAATAAAGCGCAACCCGAAGGCAACGTGTTCCTTTAAGTTAGCAAGTTGCTTGGTATATAGTCTACTGGTAAAGCATTTGACTATCAATCAAAAGTTGCGAGTTCGATCCTGCTTTCTGTCACGAAATACGCAGCTCCATAGCAATGACATGGAGTTGCGTATTTCGTGGCACGAATTTGGCGAGCGCGCATTGCTGACGAGCCTGTGCCTTTAATTGAAGAGAGACCAAAGCACTGCCTACCTCTCGAAACAACATAACACATCAGTATGCATATATGCAACATCGAGGTTACACCAATCAGAAGCAGGTACGAAAAAAATATTGCTGCATGCTGAGTCGGTGGTCTCGGGTTCGAATGCCGATTAAGCCCTTACGATATTGCTGTCATGCATTCCAAGTTTGGTTGTTTTATCTCAATGTTGATTTAGCACCATGCCAGATATATAGACTACTATAAAGTGTGATTTGCCAGTTGGGTCTAAACATTCGCTGGTACGAACATCCACTGCTATAAAAAAAGGATATAAGAAAAAACATTTATGGGTTTGTCGAGTCGTTAATTGGTAGTCTAGTGGTTAAGACGTGGGACTATCAATCGAGAGATTGCGGGTTCGAATCTCCTTTGAGTCATATTCCTTTTTCACTATTAATTGAGGAAAGAGTACGTGTGCATGGTGTGGGGTTATGTTGAGGTTAAGTTATCGACAAAACATCAGTATGCAACATATGCAGGGGGTTAAACCAATCAGAAGCAATGTTCGCTAAACCGCGGTACGGAAACAAATATCGCCGTCAGATTGGCTTTGAATTGTGTGACTTTTGACACATTCACAAAGCAAATTTATGCAAACCATGATGCGTGCGCACAACGGCAGGCATGATTTCAATAGAGGGCGCCTTAGATGTAAACAAATGACACGTGGAGCAGGTTCAGAGTCCCTCGAACGACGGAAATTACCCGTCTTTGGAGGGACTCTAGTCGAAGTATAGTCTCTCGATCGAACTTGCTCATGCTCTCGAAATTTGGTCCAAACGAAGCCCGGGGCTTCGTCCGGGCTTAGTTGCGTAGCCTAGCCTGGAATTTTGTATTGTTTTTTAGGCTTCAATTTCAAACGAAGCCCAAGCCTAGCCTCTAGCCCGTTTCGTAAAGTCTTTAGGTCTGAGAGGCGACTGTCATGTACTTCGGCCGGAGTCCCCGAACGACGGATTAATTCGTTGTTCAAAAGACTTTAATATTCGTTGTTCGAGGGACTTGAACGAACCGATTAAGACTATCCATGACCTTAACCCCGGAAGAGAAACGGGGGTTCATGTGATTCAATTTTGTATGCGAGCGACGAATATGCGTGTTTGAAATGAGTATTTTCTGCTAATATTTATCACTTTAAACGACCATTTTGTCGGTTGAAAATTCACAAGTATTTAGTATTTTGTTTTTGCCTGGCGACCAGTGGTATGGCATCACCAGCCATGGAGAATATGAAGAAATTTGCTGGGCAGGCTGGAACGTTTTTCACACGAGCGAAACAGGTAAATAGCGCTGCACTGGTGACATTGATCAATGGCAAATGTGTACATACTGCTTTAATACGGTAAAGTGTCGCCTTCTGTATACATGTACTGTACTATATTATTGTATCGAATAAGGTGAATTGCAATGGCATAATAATTGCGTGTGAGCAGGTGCGAACCAAAACTATTTATTTGATTTTGATAATCGCTTGCCGAGTATTTCCTCTGATTGAATTAGCTAAGATAATCTCAGCTCTTTTTTTTATCAATTTTCATTGGGATGTGGTCTTTTCACGTGTAGAGCTGAGAGAAGTTATGAACATGAACCCGCCATCGCAAAACAAATGTGTCATTTTCTCACCGTGACACACTAATTCCCCCTAAAACTCACCCAAACCTTGTCAGGCAAAACCCCTACGCAGGTCCTTGAGGGAAATAACCAGCCACGATGATTATTTTGCCAACAATTCCAGCAAAACAAACCGGTATGCTCACAGCCTAGCCGTTTTTGTCTTGTTCAAAAACAACCAAGTGTCTAGTCTGTGTACAAAGGAATACCAATGCGCATTGGTTACCAGACTTGACCTTAACGTCTGGTTATTTCCCTCAAGGACCTGCGTAGGGGTTTTGCCTGACAAGGTTTGGGTGAGTTTTAGGGGGAATTAGTGTGTCACGGTGAGAAAATGACACATTTGTTTTGCGATGGCGGGTTCATGTTCATAACTTTTCTCAGCTCTACACGTGAAAAGACCACATCCCAATGAAAAATGATAAAAAAAAGAGCTGAGATTGTCTTAGCTATGATTGAATCGATCTCGATGATGTGGAAACTGGTCTGCAGTGTTGCATAACTTTAATTTTCATCCAATTCAATTTCCTACTTCCATGATTTGATCTTTCTTCCTCCATGATCTTACACAGTTACATGTTACATACACAGTTACATGTTATTTACATGGTATTTGCATGTTATTTACATGTTAGCCAATGTTAAAATTATCATAACTCAAAAACTGTAAGAGTGCCCATCCCAAATCTTTCTGGAAATGTTCCTTAAATCTTAAGCTAACAAATAAAAAAATATTCGCATTTTGACAAATACGCATTTTTGCAAAGGTTATAAATTTACATAACTTTTTTGTGGTACGAGATACAATTTTGATAAATGAAAGCCATTTCAAGTGCTTTAAAATGATGTAAAGTTTATCTCTGTAGGTCCATTACTTTTAGACATATAACTGTCCAAGCATAGCAGGTCATGCTAATTTTTAGTCAAAGTTCGTTGACCCGTATCTCAAAAATTAATTGACCAAATGACATAAAATTTTAGTTCTCAGGGTTTCTCAAGGAGTCCAATCAGCACACCAAATTTCATTTTGATCTGTAAGGGTCAGGTCCAAAAGCTCGTTGAATTGACATGGAATGACCCTTGGTTCTTTGTAAACTGAAATGATTGAAACACATTGCTTTTGACAATAAATAAAAGGTTTGGCAAAAAAGTGTTTAACGTGTAACATTTTGGTTTCCTTGTTACATGTGAAACTTTTGTGTGTTCTGTGTTCTGGCCATACCATGGCCATACCAACTGCCACAACTTCTCCATTTCCATGTATAATATAAGCCTGTGCCTAGTTTTAAATCACTTGAATGTTTAAACATAAAAAATTAAGCAAACAATAACAATCTGGTCATTTTGAATTTGGACGGGCCACTTTGGTTTCCCCCTAATATTTCAGTTGTGAAACCTTAAAGACCACATTAACAACATTTGTGGAGCTACATTTCTAGGTATATTGTATTTTCGTGGAGCCTTTTAAACATGCAGCCCAAAAACGTTTGCAAACTTATTTCAGAAATTAAAAATTTTAGGCAAAATAACTTTGGTTTCCTCCTAAAAGCGTTACACGTATAACTTTGTTTTTGTATCATAAAAGTGTAATGAAAACACTGACAGACTAATTCACAGAGTTTCTAGCTTCATAATGACCAAGTCATGTAAAGTAGACACATAAATATATGAAACAGATTTTAGTGTGATCCTAATGTAAATAAAAGCATTTTGGTTTCCCGTTACACGTGAAACCCACAATGCTTCGATGAATCAAGATATTTAGAGGGTGTACATTAATCTTGAACCCCTGATAAGGAACTTACACACCATTACTTTCAAGAAACTTATTAACGGAAATGGGTTTACAAAATAAAGGATGAATGGTGATGATCTATAGATTTTGGGCCTAAAATGTGCATGTCACACTTTGGTACCCGAATATAAATAATCACCAACTTACACTAGTTACAGATGCTTGATAATGCCCAAAAAATAAAAAGAACTATGTTTAGCATCAGTTAAAGTCTCTCAAAATGACACGGCTGTTTTTTGTTTTTTTGGTAAGTGGATTCCAGGCAATAAAGTTAAGTTGGCATGAAGCCAACAGGCATGTTTTTAATCGAAACACTCAACAAACGGTGTGTGTCTTAGAAGTAAAAAAAAAAACACTTTGACGTCCAGGGTTCAAAGTGACGCGCGCGCTAACGATATTTTTTTTTTTGTGTTTTTGAATGTAAAAAGCTTAGACGTCCAGGGTTGAAAGTGATGCACGCGCTAACGATTTTTTTTGTTGTTGTGTGTTTTTGAATTAAAAAAGCTTAGACGCCCAGGGTTGAAAGTGACGCACGCGCTAACGATTTTTTGTTGTTGTGTTTTTTAAATAAAAAAGCTTAGACGCGCAAGGTTGAAAGTGACGCACGCGCCCCTATTTTTATTTTCGTTCCAAGTCATTTTTAAAAAAAATATTAATGATCAATTTTTACCGGAACATGAAATGTTAAGATAAAATAAAGGATTTTTATAAATAAAGTGATTATTGGCCTTTTTTCCGTTTATCTTTTTTATTCAATAAATTAAACCAATTAATAATCAACATGTTGTTCTAAGCTATTTCTGACAGGGTAATTAGCATTTTAATCTTTGTTTCCTTCTTTTTTTAAAAACTGTATTAAATGCCTTTGTTTTTAAATTTACAGTACACGGAAGAAAAACTTGGGAGTGCAGAGAAAACAGAACTGGATGCTCAGTTTGAAAATCTGATTGAGCGGTCTGATCGCACAAAACAATGGACAGAGAAAATCATTGCACGCATCGAGGCTGTGCTCCAACCAAATCCAAGTAAGAAAAACACAATTTTGAAGTTTTAATTTTAACCCCTTCGCCGCGGCTGACCATTTTTCTATTTATTCCCCAGGAGCGGGAGACTTGTACCCTGTTTACATTTGATCCCGAGCTCGGGGTCAGCCCTGGATCACAAACTGAGTGTAAACGCTCTCGGGACCAAATTTTGGTCTTGCGTTGGCGGAGGGTTCGATCCCGAGCTCGGGATCAGTTTACCGTTAGATAAGCAATTAATCTTTACCGCATCCTGCCGCATCCGCTCCACAGCCATAGCGGGGGAAAAGCCTGTGAAATTCAAGTGGCCTTGTACACTGTACATGCACAATCCATGCACACATTGATCAGTACATACACATAGAGCATGCCCTTTGACTGCAACTTCTGGCACCGCGCTCGAGATCAACTACAGAATGTAAACGCGGCACTCGGGATCATTGCCGTTAACATTCTTATCAAAGGGGATCAATTTTGATCCCGAGCTCATGATCAGTGTAAAACACGGTCTTTATATCAAGTCCTGGCTTTGTATGTCTCTGGGGCGGGATACTTGATGACTAGTGTTTATTTCAAGTCGTAAATCAATTTTATTTCTCAAGTCAAGTCATTTTCTCCAGAGTCACGTTTCAAGTCATAAACAAAAAGTATATTACCATGCAAGAACACCCAGGGTTTGGCTTGTTTTGACCTATAATGTAAAAATGTTAGTTTGATGATAAAATGCAAAATAAATGATAAATTTATTATGATAAAAAAATATTGTGTTGTACACACAGACAAACGTATGGAAGACTTCTTTAATGCCAAGCTCGATCGTAAAGTGCAAGATCGGGAGACAAACTCTGAAGCTTGTGGACAGACCATGATTGAAGCTGGAAATGAACTGGGACCTGGAACACAATATGGTATGTTTGACTGATTTAACCGTGAGGCTTAAAGCCCCAATACATCATTTGCAGTGACCCAAATTTTACTTCACGAGTTGACAAGAAAAATCTGACTAAAAGTGTTGATAGCAATGGTAACAAACACCACATGATTTTTCCCCACGTGTAAAATGGTACCTTTGTGGGAGAAATTGCCAACTGAAGGTGCTTTAAAAAAAAATGTGCAGACAATGTTTTTTACCATTTATTCAACACAAAAAACATGCATGGATTTTTCAGGTTTTCTGAAGTATTACTGCATCTATGTGGCTGACATTTCTACAAGGCAGTTTATCAACATTTATTCTTTAGTTATGTATTGCTGCTGTTCCTGTTTTTAAAAGTTTTCCAATCACGTAATCGTAAACTTTATGTATTTTATCTCGATTCCATGCAATCTTAGGTGCGGCCCTGGTGCAGTGCGGCAGTACACAGAAAAAGCTCGGCCAGTTTGAGAAGGAATTCATGCAGGCAGCAATCACTAACTTCATGAGTCCACTGCACAACTTTCTGGAAACTGACATGAAGACCATAGCGGTAAGCCTCAAGTTTATTGTTTATTGTTATGAACAGTTTGGGGCAATTTCAGAAATTCAGATTTGAGTCTTTCCACGGAATAAGGGTCATTTTGGCAACACAGACCATATTTTTTCAGAAAATACCTTTGCCTAAAATGTACAATGTAGTGTCCGTCCCGGTTACGAGCGTATATTAATTGGAAATTTGTACACAGGGTTTTTGGAAAGGCATGTTGTCACACTATTTTTGGGCATAAGTTATCTCTTCAGAAAAACTTTAACTTATTTCTTTTATTTTGAGACCAGACGAAGGTATTTCCTCAAAAATATGGTCTGTGTTGCCAAAATGCCCCCTTTACTGTGGAAAGACCCATTTACATTTCAGAGACTTTGAGGGCTTGTAATGCTGAATACTGAAAAAGTACTCGTACATTCAAATTGTTGTTGCAGTGGTACTTATAGTGCCCTGTTATATTCATTCACGTTTTCATAGGGCAATCTCTCACTGATTATGATATTCTTGTTTAACTATGCTACATGGACACCACACATGTTTAAAGGCCTGTCTACTCAGGCCAACATTTGTTGGCCAACAAGGTCCAACTGACAATCTGTCTGACGAGGTCGGCCGACCGAAAGTTGGATGGTGTGGACACCACTCCAGACAACGCCCAACAACATCCAACAAGTTGGTCCATGTTGGAACATGTAGCTATCGCCCGACTTTGTTGGAGCTTGTTGGAGAAACGGGCCAATAGCAGATTAGAATGCCTGTCACGTGAAGGCAGCAACCAACTGCAGTTGATATGCTGGAACATGTTGGTTCGCACGGTCGAGCACATCCATGTGCCGCCCAACAAGTTCCAACTTGTTGGTTCAAACATGTTGGACAACAAATGTGTAGAAGGGTCTCAATACACTGTCAAGACATTGTATATGGTCTGTAGTTTGGTACATGTACACCATAATGTAAGTTCTTTTACTGTAGTAAGACATTCTTTTATTTTGAATATTGACTGAGGTAGCTCGGCTGGAATGAGACATAGTTTTTGAGATATGATATGTCACAAAACGTCACCCAACTTCATCAGCAAACTGACATACATGTACTTTCACACTGGACAAAATCCTAAAATTTTGGGTAAATCAAGGTAAACAAACTGGACTTTTCACACATGCCTTCTTTAACCTAGGGTAAATCTTGACAATAGACTGCCGAAGTGAATACGTCACCTTTTGTTGGTTGCCTAGGCAATGGCTCTAAACTAAAAAATCACTGAACCGTGTCCCTGTGCTTTTCCAACGGTACTTTTGCCGACGGCCATGATAGTTTAGAGCCAATTGTCATGGCAACCACGTCACACTTCAACTGTCTATGGGATTCATCTGTTTATATCCTAAGGGAAATGTTTTAAGAGTCAAAATTTGTGGTTTCTTGCAGAAAGAGCGTAAAATCTTGTCAAACAAGCGGTTGGATCTCGACGCGGCCAAGGGCAAGCTTCGCAAGACCAAGGGCCCGGAGTCGTCCAAACTTGTGAGTAAAATCTTTAGTCTGCATACATTCTTTATTTTACCAATTTAACTAATTGAGTAAAATTTCTACAAATTACATGTAAATGCTGATCTTTCCTTATGAGGCCTCACATGGACTTTAATTAATGACTGTCATGTACGTGAAAAATATGGGTCTGTCCACAGTAATGGGGTACATTTCTGTAACATTCAAGATCTTAGGTCCCAGTTCACTTCAAATGTCTTAATTTTATCTTTAAATTATCAAGCTAAACTGAGCAAATAACTTTTTCACCAAGGAGTAAGAAAAATAGTCCTACAACATACATTTGTGAAAACCCCGTGCACAAATTTTTCTATTATGCATGTAGCAAAGACGGAAAAAAAGTCACAAAATTGTCTGTCCACGTTACATACGTAATAAGAAAATTTGTACACAAGCTTTTCCAAAATGTATGTTGTGGCAGCAATTTCTTACCTTTTTGGGCAAAAGTTATCTCCTGAGAACAAAACAAGGACATTTCTTTAATTCTGAGATAAACTAAAGACATCTGAAAGGAATTATTGACTTATTTTTCAAATGTACCCCATTACTGTGGAAAGACCCATATACGGTTAAAATAATAAATGCAAATTGTTCTCTGACTGGAAGATCAAAGTAGCTGAGATATGTAACATGTTTTAACGTGTATGACCACCTAATGTGACAAGGCCGACTAATACTGAGGCTGACTGCACCAGCCTCCGTAAGATCCGCTGAGGCAGGGTGCGCCACTCTGCCTGAAGTGCCTTCTTGAGCTCTTACACCTCTAGGACTGTTTAGGAGACGTGCAGATGCAATAGTCAGCTCGTCCCACACTGATTGATAATCGAACCAAATTGGTTTTCTGCGAGCCCTTAACTGCAGGATTCTCCCAGAAACAGAAAATGTCGCATTTTTATTACTGTGGAAATCACTTTGTTCAAACGGGTCCTTTTGGACCTGGAGGAAATCTCTGAAGCGGAACAGTCTTGAAAGCGATTCCAAAGTGATTGGTCGATCAGTGCCTTGTTATTCACAAGTTCATTGTATTCAACAAATTTCTGTTCTGATCAAAGATAGATATCGAAGAAAATCATGTTTTTTTAAAAATAATTATATATTACTGAAAAGGATCTGCACATAGCAGACAACAATAGACTCTTTGTACGGACGGCCATGACAGGGTGCAGTCACATTGTCACCGTGCGTCATACACGAGTAGGCACTTTGTGGATCTATTGTCACATCATTTAAATATGAAAACCTGCCTCTGTCATGGCTTCTGGTGCATGGGTCTATATTTTCTAAGTGAGGCATTTGCATGGTATTGCATGAGACCATGTATCCACTATACAGGGTGGATAAAAAAAAAAAAAACCGAGATATTATTGATAATTGTAACTAAAGTAGGGCACGTATGAATGAACGGGAGATATCATCTGTTAGGGTGGAATCTCCTCTTTAAAATGACACCCTGATCATGTCATTATGTTTCCGGTTGACTGAGCAGTGATCAATGGCAAGGGTCTAGTTATGGATTTGCGCCACTTTCTTTAATGCATGGCATAGCCTGTTTGGACGACCAAGCTGGTCGTCCATTGGTAACCTACATGTAATGTACATGTAGAAATTAACAAGCCGATAAAAATGTTGGTGGAGGGAAAACCTGCATTTTCTTAAACAGAATACAGTCAATCCTACATGCGAATGCAGCGATTTTTGGTTGAGTACAAGGTCTGGACGAAGGGGAACTGGTCGGTCATCCGAGAACATTAAAGCAATTCAGTAGGCCCTAGGGAGAACGCAGCAGTCATAGACAAAATGGTTTAGGACTGGCCCGAACCATGTTCAACAAAATTGTTTGGTGATAGCCTTACAGAATTGTGGCTCGTAAGACAACATCAACTGCTTTCTGGTTATCTTCAGAGGCATCTTAGGTTTTGCCAATGTATACTTGATCGTCCAAACAGGCTATGCCATGGTTCAGGCCACTGGACGCCATTAAAGAAAGTGGCGCAAATTTCAAACTAGACCCTTGCATAACATTGATCACTGCTCAGTCAACCGGAAACATAATGACATGATATCTCCCTTTGATTCATATGTGCCCTACTTTAGTCACAATTAGCGATAATATCTCGGTTTCGGTTTTTTTTTTTATCCACCCTGTATTATTGCATTCATTGGCACTTTCCAAGTCTCGGCTTTGGCTTCGCTTCAGCACAGCTCCATTGTACAACGGCATGTTTGAATCCGGAGCCGAACTATAGTAAAAGCCAAGTTTTCTCACGTGGTGCATATTCTTTCACTCTTGCATACTCACTGCTTTCGCTCACAGCCAAACATCGATGACATGATCCGTGCAGTAAGTGTGAAAATTGTTGAAAGTGGTGCATATTGGTCCAGTGTTTGCCCCACCCCCCTGTAGCCCCACCCTTTCTGTTGCCCCACCCTAATTGGACAATTGAATTTATAAGCAGAATAGTGTGTGAAGCATATGGCATGATTGTAAACTGTTAGAACAGCATTGCCTAACCATTCTAGGCACATTATCTACATAGTTGCAAATATATGAGTCTGTTTTCAATACTGGAGAGACCTTTTCGTCCAGGATTATATCTCTGTACAATGTCATTCATCTTCTCTCAAAACAAAAGAAATATCTTAATATGGATCTAAGGAGATAACTTCAGCTAAAGAACTGCAACGAATAGTGCTACAACATACCTTATGTAACAAGGACACCAAAAAATGTCACAAAGTATGTGTCCTATGTTACATACGTTAAATAGGAAATTTGTACACAGGGTTTTCAGAAAGGTATGTTGTCGCACTATTTGTTGCTTAAGTTATCTCCTTAGATCTGTCTTAAGATATTTCTTTTGTTTTGAGAGAAGATAACTGGCATTGCACAGAGATATATGATCCTGGTGAAAAAGTCTCTTCAGTATTGAAAACAGACATGCCAATTCGGGCATTTCACAATAAAAGCCCCATCAAGAGTTTTACGCGGAAATGCTACATTCGATGTGCACACGCGTCATGTATGGGGGAAATGGTCGACACGAGCATTGCTTAACGTGTGATAAAGTATTATTATTATGTCTATTCTCGAGAAAAGAGCACTAAATAAACGTTTTTCTTCGCAAACATTGTTAACCTGGTTTAAATTTATAATCTAGGCTTCCTAAATAAACTTCAACCTCTAAATCAGGTATTCGTTTTCAACTTCTAGGGTTGTTTTTGAGACTGTGACTCCATAGGTCAGCTCATTCCATGCAGGTTCAATCAGGTTGAAAACCCGACAAAATTTGGGTTTTTTTTAGAGCCCTAAAACTGCAGGATTTTCTCAGAATTGAACTACAGGATTTTCAATCGGGTCCACTTGGACCTGGACAAAATCACTGAACGGGAACAGTCTTGAAAGCGATCCCAAAGTTAAGCGATCCCAGATATTAAACCTTATTAACAGAATTTGTGCAATTGTGTTTTGTGAACAATATTGATTGTGTATGCTGAGACACGCATGTTGTTTAGTGACAGATGGTGTAGCTGTGTGATGTGGTGTTGCATGATGATTACGTGCCTTTACGGTTCCCCCACAGTTCTCTGCGCACAGTCGGCGCGCAGTGCATGATGGAGCAGAAATATAGTACACCGCACAGGAGCGCTAAGTTTGATCGTGTACAAACAATGGGGTTTTTCAGGGGAGTGGAGCTCAGATACAGATTCAACCTACTGTATATCTGTTTTGAGATTATATCAGAGTCTTGATTGATTCATACGAGTTCGGTGCACACACTAGGATGCAGGACGATTAACGTGCACTCTGCACAGCTGTATACCGACAAGACTGCCTCGCACTCACAACTGGTGCATGGTGCCCTGCGTGTGCACCGATCTCGTAAGAATCAAGTCAGTATTTCACCCCCAGACGCTGATATCATCTCAAAACAGGTACATATACATGTAGCAGGTTGAATCTGTATCTAAGCTATACATGTATATCTTACCAGACAACACGAGTGTCAGTGTTCTCCACTGGTCCAAATTTTGTCCGGGTGCGCCAATGTCGCTCAGCGGGGGCGGGGGTTGAAGACGACGATTTCCAATGGGCCACGCACGCGCTCTCAACGATCCACCCGTAACTTGATACGCCACTTCACTGAGAATACAGCGCCATCAAGAGATGAACGAATTCACCACTTGAGGGCGCTGTTTAAAACAAATGCATGCAACTGTCATGGCCGTTATATCGACGCCGATGCGATAGATTTGCGTGTTAAGTGATCGATAATAGCAAGCGAATTATGTTTGGTGAATTTACACCTAATTTTGGAATGACTTGGCTGTACTTTTACAGTGTTTTAAAGGGGAAAATTTATTATTTTTGTCCGGGCGGCCGAGTTTTTTGTCCGGACAAAACCGGCAGTGGAGATCACTGAGTGTCAAAAACACAAATTTGCCACATTTTACGAGTTTGAAGCGGCCGAGAGCTCCACTCCCCAGCGAAATCCTATTCATTTGTACACGATTAAACTTGGTGCTCCTATGCGGTATACTAGATTTTCGTTCAATCATGCACTGCGCGCCGATTGTGGGAGAACTGTAAAGGCACACTTATTCATAGACAGTGTTTACATTTTTTGGCTCATCGTGATTTGTTTGTGTTTGTTGTTTTGACAAGTTGGGGAAAAAAATCATGATGACTGGAATTATGATGAATAGAATCAGAGGTGGGATTGTTTTTATTTCTCCCTGTGGTTGGGTGTACATGTACATATTCATTTTGCTGGTACGGCATCACTGTACATGGCAACTGTTGTTATTCTTAAACAAGGTTTTGAATTTTTAATGACCAATATGAGTCACAACTGACTGATATTATTATAATTATTTCTGATATTTTACCAGGATAACCCGATTCACTACGTAAAGTGGTCTTCCCCGGGGTCCTGGAGTATAAAAACACAAATATAAAATACATGTATATAAAATAAAAAGTACTGTAAATATATTTATGAAACGACATAAAACCCAAGAAAATTTAAATTAAGATTAAAAGAGATTTAATAATACGGCAGCTAACATAACAGGGGCAGTCTTTCAATACCCTTATTTCAACAGAGGCCAAGACTGCCCATGTTATGTAGCCATCGTGAAATTGACTCCACCCAACGTAAAATCCTATTGAATAAAAACAAAGTTCACATAAAACAAAAAACAACACGCACAGGTAAAATCAAAGTGTTAAGGACTAAAATAAGATTAAAGTTTTAAAAACCCATATAGATTAAATAAGATTAAAGTTAAACCCATATAGATTAAATAAGATTAAAGTTAAACCCATATAGATTAAATAAGATTAAAGTTAAACCCATATAGATTAAATAAGATTAAAGTTAAACCCATATAGATTAAATAAAATTAAACATAAACATAAGCATAAACAATGTGCACATGCACCGCATATTACGTACATGTAGTTCATGTTACGGGAACAGTGTGTGTATAGAGCATGCGAATAATGTGCGTGAACTGCATTTATTTTAAAACTTTGATATCCAATTTTTTCAACTTTTTTTCCCCCAAGGGCTTTACGCCCCAGAATTGAGAAAATAAATTTAAAATGAAAAGAAATAAAAAGGAAGACCCTAATCTTGACTCTTATACCCTGGTCCAAATTTGTGTAATCCACACCGTGTTGCAGTGAATAAATTTTAAGAGAATTCTTAGCTGCATGTTTTCGCAGAGCTTCTTTTTTGTAGCAGACCCCATCTGTTGCAAAGAATACTAATTTTCTCTCTGCATTTAAGGCCCGTTTACACTTGATCATGTTGATTCGCTTTTGCCGAATCAAACTCACAATTTCCAAAAAGGGAATTGAAGCCTGGTGGGACCTTAGTGTAAACGCAAAAGGTGATCAGACCCTGGTCTGATTCCCCTTTTTCAAGTCACCTTTGGGGTAGGGTTGAACCCCGCAAATTGTCAAGGTCGCTTGTAGTGTAAACGTTACCCGAATACAGATTCGGCAATTTGAGTGTCCTTGGGGTGGTGCCAGCAGTGTAGTAGATTCATTGACTAATCTGGCACTAGTGCCGCAACACCTAACAGCTCACGCATGCGCTGCAGTTACAATAAGGGGTGACCTTTGCAGTTTTTGAGGGCGAGTTGAACCCGAATTGAGGTGTAGTGTAAATGCAGCAAATGTTCCGTTTTGCGTTCGTAATAAAAATGCTGGGTCTGTATCCACCTTTGCCAGTTTGAGTGTAAACACCGTGTTTAGTCACATATCACTGGAAAAAAAATGGGAAAAAAACATAAATGTACACCTGCTGTCTAATGAAATTCTATGAGACGTTTGCAAACATTACATAACACACGTCTGGCAGACCCAACAAGGTCACAAGCCTAGACAATTGGTGCAGATGAAATTTACAACGCTTCACGTGAATGGTGTGTAATTTCGTTGCTCGCCTTGGAGGCTAAAACTAACTTAAATGCAATCTGTATTTTTAGTTGAACAGTGGATTGATCGTATCTAGTGATTCGATTATTTATTTGTTTTCTTTCAGGCCGAAGCTGAGCTCCGCGTCGCTCAGTCCGAGTTCGACCGGCAGTATGAAATTACCAAGCTGCTTTTGGAAGGAGTTAGCAGTGCACATGTGAGTTTATACTGAAATGTGTACGTACAGTCAAACCTGCTATTAAGGCCACCTTGATAAACAGGCCACCTGTTCAGCAGCGTAGCTAGGGTTCTCTCCATAGGAGGGCGCCAGTGGAGTAACGAAAAATTTCGCCAGTCCATGAGTGGGGAGCGGAGGGGGGCGGCTCGTGCCCTCTTCACCCCCAGATTTCCTTTACAATTTGGCATATATTACAATCACACCATCGTACTTTACACCAGATAAACAGCACCTTATACAGTTTTCTTAAAACAAAATTTAAAATTTAAAAATAACAAATTATATACAAATAAAAAACGAAAGTTCTATGGGGAAAGCCATTGCACCATCTTTTTATCTGTTTGCCAAATTTCGAGTGGGTAGTGACTGGGGAGGCGACAATTTTTCATCGGGGAAGCGCGTGTACCAAGGTGGCTTTATAATAAAGGTTTAAGCACACTACCAATGTTTATCATCCGATCAAACCTAGACCAGTTGACACATTTTTGGAAGAACAAAATATTTAAAAAGCAGATTTGATTGGCCAAAAGTTAAGACGAGGTTAAGCACCACAAATACTGACTCTTGAGTCATTTCTACATTTATAGTATAAATATTCTCACCAAAAGATAATACTTTGCAATACTCTAAGGCGGCCGCCTCGAAGCGAGATTTGCCACACCGACAGGCCGTCCACAGCCGTCACGTTCAAAACACGGTGTGTTCAAATGAATGGTGAACAATGGACGTATTTACATGTCAACCGTGGAAGACAGCGGCAAAGCTGACGTTTTAACTCATCAACCGCCCCTGTGACTATACATTGCCAGAATGTTTAGACGTCCTTCGGCGTCAAGTGGTTAAATAAATTTTAAAAATAAAAAAAATAAAAACAGTGATTCGGGTCAGATTTGAGTCAGAATCATCAAGTCATCAAGTCATCAACATTTGAAGTCTTGTTTTGGTTTGCAAACTTACAATGTACCTTCTTCTGAATGTCTGCATTTTATGTTTCTTGATTGTACAGTCCAACCATTTGAGTCGGCTGCAGTATTTCATTGAGGCTCAGCAAGCCTACTTTGAGCAGTGTCAGAAGGCCATGACGGAGCTCCAGTCACAGATGGCAAAGTAAGTAGTTTAAAGACAGATAACATTATTAGAAAACAGCATTACATAACTAGAGAATGATGTTGATAAACTGCCTTGTAGAAATTTCAGCCACATAGATGCAGTAATACTTCAGAAAATCTTAAAAATACATGCATGGTTTTTGTCTTGAAAGAACGTTAAAAAGCCCTTTCAGTTAGCAATTTCTCCCACAAAGGTACCATTTTACACAGGGAAAATAATAATTTGAAAAACCGTTTTTGCCGAACGTTTAAACGAAACCCAATTTTAAAGAATTTCAATAATTTCCAGAGGGTTATTTGTAATGATTTCATGAAACTGAAATAAATATATTATAAGGGGTCGTAGTAGAATTTAGACCAGATAAAGGTTCAATTATTATTTTGGGGGCCTAGAAGTATTGTGTACATTGCACATCTATCTATAAACACCAGCAACAATCTTTAGTGTTGGCCGAACGGTTAACCAGCACTCGAAAGAATTGCAAACTGGTTTCTGAATTAACTGTAAATTCCCATCCCTAGTTACCACTGCTATCAACACTTTTAGTCAGGTTTTTCTTGTCAACTCGTGAAGTAAAATTTGGGGTAACTGCAAATGATGTATTGGGGTTTTAAAATGAGGGAATAACTGCCGGTTGGTTGGTCTTTTAAACTGCAGGCTACAATGTAGTTTACCAACAATCTTCTTTTTTTTTTTAAAGATGTAATGCCGTAGTTCTAGGAATAGAAATATAATCTGCTAATTATATAATTGGCCTTTATTTTTAAAAATAGGAGTCAAGAAATTTGACCGAATAAGAAACAAATAAAAACTTCTTCCACAAAAATCTGCTAAGATGGAAAATGCTATTTATGGCCTTCTGTGAAGTATGATATATTTTCCGGAAACTCCCATTTTTATTTAGCTCAATAACTTTCATTTCTCAGTCTCATTTTCCCTTTAAATTGCAGTTCAAAACCTTTTATTTCGTGTTTTAGTTTCGTCTTGGACATAGTTTTGAGAAATGTTATCTTATATCTGAGCAAGGGGCCTTTCAAATGTGATTAATTCATTGGAGATAAATTCATTGAATGAATGAAAAATGCAAATAATAGGGGAATTATCCTACAATGATTCGCCTCTGTAAAGACGATACCCATTTTTTTTAAATTCACATAAATAGGCACATTTGGCAATCGAGAATATATTTTTATACTCTTATCTCAAAATAAATGAAATACAGAGAAACATGTATATAATTTAATAATAATGGTGTTTTATATAGCGCACATAGTATCTATCCTGCAGGATACTCATGGCGCTTTACACATTATCACCCTGGTCATTGGGCACAACTCCCTGGGTAGTATGCACCCCCAGTAGCCGACACAAGTGCTCAGCCTGACACAATCACCCAAAGGCTGCAACCCTTGCAAGTACCAATTTACTCCTTGGGCAAAATGCCTTGCCCAAGGACACACGCACCATAGACGCGACCGGAATCGAACCCACGATTGTAGAATTAGACACAGTCTTGAGTTCAATGCATTATCCTAAGTTAACCAAACTGCTCGGCTACGGTACTCCATATACACTAGCAGTGTATGTAAATAGTAATAATTGACAAAACAATTCTGGTTACATATTTTTATACAGAGAGATTTTAGAAAAGTATGTTCCCCTTTTGGGGATTAAATTATCTTCTAAGAACAACTTTTTGTTTTATTTTAAGACAACGTAAAGTCCTTTGTTTGAAAGTATAGATTCTGTTGCCAAATGTACCTTTTTACTGTGGAAAGACCAATATTTGCTGCATGAAATAAGTAAAATGTGAGGCACTCTATAAAGATTAGTCGCTTCTCGCACAGCTTGGGCCCAAGTTTTTACGACCATGACTAGAAATCAGCAACAGATCTAATATGAACTAACAATAGGCCTTTTTACACTACAACCTCTTACCCCGGGTTGAGACCGCCCTGGGCTGAAATGCCAATTTTCAACCCTGCTTTTAACCCTGAATCGTTTCACACTTGTTTCTACCAAACCAGGTTTATCTCGCCCCGGGGCGAGTTCAACCCCGAGTTGAATGGGGAGGATTCACACTTGTGCAACACCCACCCAGGGCGAATGATATAATTGACCGTTCCTTATAAGTGCTGTCTCCTGGCATTTTATCATCTCTTTTTCTGCCCTGTTTTTCTATTAATTGCCTGTGCCATTTTTTTTTTACTGGAGAAAAGTGCAAAAGTGGATTATTATAATTATTATTTATTCGGCCATCAACAAACAACAAATACAGTAATAAATTGGGAAACAATTACTATCAATTTCAAAAAGATCAGTACAAAATTGGTAAAAGGGAGGGCAGGGATAGGGCTGATGGTATTAGGGAAGGGAGGGATTGGTGGATGGGATCAACAACAAACAAAGCATTAAAAGCTGGCCAGGATAAACAAAAGTATACTGAAACACTGTAGTCCGAGGACATGTCTAATGAGGACCTGGCGAATTATGTAAAAACAGCCTCTCAAAACGGAAGCTCTGATCTTCCAACATACAACATGCATGTTCATGTGTATGCCGTCGCAGTATTCAGGCAAATTATTTAAAAAACGGTAAAATCTGCGCACTTTAGCATGACATTTGTAGCTCAATTGTAGCGGCAAGAATCTCAACCCTGCTCATTTCTCACTACCGTTTTCAACATGGGGCGAAAAATTTCAACCCTGGTCCCGAGCAGGGTTGAGTTCAACCTGGGTTGAAACCAATCTCGGGGTTGAAATTTATCTTCCCACAAACGTCGCTTTTTTTAAACCCCGCCCGCGTCAACCCCAATATTTTTTTTAAGTGTGAAAAGACCTAATGAAAATTTGTGGTGGTACTCTGATAAATTTTCAGGTACCGTGCAGAATTTCTATTGTATTTTCGTATTTTAATGAGTCTATCTCCGCCACTGATTTCTACATTTACCAAGACTGTGCGAGAAGCGACTAATTTTCACAGAGCGCATCACAAATGTGTTTAATTATCAATAGAAGCTGCAGTGGCCCCGCTCCGCATGTAGCTATGGAAGCGCAGGAGATTACGGAAGGGTAAAAAGGGTGATTGGCGAAAGGTGGGTGTATGCAAGAGACCCACTGAGGCACTGATTGTGCACTGTGTCGGCCATCTTGGTCAAATATTTCATGCAAATAAAAGTTTCTTTTAAGCATGTTTTTGAGGCAGTTGTACTTTATTAAGGAAGAGGAAACACTCACAGAAGGCTGCTTAATTCTCCAGAATGTCGCCAGCATAGCAAAGTCTGTTAAGCCGGCCGTACACCTTGCGTTTCGTCCATGATCCGATCACGATAGCGCATGTTGTGCAGTTGCATCACAAGGTGTACGGGTTTTGCGATGCACTCCGATGGCGATGTGGTCACGATTTTGTGTACGTGTCCGTCGCAACGCAATCGTAGAAGCTCGAAATTTTTCGTGTCTGTGCAATCGCAACGGAGTCGGAATGCAAGGTGTACGGTCGGCTTATTTTTCAAACCAGTGTGACTTCTGACTATTTGAAAACAAATTAATTTGCGTATAAATATGTTTCATGTAAGTAGCCATATTTTGCCAGACGGTGCTCGGACCCGAGAGGGTATGGTAAGGTCATACTTAACAGCGTGCTGGATACGATAAACAAGCGAACGCTTGTACAGGCAACGTTTAGCGTCAAAAATGTGTTACCAACATTGAAAAGAAAAGCGCCAGATCAGGAAATACATAGGTAGCATTTTTTAAAAAGTGTTTCCTTTTCCTTTAAGTTTTGCAGTTTGTTTAAAATTGCAGTTTGTCGCCATGGTAACACAGTGCACATTTTGCCTCTTTTTTTGCATCTTTTCATTTCTTTCCTGCATGCCCTGGGCCTATTCTCACGCTTTCTTTCTGTTGCCTCTATATTGCTCCTACCGCATTCTCACTTTCCGGTCTCGTTTTTCTTTTTCTCTTTTCTCACAATTCCATGCAGTATTCCTGGGTCGCTGGGTAACATCCGTCCTTATAACCCTCCCATGGCCACTACCAATGCGGCCGCGGCCCCCTCTGCCCCGCCAATAGGGGGCGACATACTAGGAGAGAGCCACGCTGATGCGCAAAGTGGCAGGCGAAAGGCGCGGGTGCTGTATGATTATGATGCGTCAGACCCGACCGAACTTTCATGTCTTGCCGACGAGGTATGGAAATATCCAACATCAAAATATCTTTAAAGGGGAATTATACCCAAGAAACGAAAGCCCTTGTGCTCAACAAGTACAACTCGTACATTATTGTATAAATGCAAAGAACATGACATATTACCTACTGGAAAGCGGATACGAATTTCACAAAGAATGGCAATTTTAGCGGATACAAGTGCCGCCATTTTGTCTAAACTTTTTTGTGTATTGCCATAGGAATGCACAAAGGACTTGTACGCAATGACGTCCTTCTTTGCCCAGTATTTGGACAAAATGGCGGCGCCCATAGTACGACGCATCGCTAAAATTGCCATTCTTTATGAAGTTGTGTCCGCTAATATTTCATGTTCTTTGCATTACAATAATGTACGAGTTGTACTTGTTGAGCACAAGGTCTTTTGTTTCTTCGGTATTTTCCTTTTTAGTAATTCACAAAATAGGAAATGTTCACTTTTGCTCAGTAAATTTGTAAAAAGATTCTTCCTACCCCAGTTTTAATTCAAAATTTACACGTCTAGTGGCCTTCATACAGTATTTTCCGTTAGTGGCTGAGGTGCTTGTGCTATAAGGTGGATGTTGTGGGTTCAGTTCCCTCCTTGGGTCACCTGGTGCTTTTCACACAGCCATTGTAAATTTAAAGGTAAATAAAAGTTCTGCGAAAATGTCAGAAAATTTGCACTGACGGTGAATTGACATGGTACATATAAATTTTTGTTCAAACATTTAAACGAACGTGTTTCTACTGATTACGGTTACCGTTTTTGAAACGTTTCGGTCCCGTTATCCATCCAGTAGAAATATAGCCTTAAATTGTTATTTTCTCATGCGCAGAATGGCAAAGTAAAATGCACTCGGAGAAGGTACATGTATTTGCCAATAGTATTTTGGCATTAGAAACAGCAAACTGCTTTTTTTTATACTGGGGCACGTCCTTCCATTTTCCGTCCTTCCATCTGCACACATGCGCTGCGGGAAACAGCTGTGATAATAATTAACCACTTGATGCTGGAGGATGTGTAAACACATTCTGGCAATGTACATTGTATAGTCACATGGGCGGTTGACGAGTGTTGCAAAGTATGATCTTTTGGTGAGAAGATTCATACAACTTAATACAGAAATGACTCTTAAGAGTCAGTATTTGTGGTGCTTGACCTGGTCTTAACTTTTGGCCAATATTTGACTTTTAAAATAAATTGATATTTTTTGCCAACAAAAATCCCGGCGTCACATGGTTAAAGGCATTGCCAATTGCATCGCAAAGAAGTGTTTAAAATGCTATTGGCCGCAGTAGAAATATTGTTTTTAAAAAGGCAACTCGTCACCAGTGCATTGTGCTATCTAATGCATGTATACAAATTACCAGGTCAAAGGTCATTAAGCATGCAAAATATAGTTCACACTTTTTGGATCTGGTAACTTGACTCAGCACTATCATTCACGTACTCATTCTCAGTAGATGATTCATTAGTCGGAACATGCATGACAATGCACTAGTATAGACCCTTTGCACAGACCGCCATGACAGGGGGAATGTTTTCATATTTAAATGATGTGACAATAGATCCACAAACTGCCTACTTATGCATGACGCACGGTGACGCAATGTGACTGCCCCCTGTCATGGCCGCCCGTGCAAAAGTCTATATCCATTGCATAATCATTTTTGAGTTTTCAGAAATGTTTTCATCATCTCTGCATCTTAATATCATCAAACGAAATTTATTTTAAAACAATTATTTTCTTTTGAGCAATAATTGTGACATTTTAGTTTCTTAATATCCGTATTTAATTTGCCATGTTGGGAAATTTTAACACAAAATTAAAGTCAAGTAATAATAGTAATAATGGCCCTTTCTTATAGAGCGCATTTCGCACACAGTCTCAATGCGCTTTACATTGTTACCCCTGTTCATTGGGCTCAATAATATAATTCCTTTAATCCTTCTCAACTCCTTGGGAATGCAACATATGGGATCTAGTGTGGTCTAGTGGGTATGAAGCGGGACTCCCAATCAGAGGTTGTGGGTTCAAGCCCCACTATGACCAACGTGTCTGTTTCCCTGGGCAAGGCACTTAATCCCAGTTGCCTCGTCAACCGAAGCGATATTTGGGAAGCTGTTAAGGGGAATGCCACAATCTAACTGCTGATAGGGTTGAGCGCCTGGCCAGCAGCCACCTAGTTGAAGCGAAATGGTTCTGGTGATTCCCTGATGGCAGCAGTAATAATGGTAACAACGCCAGGAGCACCCCGCAGGGTGGACACGTGCGCTATATAAGAATCCACCATTATTATTATTATCAACATCTGGTATGGTGCCTGATCACCATTGCAATGAATGAAACAACCAAACTTGGGATATAGTATGCAGTTTGTGCAGCTTATGCGCACAGGCATTTAATCAAACACATCAGCTTTCACTACCCTCACAGGTACCCATTTACTCCTGGATGGAGAAAAGCAATTTGTAGTAAAGTGCCTTGCCCAAGGGCACACATTATTTGATAAGAACGAACTGGCCGCCCATTTTTTGATAAGTCAATAGGCAGTCACTAGCATTACTCAATTTCAGCCAGATTTTAATGAATTAAGGATTATTTTTCATGTAAGAAAATTCCCTATCAGGATCCAGGGATACCTAGATTCTGAGGTTGCCAGGTTTGGCCTGGGTACCCTGTAAAAGAACTGGGTCTTTCCACAGTAAAGGGGCCATTTTGGCAACACAGACCATATTTTTGAGGAATCATCTTTGTCTGGTCTCAAAATAAAGAAATAAGTTTCAGTCGTTCTGAAGAGATAACTTACAGGCCCAAAAAGGGTTACAAATAGTGTGACAACATGCCTTTCTAAAAACCTTGTGTACAAATTTCCAATATACATGTACTCTCGTAACCGGGACGGGCACTTGTGGAAAGACTTATATACAGGTTTTGTAACGTCCCAATTTTTTTATCAACAATTTGACCTGGAAAAACCTCGCTCAAAATTAATGGAAGATAGAAGTAGTTTCAGCTGTCTAATGCTGTAGGGGCGTTCGAGATGCTTACACCGTGTACCATGGGGTTTACACCGGGGAAGCCCCAGAAGATGCAAAACGAACAACACGGGGTTTCGCTTTGAATTCTAGTAACACAACTCAAAGGTTGTTGCCAGGCAGGGCTTGGAAATTTGTACACAGGGTTTTTAGTAAGGCATGTTGTCACACTATTTGTAACCCTTTTTGGGCCTAAGTTATCTCTTCAGAACAACTGAAACTTATTTCTTTTATTTTGAGACCAGACAAGAATATTTTTTGGAAAATATTGTCTGTGTTGCCAAAATGCCCCCTTTACCGTGGAAAGACTCAACTACATATTAATATGAATGTGTAGTACATGTACGTGGTAAATGTGGTATGTTTTTATGTGCAACAATATATCTGTTTCTATGCCAACAGGTAATAACGGTGTACAGTCTGCCAGGCATGGACAAGGATTGGATGATTGGCGAGCGTGGGAGCCAACAGGGCAGGGTACCGCTTACATATCTGGAACTCATCTCTTGAAGGGGAGTAAAAAACGGACAAACTTTGTGTTGCCAAGGTTACTGGGTCAACACTAAAACCAGTGAACTGTTTCCCTGCGCTTTAGCAATAGACATTTCAGATTACCAGTGAATGTTAAGATCCAGTTACCCTGGCAACTCACGTCACACTTATAGACATAGGCTCGTCAATGCGCGACAGACAAATTCGTGCCACAAATTTCACCGCGCTCCATACCTTTCCCTGGCAGCCGCTCTTATGGTCCCAGAGGGTGTAGGGCCATGGTGCAGGCTAATAGCCTCGTTCATTCTGCAAATAGGGTGTGTATCTTTTCGAAATCAAATATTTATCACAGAAAACACACCCTTTGTAAATTCATAACATTTAGTTTCAGCCATATTCACATAATATTACAGATATGGTCACATTTGCTTCAAGAAGATGTCATATAGACGGTTGAATTTACCGTATATGGGAACTCTTTTGGTACAAATGACATACAACAACATACACAACTAAGCGCGCGCGTGTGATTCGATTAGCCTAGCAACGCATAAACGCACTGTGGCGAGCTCGCATAAATAATGAGCCTCCACCCTCTGGGATTGTAAGAGCAGCTGCCCTAATCAGGCAAGGTATGGAGAACGGTGAAATTCGTGGCACACATTTGTTCGTGGTGTATTGACGAGCCTGTGTCTTTAGGTAGTCTATTGTGTACAAAATTAAGACAAATTTCAACAACAACAAAAGCTGCCCTACGAGATGGCAGCTATTCGATATGATCTACATGCCAGAGACTTTTATTTTATTGTCTACATGTAACTATAATCTGCACATCGGTAGGTTTAAAGGCCTGTAGATGATCTGTTTTTGAGTGATAAAAAAACCATTATAAATCAAAAGAAAGACATCAACAAACTCATCCGAAGAAATTTCAGCTTTGTAAAATGTACCACGTTTAAAAAAACCATGACAATCCATATGCGTTTTCCTGGTCTTGGCGGGGTGTTTCAAATATTCGTACTCAGTTGATCGGGTACTATGTGGCTTGCGTCATGCACTCTGTGGCGCACATCATATACTGCGTGTGCGCGCGATCCATAAAAATGCATCGCGTTAGAACACGCAGTACACAGCGCCCATGCATTTTGGACCGCGAATAAGTAAATCGTTTGCAAACGATCTAAATAATTTCATCTTTACGGATTATTTTCTGGTAAAATTATATCATTTTGAGCGGAAACCTTTCATTGGGTAGTTGCTATTAATTCAATCTTTACTTTCAGAACTTTACCCCTGTAAACTCGTTGATTACTTTTTGGGGTCATTGCAAATGATACACTGGGCCTTTAAAGGGAAAGTTCTCTAACACAGGGCAGTTTTAACAAATGGAAATCGTACAAAAAGAAGAAACGGAACAAAGAATTAAACAAAGTTTATTTGTAATATATCTCCAGCACATTAACATGTAGTTATAATGCATAATAATTTAAAAGATGAAACAAATTAGCTGGGTTTAGTGTGATAAATGTTATGTTAATTATGGTTTTGCATATGATTAGTCAGCCACAAATTTAAATTTTCACGTTTCTTTTGTCTTTTAGTTGTTAATATTCATAAAATGATGTTTCAAACTTATTTACCATATTTTCAATCCTACATGTTCAATCCTATTTTTAATCCTACATCCAAAATCAATTTCTTGACTTTCCTAATAATTTTGGGACAAAGTGTATAAAATCTCCAGAGACTATTAAAAAATGCTTTTAAAAAGGCAGACATTTTCACACAAGGCCTAAAAACTCCCAAGGTTTGAGATATTTTCTCATGCTTGAGAAAATCTTACAAAAGTGCCATCGTCTGAAAGGACATCAATGCTCAAAAGTGACAAGCATTCCTTGAGAAATTTTCTCAATCCTTGAGATATTTTGGCGGAGGTCCAGAACTACGACAAAATCTTCCGCTAGCGGAAGATTTCTCAAGGTATCCTTGAGAACGATCGTGTGAAACGATTTGTACAATGTCCTTTGCGACAGTCAATGCAATGCGCATGCATGGATACATTTATACACCGTACACGACCTTTGTGACAGCGCAGCGTACACGCGCCCCGGTCACGCGAAATTCAAAGTGAATGTATTCCGTAAGTATGTCCACCGGTCATGGCCTTAATCACCGTTCCGATCCTGGATTTTGACCATGTCATCCATTTTTGATTGGATTGTGGACGAC
This sequence comes from Henricia sp. BOLD:AAB3569, assembly GCA_037783545.1. Taxonomy (NCBI): domain Eukaryota; kingdom Metazoa; phylum Echinodermata; class Asteroidea; order Spinulosida; family Echinasteridae; genus Henricia; species Henricia sp. BOLD:AAB3569. Next base: position 223,308 of record JBBELK010000007.1, read on the forward strand.
TCCATCATAGCCCCGTGAAGAATTTGTCTCCTCGGCTGTCGCAGTACACTTTCTCATGCATGGGTACGGTATGTTTTTGGCTGCTGGTACCAGCTATGCGCATAATCAATGGTCTGCCGACGACCAGCAGAAATAAGCATTCTTGTCTCAAGGAACGCCAATGATGGTTTCACCGTGTCATGTGAAAGTATGCCAAATCACCCTACCGTGTAATCATAAAGTTAATAATCCCTGCTCCTAAATTCTGTCTTAACCTTGCTAGTTTTTTTTTATGTCGTGTGAAAAGGGCTATACAGGGTGTCCCAGAAAAAAACGAAACCGAGATTTATCAATGTTTGATCATACTTTAATCTCAATCTTAAATAATAAATGACACATATTTGGAAAGCTTAGTTCCTCATCTTTCATTTGATACCACTCATATGATACATACTTCACGCATGAATGAATAAAGACAATATGAAGCAGGGCAACCAAAAAGTCGTTTGGACAACGATACCTGAATTTCAGGGGTTTTAACACGCATGTTTTTAATACAAACGTTACCATCTCCGAATCTATTCATGCAATAATTCGGTCAGGTGTTAACAACACGAATGATTTTAAAAAAACATGGAAATTCAATCCATATTTAAATGCAGGATATCTGTCATCCCTGGCTCATTTTTCCTGACTGAGGTATCATACGAAAGGGCAGGAAATGAACTTTTTAGAAATGTGATTATTTCTTTGAAATTCAGGTATCGTTGTGCAAACGACGTTTTGGTAGCCCTGCTTCATATTGTCTTTATTCATTCATGCGTGAAGTATGTATCATATGAGTGGTATCAAATGAAAGATGAGGAACTAAGCTTTCCAAATATTTGTCATTTATTATTCAAGATTGAGATTAAAGTATGATTAAACATCGATAAATCTTGGTTTCATTTTTTTCTATGACAAACTCTGTATATCGCCAACTTGAATCACATATTCCATGAATGATAACTCATGACTAAAACTCAGTAATCTTATTGTAACATTAACTTGTAACACATTAGAAAAGCATTATGAAAGCCATTAAATCGATTAATGAATATTGATAAATAAATAAAATTAGTGATTTAAATGATTAGATTGATAATTTTCAATTGACAACTCATTTGGTCTTCCAATTACATTACATATCAGTTAGGGATTAGTATGTCCTTGCATAAAAACTCTTTCAATCTAGCTATGATAGGATAATATTAGTTATAGGCAAATATATTAGTAAGGTTTTGGCATGCACAGTTATAGATCTCGGTTAGAAATCTTTACCTTTAATTATCCATTTTTCACCATGGTGTAGAGGCAGTGTTGACAATAACTACACAAAAAAGATTTGTGTAAACGTCACAATACGCACATACCAAACGTTGTCGTATTGCCTAACTATGTTAGAACGAAACCTCGCTATTAAAAATGCCTTTTCTTTTTGATGATATTGTACTATAAAAATGGTTTCATTTTATTTATAAAGTATATATTCCTTTAAACGAAGCATGTATTTTTTAGGAAATTCAGAGGTTTAAGACTTCAACAATATAAGTTTGCTGCAACTACCATTTTTCATATGACATGAAAAAATTACCAAGTAAAATCATGTCATGTTAGAACTGCTTTGTTGACGTCTATAGACCGTATCAAATAGCTGCCATCTTGAGGACATGCATGGTTGCACATTTTATGCCTACATTGGGTACGTTCAGACACAGTACTGAAAGTGGACTAACTTCGGTTCAACCGAAAACGGTCTATCTCAGTTGTGTCTGAACGGTCTACGTAGACTGCTTTTAGTACCAAAAATGGTCTAACTACGGTCCATGTAGACCGCCGAGGAGGCTACGTAGACCGTTTTCGGTTTAACTCAAGTTAGACCCTCTAGTACCGTGTTTGGACAGTTGAACATCCGGTCTAAGTCACCGCAGTGACCCACCTCATTCAAGCACGCGAACGCGCAAAGCGTGCGGCATGTATTCTTGGCGTTCATGGCGGAAGTCAGGATGCAGCTGCGTGACCTGAGATAGACCGTTTTAGGTCTAACTCGGTCATGTCTGAACACTCAGTTTTTAGGCCAGGAAAAGCGAAGGCAGAATGTTAGACTTTTTTCCGCCTCCGTAGTCCTATGTTTAAACATAGCCATTGTCGACCAATTTAAATGTGAAAAGTTGCCCTACAAGATGGCAGCTATTCGATACGGTCTATGAACTCCATATCTTATACACAACCCTCTAAAATATTTTCTACAGAATGAATCACTTGAATGTGAATGTTTTTAAAGGAGTCTGATCAGATGTTTCAAGAAAATGTATTTCGTTTTAACCCAAGAATTATATATAATACCTCCCCAAAATACTATCCATGGGAAGCAAACAGGAAATTTGCAATCTCCAATTTGGATGTGGACGCAAAAAAGTTGGTGTAATCACTGCACTGCTTTATGGAACCAGATAAATTAGTTTACTAAACATCGGTGGTGTTTTGACAATATTATTGAAAATATATGGATTGAGAATGCAAAATTTCAGAATGGTAATGAGAAAAATATGACATGATATGGTATCAAAATCTCAACACCCATGGGAAAAATTGGGGGTTCAAAAATATGATCTGGGCATGCTCCTTTAAGATATCTAGACACTTTTGTGCTAAAACTTTGCATTTTTTATCCATTAATTAATTAAGAAAGAATATGCTAACTTTAACACAAGCCATACTTTTATTTTCTGTTAAATTAAGCAGGGTTGTAGTCGAGTCCATCACAAGTCTATCACAAGTCCAGAGCGGATAAAATCACTAGTCTGTGACAAGTCCCGCACAAGTCCAGTAACAAGAAGCAAAGGATGAACACGCACAAAAGAATGCCTTTGTTGGAGTTCATTTGATTAACTTGTGACTTGAATTAAGACCCAGGGACTCGTGGTGGACTTGTGAAGGCTTGTGAGGACGTGTGAAGGAGTTGTGATGGACTTGACTACAACCATGGAACTACATTGTACATGTAAGTAATGTTTACTTTAATCACATGGGTTAGCCGATATTCTGAAAGAACTACAATGTATGTTAATCTTTTTTCTTCTTCTTTGTGCTGATAAAAATCTTTGCACGATTAAACACTAGGCTTACTCGAAAACGTGTTAAAGAAAATCATCTTAAAGAAAAACCCAAACTGCTATAAAACTGGGGCCAATTTCATAGCGCTGCTCAACGGCCGATTTTATGTTAACTGAGCATCTGCTATTTCATAGGCATCGTTAACGGTAAGCAACTGAAAACTTTGCTTAAGATAGTGAGGCAACAACAGCCGTCTCCAGGCGCGCACATGCTTAAGCACGCCGTGGTCATGAAATAGCGCTTAACTCGTCTGCTACAGTAAGCATGCCGTTACTGCTTGCGCTTAAGCGGCTCTATGAAATTGGGCCCTGGTTATAGAAGGCATTGTTACGATCCTGGAAGAATTTCTCTCCCCTGAACGTTCGCAAGACGAATCAGTGATATTACGGTAAGTAAAACATTTGATATTTTATTTTATTATTAATTCCTTTTGGTACTGAAACCAGGGACTCCTCATGAGTGCCCTTGGCACTGTAGCTTGTAAGTCTGAAGAAACCTGTGAAGGGAAGATGATGAAGAAATGCTCATTCGATTGCGCTGAGGTGTGTCTTTGGCCAAATGCTCTTTTGTATATAGACTCTATACACAATCTCACCAAATCGTACCTAATCGTTGGAAATTCGTGACAAAAATCGCACAGTGGGAGGCCCGCTTTGAATTTTTTTTGCTGCTCGGTATAGATCTTAAGAGTCTTGATAGACTTATTATGGTTCAGGATTTAAATGCCAGATTATCTTTCTCTTGGCTTGGTTTTTATAACGCATTACATTTTATGTCGTAGGCACAGCACGCTGGATACCTGACGTATCATGATTCATCGCTATGTGATGGGTTCACGGCTCATTGCTATGGTCATTTTCTTGACCAGTGAAATGGTAAGGTACTGCATTACAAAATGTAATCTGGACATGCTCCTTAAATGTTTCAAAATGAGCGGACAAATTTGTCAGCATTTTTATATCACTGCTAGTAACTGAATTTGTATTCTTTTAATGTTCTTTTTTATTTTTTATTTATTTTTTATTTTTTTATATATTTTTTATTTTTTTTATTTTTTATTTTTTATTTTTTTAAATTGACTTTTAACTCCAGATTTCTGCCTGGCTGCTTATCTTTGTGTTCCTCCCAGCATTGTGGGTTAAAGGTAGAATTGATTGGTAAACTGTTAAAATTATTTCCACTCATGATTAGAAGCCCATGTTGATAATCTGCCCTTTAGTAATTTCAGTATACTTCTGAAAACTTGCAAAATCCATGCATGGTTTTTGTGTTGAGTTGAATGGTAAAAAAGTCGTTTGCAAAAGCTTTTTTTTTAGAAAACCACCTTCATTCCGTGGCGCTTCTACAAAAAGCGCTAGTGTTACCGTAGCGCTTCTACAAAAAGTGTTAGGGTTACCGTAGCGCTTCTACAAAAAGCGCTAGGGTTACCGGGGCGCTTCTACTAAAAGCGCTAGGGATTCCGTAGCGCTTCTACTAAAAGCGCTAGGGATTCCGTAGCGCTTATACAAAAAGCGCTAGGGTTACCGTAGCGCTTCTACAAAAAGCGCTAGGGTTACCGTAGCGCTTCTACAAAAAGCACTAGGGTTACCGTATCGCTTCTACAAGAAGCGCTAGGGTTACCGGGGCGCTTCTACTAAAAGCGCTAGGGATTCCGTAGCGCTTATACAAAAAGCGCTAGGGTTACCGTAGCGCTTCTACAAAAAGCACTAGGGTTACCGTATCGCTTCTACAAAAAGCGCTAGGGTTACCGGGGCGCTTCTACTAAAAGCGCTAGGGATTCCGTAGCGCTTATACAAAAAGCGCTAGGGTTACCGTAGCGCTTATACAAAAAGCGCTAGGGTTACCGTAGCGCTTCTACAAAAAGCGCTAGGGTTACCGTAGCGCTTCTACAAAAAGCACTAGGGTTACCGTAGCGCTTCTACTAAAAGCGCTAGGGATTCCGTGGCGCTTCTACAAAAAGCGCTAGTGTTACCGTAGCGCTTCTACAAAAAGCACTAGGGTTACCGTAGCGCTTCTACAAAAAGCGCTAGGGTTACCGTAGCGCTTCTACAAAAAGCGCTAGGGTTACCATGGCGCTTCTACAAAAAGCACTAGGGTTACCGTAGCGCTTCTACAAAAAGCGCTAGGGTTACCGTGGCGCTTCTACAAAAAGCGCTAGGGATTCCGTGGCGCTTCTACAAAAAGCGCTAGTGTTACCGTAGCGCTTCTACAAAAAGCACTAGGGTTACCGTAGCGCTTCTACAAAAAGCGCTAGGGTTACCGTAGCGCTTCTACAAAAAGCGCTAGGGTTACCATGGCGCTTCTACAAAAAGCACTAGGGTTACCGTAGCGCTTCTACAAAAAGCGCTAGGGTTACCGTGGCGCTTCTACAAAAAGCGCTAGTGTGACCGTGGCGCTTCTAAAAAAAGGGCTAGTGTTACCGTAGCGCTTCTACAAAAAGCACTAGGGTTACCGTGGCGCTTCTACAAAATGCGCTAGGGTTACCGTGGCGCTTCTACAAAAAGCACTAGGGTTACCGTAGCGCTTCTACAAAAAGCGCTAGGGTTACCGTGGCGCTTCTACAAAAAGCGCTAGTGTGACCGTGGCGCTTCTACAAAAAGCGCTAGTGTTACCGTAGCGCTTCTACAAAAAGCACTAGGGTTACCGTGGCGCTTCTACAAAAAGCACTATGGTTACCGTGGCGCTTCTACAAAAAGCGCTAGGGTTACCGTGGCGCTTCTACTAAAAGCGCTAGGGTTACCGTAGGGCTTCTACAAAAAGCACTAGGGTTACCGTGGCGCTTCTACAAAAAGCGCTAGGGTTACCGTGGCGCTTCTACAAAAAACGCTAGGGTTACCGTAGCGCTTCTACAAAAAGCCCTAGGGTTACCGTGGCGCTTCTACAAAAAGCGCTAGGGTTACCGTGGCGCTTCTACAAAAAGCGCTAGGGTTACCGTGGCGCTTCTACAAAAAGCGCTAGGGTTACCGTGGCGCTTCTACAAAAAGCGCTAGGGTTACCGTGGCGCTTCTACTAAAAGTGCTAGGGTTACCGTGGCGCTTCTACTAAAAGCGCTAGGGTTACCGTGGCGCTTCTACTAAAAGCGCTAGGGATTCCGTGGCGCTTCTACAAAAAGCGCTAGGGTTACCGTGGCGCTTCTACAAAAAGCGCTAGGGTTACCGTGGCGCTTCTACAAAAAGCGCTAGGGTTACCGTGGCGCTTCTACTAAAAGCGCTAGGGTTACCGTGGCGCTTCTACAAAAAGCGCTAGGGTTACCGTGGCGCTTCTACAAAAAGCGCTAGGGTTACCGTGGCGCTTCTACTAAAAGCGCTAGGGTTACCGTGGCGCTTCTACAAAAAGCGCTAGGGTTACCGTGGCGCTTCTACAAAAAGCGCTAGGGTTACCGTGGCGCTTCTACAAAAAGCGCTAGGGTTACCGTGGCGCTTCTACAAAAAGCGCTAGGGTTACCGTGGCGCTTCTACAAAAAGCGCTAGGGTTACCGTGGCGCTTCTACAAAAAGCACTAGGGTTACCGTAGCGCTTCTACAAAAAGAGCTAGGGTTACCGTGGCGCTTCTACAAAAAGCACTAGGGTTACCGTGGCGCTTCTACAAAAAGCACTACGGTTACCGTAGCGCTTCTACAAAAAGCGCTAGGGTTACCGTGGCGCTTCTACAAAAAGCACTAGGGTTACCGTAGCGCTTCTACAAAAAGAGCTAGGGTTACCGTGGCGCTTCTACAAAAAGCGCTAGGGTTACCGTGGCGCTTCTACAAAAAGCGCTAGGGTTACCGTGGCGCTTCTACAAAAAGCGCTAGGGTTACCGTGGCGCTTCTACTAAAAGCGCTAGGGTTACCGTGGCGCTTCTACAAAAAGCACTAGTGTTACCGTGGCGCTTCTACAAAAAGCACTAGGGTTACCGTAGCGCTTCTAAAAAAAGCGCTAGGGTTACCGTGGCGCTTCTAAAAAAAGCGCTAGGGTTACCGTGGCGCTTCTACTAAAAGCGCTAGGGTTACCGTGGCGCTTCTACAAAAAGCGCTAGGGTTACTGTGGCGCTTCTACAAAAAGCGCTAGGGTTACCGTAGCGCTTCTACAAAAAGCGCTAGGGTTACCGTGGCGCTTCTACAAAAAGCGCTAGAGTTACCGTGGCACTTCTACAAAAAGCACTAGGGTTACCGTAGCGCTTCTACAAAAAGCACTAGGGTTACCGTAGCGCTTCTACAAAAAGAGCTAGGGTTACCGTGGCGCTTCTACAAAAAGCACTAGGGTTACCGTAGCGCTTCTACAAAAAGCACTACGGTTACCGTAGCGCTTCTACAAAAAGCACTAGGGTTACCGTGGCGCTTCTACAAAACAAGTGGTAGTATACCAAACAAAAATAAACAAGTGGTAGGGTACCCAAAAAAAATAAACAAGTGGTAGGGTACCAACAAAAATAAAAAACAAGTGGTATGGTACCAAAAAAAAACCACTAAACAAGTGGTAGGGTACCAAAAAAATAAAATAAACAAGTGGTAGGGAACCAAAAAAAAACTAAACAAGTGGTAGGGAACCAAAAAAAAACTAAACAAGTGGTAGGGTACCAAAAAAACACTAAACAAGTGTAGGGTACCAAAAAACACTAAACAAGTGGTAGGGTACCAAAAAACACTAAACAAGTGGTCGGGTACCAAAAAACACTAAACAAGTGGTCGGGTACCAAAAAACACTAAACAAGTGGTAGGGTACCAAAAAAACACTAAACAAGTGGTCGGGTACCAAAAAACACTCAACAAGTGTAGGGTACCAAAAAACACTAAACAAGTGGTAGGGTACCAAAAAACACTAAACAAGTGGTAGGGTACCAAAAAACACTAAACAAGTGGTAGGGTACCAAAAAACACTAAACAAGTGGTAGGGTACCAAAAAACACTAAACAAGTGTAGGGTACCAAAAAACACTAAACAAGTGTAGGGTACCCAAAAAACACTCAACAAGTGGTAGGGTACCAAAAAACACTAAACAAGTGGTAGGGTACCCAAAAAACACTAAACAAGTGGTAGGGTACCAAAAAACACTAAACAAGTGGTAGGGTACCAAAAAACACTAAACAAGTGGTAGGGTACCAAAAAACACTAAACAAGTGGTAGGGTACCAAAAAACACTCAACAAGTGGTAGGGTACCCAAAAAACACTAAACAAGTGGTAGGGTACCAAAAAACACTAAACAAGTGGTAGGGTACCAAAAAACACTAAACAAGTGGTAGGGTACCAAAAAACACTAAACAAGTGGTAGGGTACCAAAAAACACTCAACAAGTGGTAGGGTACCCAAAAAACACTCAACAAGTGGTAGGGTACCCAAAAAACACTAAACAAGTGATAGGGTACCAAAAAACACTAAACAAGTGGTAGGGTACCAAAAAACACTAAACAAGTGGTAGGGTACCAAAAAACACTAAACAAGTGGTAGGGTACCCAAAAAACACTAAACAAGTGGTAGGGTACCCAAAAAACACTAAACAAGTGGTAGGGTACCCAAAAAACACTAAACAAGTGGTAGGGTACCCAAAAAAACTAAACAAGTGGTAGGGTACAAAAAAAAAAAAAAAAGTGGTAGGGTACCCAACAAAAAAAAACAAAGTACCAAAAAACCTCCTGCTGCTGCTGCTGCTGCTAAAAATTCCAAAAAAATAACATTCTCCGTCAGACAAATTTTTTAACATTTGCCAAAAAGTGTTCTTGATGCATGTTCCTACATGCATTATAATACTTTTTTGCATAAGCATTTTTTTTCTGAAATTCAGATTTTCTGAAATTGGTAAAAAGCACTTTGTCTACACATTCTTTTTAAAATGGTAGACTCATGAAATGAATTGAGTTAATACCCGTTGTATGTTTGACTGTAGCTCAACAAGGTGTCTTGTAAGTTCAGCCTTTTGTCGTTGAAGTTTCTCGAGTTCTTCTAAATCAGACATCCCATCTATACTAGATTGATGATGCAACGTTGAGTCTCTCTAAGGCTTCTAGTTTGGCTCGTCGTTCCTCGTCAAGGTCACGTTGCCACTGTCAAAGGCGAATGGAACATGGAATACAAGTCAGATGTGACAGAGTCTGGGCTTTTGTATGAATTCCGTTTACAGGTGGCCACTGAGATGCGTTGTGTTAAGTCTATGGAACAGTAAAGTATTTTCAAGGAAAATGGTAATGAGGCAGAAAGCATGCGCGTGGCAAGGGGAAATAGATTGTAATACGATTACGAGATGGGGTCACACTCGTGATTTGCCAATTGTAATACGATTACAATCGTATCACAAATCGAATTATGAAAATTCTCGTCGTTGACCGATTGTGATACGATTACAATAGATTTGGGGTCACACGCACAAAATCTTGTAATTATACTATAGTAATACTACAGTAAATTGGGATGTCGTATTGCGTCTGACCCCGGCCTTAGACTTATGATGGTTATATTGCAATTCAACCCGGGTCTGAAATAAGGACATGTGATTGGCTGTCACGTCTGAAATACTGACCTGTGATTGGCTCTCTATGTACTGGTCGGTGATCTCTTTTAGTTTGCTACTGAGCCTATCTGCCTGTAGGGAGTGTGCGTCAGCGGCCATATTGGTGCCCTCAATCTCTCTTTCAAGCTGTCTCTGTTTCTCTTTGAATCTCTACAAATGCATGGAAAAAAGACAAAAGGTATGAGAACACAAGTTGAAATTGCCTTTAAACTTTTTAGGGAATTGGAAATAGAATGCATAGTTTTAAAAGGTCAGACAATCTGTTAGAACATTCAATCATAATCAGAAAAAAACGTTCCTGTGTCAATTTTGTCAATCTTGTACAATGTACAAATGCCATGAAAATGGAAAGCTGAACCCCAGAATCCCACCTCTGAAGTTTAGCATTCAATAGGATGCATTATTTTTTAAGGTATTGCTTCAAGTATTTAATAATCGGTAAAGATTTGAGTAAAAATTTGAGTAAAAAAAAAAAATCCGAGTCTAAATAAAAATACTGAATTTTAGACAGCTTTTATAAATACCCCAGAAGGCGCAAATACTGCAGCGCTTATTTCTGATTATTTAACTCAGAATGTATTATTCATTAAAAGATATATTGTCCGTGCGTTTTGGGTGTGGTAGGGTACCCAAAAAACACTAAACAAGTGGTAGGGTACCCAAAAAACACTAAACAAGTGGTAGGGTACCCAAAAAACACTAAACAAGTGGTAGGGTACCCAAAAAAACTAAACAAGTGGTAGGGTACAAAAAAAAAAAAAAAAGTGGTAGGGTACCCAACAAAAAAAAACAAAGTACCAAAAAACCTCCTGCTGCTGCTGCTGCTGCTAAAAATTCCAAAAAAATAACATTCTCCGTCAGACAAATTTTTTAACATTTGCCAAAAAGTGTTCTTGATGCATGTTCCTACATGCATTATAATACTTTTTTGCATAAGCATTTTTTTTCTGAAATTCAGATTTTCTGAAATTGGTAAAAAGCACTTTGTCTACACATTCTTTTTAAAATGGTAGACTCATGAAATGAATTGAGTTAATACCCGTTGTATGTTTGACTGTAGCTCAACAAGGTGTCTTGTAAGTTCAGCCTTTTGTCGTTGAAGTTTCTCGAGTTCTTCTAAATCAGACATCCCATCTATACTAGATTGATGATGCAACGTTGAGTCTCTCTAAGGCTTCTAGTTTGGCTCGTCGTTCCTCGTCAAGGTCACGTTGCCACTGTCAAAGGCGAATGGAACATGGAATACAAGTCAGATGTGACAGAGTCTGGGCTTTTGTATGAATTCCGTTTACAGGTGGCCACTGAGATGCGTTGTGTTAAGTCTATGGAACAGTAAAGTATTTTCAAGGAAAATGGTAATGAGGCAGAAAGCATGCGCGTGGCAAGGGGAAATAGATTGTAATACGATTACGAGATGGGGTCACACTCGTGATTTGCCAATTGTAATACGATTACAATCGTATCACAAATCGAATTATGAAAATTCTCGTCGTTGACCGATTGTGATACGATTACAATAGATTTGGGGTCACACGCACAAAATCTTGTAATTATACTATAGTAATACTACAGTAAATTGGGATGTCGTATTGCGTCTGACCCCGGCCTTAGACTTATGATGGTTATATTGCAATTCAACCCGGGTCTGAAATAAGGACATGTGATTGGCTGTCACGTCTGAAATACTGACCTGTGATTGGCTCTCTATGTACTGGTCGGTGATCTCTTTTAGTTTGCTACTGAGCCTATCTGCCTGTAGGGAGTGTGCGTCAGCGGCCATATTGGTGCCCTCAATCTCTCTTTCAAGCTGTCTCTGTTTCTCTTTGAATCTCTACAAATGCATGGAAAAAAGACAAAAGGTATGAGAACACAAGTTGAAATTGCCTTTAAACTTTTTAGGGAATTGGAAATAGAATGCATAGTTTTAAAAGGTCAGACAATCTGTTAGAACATTCAATCATAATCAGAAAAAAACGTTCCTGTGTCAATTTTGTCAATCTTGTACAATGTACAAATGCCATGAAAATGGAAAGCTGAACCCCAGAATCCCACCTCTGAAGTTTAGCATTCAATAGGATGCATTATTTTTTAAGGTATTGCTTCAAGTATTTAATAATCGGTAAAGATTTGAGTAAAAATTTGAGTAAAGATTTGAGTAAAGATTTGAGTAAAGATTTGAGTAAAGATTTGAGTAAAGATTTGAGTAAAGATTTGAGTAAAGATTTGAGTAAAGATTTGAGTAAAGATTTGAGTAAAGATTTGAGTAAAGATTTGAGTAAAGATTTGAGTAAAGATTTGAGTAAAGATTTGAGTAAAGATTTGAGTAAAGATTTGAGTAAAGATTTGAGTAAAGATTTGAGTAAAGATTTGAGTAAAGATTTGAGTAAAGATTTGAGTAAAGATTTGAGTAAAGATTTGAGTAAAGATTTGAGTAAAGATTTGAGTAAAAATTTGAGTAAAAATTTGAGTAAAAATTTGAGTAAAAATTTGAAACGCATGAAGAAATTTACTGCCAGGACTTTGTGACTTTGTTGATGGCCGATTCAAATTTTGACATGATTTTTAAAGTTCTACATGCATGACAATCTGACTTACTAATTCACTGCAGTTGCCTCGAGTCTTCATCAGCACATAGACAGCGTAACCAGGGATGCCTATCAGCATTGACATAATGATAAGCCAGCCTAGTGCCTTAGCCCATGGTGGGTACTCGCCGCTGTATGAAGGCTCTGTCCAGCTTACTTAGTTAAACACCAGAATTATCTTGGAAAAATTAAGACAGTTAACAATTAATCACATTCAAATTGACAAATTATAAATCAGCACTGGCAGCCTCGTTTCTGTCACCTAACAGAATCTGGCCAATCACGGCTAGTGTTATTAAGGCCTGGTATTGGGTGACGTCACGCAGCTCTTCGCAGGCTCTCATGCGAAGTTGAGCAGTGGTTAGGTGCAGAAAAACCGTGCAAAACCACTGCGCAGTAGGCATGGTTTTTTTTTTACACCACAGCGAGGGGTACACCCCAATTTTTCAACCCGAATAGAGTCTAAGTTTCCAATGACTGATACTTCTCAAGTGACAATCTTAGAAATAGTCAGAACTCTTACTCTCACTATTAGAGAAAAAGAAGAAACCGAGAAAGTTCGAAAAATCCCAAACATGACTGAGGTTCGAACCAGAGACCTTATGATTACAAGTCGAGCTCTCTCTAGCAAAAATCGCACAGTGGGAGGCCCGCTTTAAGCCGAAATAGTGCCAGTGTATACCAGGCTTTATGGCAACTAGTTGTATCCAGTTGCAGTCAGTTTTGTTGACGTACGCGTACATTCAACTAGTTGCTGTCAGTTAAACGAGTGCATCTGAATACGTGAGGCGCACATCGACAGCAACTGATCAGTTGAGCTAGTTGCTTCTAGTTGCAAGGTCGGTGTACGCTAGGCTTTACCGGAGTTGCCGTGTCGATGTGTGTGCTCTGGAAATGTAGACCTGGCTGGATGCTCATATCAGGTGCTGTCGAAGAGTGCGCTACCCACACTGACAGAAACTGATCAGTTGAGTTGCTTCTAATTGCAAGTTAGATGTATGCTATACATTAGTCAAGTATTGAGTTACCTGCACATAAGGGCATTCCAGGGTTTACCGCAACCTTTCCAGAGAAGCTCCGATGTGAAGGAGATGATGAAATAATAGAACGTGTATGTGATGCAATGCCGTAGGTTGTTGTCATGTACAATGCTGTGATGACCTATGGAGAGCAAGCGAGAAAGACTGCCTTTAGAAAACATGCTCTTGTACATGGATACGTCAAAGTCATGCTATAAAAATGGAATACACAAGACTGCTACATTAAAAATGCGAGTCTAAATAAAAATACTGAATTTTAGACAGCTTTTATAAATAGGCGCAAATAAGGCGCAAATACTGCAGCGCTTATTTCTGATTATTTAACTCAGAATGTATTATTCATTAAAAGATATATTGTCCGTGCGTTTTGGGTGTGGCACCTTGAAAAATTATTATTTTCTTGAATTGATATTTTTCTAGAAACATATTCGCTTTTAAATAAGACATCAACGAAAAAAATAAAAAATAAAAAAGTCAACCAACGTTTAGTTATGGAACAAATAAATACTGTCATATTTTAAATTATTGGCAGTCCACCAATAATTCAACTCATGGCAAGGCGTAGACTTGCCCAAGTCTGACTTCACGTGTTTGGTCTGTAATGGACTAGTGGCCTGTCTAATTTATTTTCTTCTTTTTGAGACAGACGAAAAGGGATCAGGCAGGCCACTAGTCTGTAGGGCGCGCAGTACGCTGCGCAGTACGCTGCGCATTACAGACCAAACACGGAAGTCGGACTTGGGCAAATCTAGGTAAGGCACAAAAACGTCTAAAATACGTCTAAGAAAGTATAAAATACAAAGTATGTTTTTTTATAAAATAAATAAATAAATGCTTTAAAAATTCGTTCAGAGAAAAAAAATCAAATTTGCTGAGCACCACGGACAATATAACTTTAAACATTCTCAGCTCCCTGGGGAGTACACATCCCCAGAAGCCTGTCAGATACATCACCTTCGCTATCCTTGCAGGTACCCATTTACTCCAAAGTAGAGAGAAGCAATTTATGGTAGTAAAGTGGCTAGCTCAAGAACACACATGCCATGGGCAAGGTCCGAGCTAAAACTCACGTGAAGAATCAACCAAGGCCTCGAGTTACATCACTGAGTTGGACGGTTTAGAGTTTCCTAAAAATTACTGGAAATATAGCTGACAGTTGGAACAAAATCAGTTGTAAAGAAATTGTTTATTATTTATACAATTTTTTTTTACAAATTCATGATTTATGTTGGTTGAGTGTTGACAATTGCAACAGAAATTGAAAAAGTAACTTTAGTTAAGCAAGTAAGGGCCATGCTGAATGTTCAAGCACTTGTGAGAGTTAAAGGCACAGGCTCGTCAGCAAAGTGCACGCGCCAAATTCGTACCACAAAATATTTGGGGCACGCGCATTGCCGACGAGCCTGTGCCTTTAAAAGAGCGTGTCCAGATCACATTTTGACACTCCCCCTCACATTTTTCCCATGAGTTTTGAAATGTTTATATACCATATCATTTGTCATATTTTTTTCATTGCTATTCTGAAATTTTTCGGGTTCAATCGGTATATTTTCAAGGATATCGTCAAAAAACAACCGATGTTTTGTAAACTAATTTATCTGGTTCCATGGTGCAGTGATTACATCAACATTTTTGCTTCCACATCCAAATTGGAGATTGCAAATTTGCTGTTTTCTTCCCAAGTATTTTATATGATTGTTAGGTTAAAACGAAATCCATTTTCTGGAAAAATCTGAAAACGCTCCTTCAATACGAACTGATAAATTGAGATATCAATTAGAAACATTGACCTCAAAATAATGGAGAGGTGCACAGCAGCTGCAGCTATGCATCGGCCATCTTTCTCCGGGAAAGACAATACTTTGCCTAGACTGGTCTTTAGTCAACAAGATTGCTTGCATTCCTTTTAACACATGTACTCCAGCAAATGTAGTACATATAACCAGTCTAGGCAAAGCATTGTCTTGCCTGGAGTAATATGGCGGACGGCTGCTTCATTCAGGCAGTCGCTGTATATATCCAGTCCATTGTATTTAAGTCAGTGTTGCCATCAAATTGATTTAAAAGAGAAAAAAAATCAGAATTGAGTCTTTCCACGGTGAAGGGGGCATTTTGGCAACACAGACCATATTTTCCAGAAAATACCTTTGTCAGGTCTCAAAGTTTAAGTTGTTCTGAAGAGATAACTTAAGCCCAAAAAGGGTTACAAATAGTGTGACAACATGTATTTCCAAAAACCACGTGTACACATTTCCAATATACGCTCGTAACCGGGACGGCCTAAAATGTAACACAAGTGTCCGTTCCTGTTACGAGCGTATATTGGAAATTTGTACACAGGGTTTTTAGAAAGGCATGTTGTCACACTATTATCTCTTCAGAACAACTTAAACTTATTTCTTTTATTTTGAGACTAGGCAAAGGTATTTCCTCGAAAATATGGTATGTGTGGCCAAAATATCCCTTTTACTGTGGAAAGACCCAATTCTACATCAAATAATTATGGCACGGTCTTCCAAAATAAGGGGGGTAAATGAAGCACCCTGTTAAACCCTTAAGCACAACCTTACTGAAATCATAAATATCTATTTTTATACATTTATATTTTCTGTAAATAAAATAATTATTTCGCAAATAGCATTTAATATAATTGTTTACCTTTTTGTTAATTTCTCAAGAAAACTAACCAAAAAAAGAAGAAAATATTTCATGCAAAAATAAACAACACCAATGAAAAACATCGAAGTTTTGAACAGACATTTATATGCCCCTCCCTCTAGAATGTATTAACCAATAAGATTATGCAAAAGCATCCAAGCCCCGCCCCTTCTGGACTGCACTGACCAATGACCACTTTGGGTATTAATTAGTGCGTGTTCTTTTGGCAGCAATCGTTATATTCGGGGATCAGAATTTTAACCTTTCGAATATATCCGAAAATTTAGCTATTAAATACTGAAACGAAACCACAATTCACCAAATGTCCCTCGAACAAAGGATATTATCCATCGTTTCAGGGACTCTAGTCATGCTAATTTCATGCTTAAATTCCCATATTGTGTACATACATGTAGGAAGTACGTGTAGGAAGTGCATGTACAGTATATAAACATGTACATGTATGCATGTACTCCATTTTTTGTGGAATGCATTTTTAATCTTATGAATAGCAAAAATATACTTATTTTTCTCCGAACAATATGTCCGTTTGACACAGACACAAAAAACCAAGCCGGCCCATTAGCGTATTTTATGAGAAACTTTGTTTCTAGAAATCCTTAAAGGAGCGTGTCCAGATCGCATTTTTTACCCCCCGTTTTCCCCATGGTGTTGAGATTTTGATACCATATCATTTGTCATATTTTTCTCATTACTATTCTGAAATTTCACGCTCCCAATCCACATATGTTTTGTAAACTAATTTATCCGTTCCATAAAGCAGTGCAGTAATTACACCACCCTTTTTGCTTCAACATCCAAACTGGAGATTGCAAATTTCCTGTTTTCGTCCCACGGTTAGGTTGGAGCGAAATCCATTTTCTGGAAAAATCTTAACAAGCCCCTTTAAGCTATTTACAAGAACATAACAAAGGTAATTCTTTGTGGCACAAGACGGACTTGTGCCAAAGGACACCTATTTTTAGGGTAAATGTGTATAAATCTCCCGAACAGATACCAAAATACATACCGGGGTAAATTGCATTGAAGGTTTTCTTCAACTACAAAAACAAAATAAACTCCTCAAAAAAGTTTGGAAACTCAAGTTTGACTGACGATTTCTCTCTTGTTGCAAATTCATTTCCCTTGAATTTGGTATCATTGGAAAGCCCTGTTATTCGTCTTTACAATGACGTGTCATTTGTTATGATTAAGCAACTGGGGGATGTGCAGCACAGCTGAATACGGGGGTGGGTGTAAAGTGAAATGTCACAAATTGCATTGCTATTGTCAAAAAGTGTATTGACACATTCTCATCCCCCAAGCAAAAGGGGAATGCACTGTATGACAATAGCAGTGAATTTTGTGACATTTCACTTTCCACCCACCCCCATATTCAGCTGAGCTGCACATCACCAAATTGCTTAATCATAACAAATGACACATAATTGTAAAGAGGAATAACAGGGCTTTCCAATGATACCAAATTCAAGGAAAATGATTAAGTAACAAGAGAGAAATCGTCAGTCAAACATGAGTTTCCTAACTTTTTTTTGAGGAGTTTAATATGCTGGCCCCAAAGTCACTTAATATAAACTAGATTCAAAGGTGTCCAAGACTTGAACAAATAACATCTTGGCACGGACTTTTCAGAATTCCCTTCCATGAAACCGCCATTTAATTTGGCTAAAAAGCGAGGCTGTATGTGCAAAAACAACAAATACCTCACGTATTTGGCTTTTATTACGGAGAGATCCATTGCAAAAATATGGCGTTTGCATGTCAAGCCTCTGTTTGAATTCCACTGTGCGAGGAGCACACAGCTCCATATTGGCTTTTTTGCATCATACTAAAACAGCGCATTTCAAAAATGACATAAAACACTGAATTCAATCGTCATCCAAATGTTTTCCCGAAGTCACAACACTCGTTGGCCACAAGCTATCCCATAATGCACCACACTCAACTACGTGCAAATCACAAACGTAAAATCCGCGACTGAAGCGCTGTATTTAAACACATACGATCTTAGCGCCGACAAGCTCTTGAAGTTTTGAAAATGACGTATTCCTCAGACCGCAAAAACAATATTTTCTCCTTGTTTACAATGTCGCACAAAAACATCAGAAATTGACCTTTTTAAGTCCACAATGTGGATTTAACACAAAGTAATCCACAAAGGCTTTAGCTAGTAGCTTAATGCAAAGTCTGGGTCATGCACTTTAATCCGAGGTATATCAGCGCATGTCAATAACTGTTGTTCAAGCACACGTGTCAATCCTGCGTTGACAATTTTTTTCTCAACTATCCGCAGAAAAAATAAGGCACTCGGAATACATATGTTTTGCAGCACAAGTACATAAGTTGAACATTTCACATTTTGCACTTGCGTTCAAGATGTGCGTCATCATTAGGCTTAGAAGTAGCGATTTTTTTTCCGCGTCCAACTTGGAATTTATATTAGAACTCTGAGCGACTTTTCCACAACTCTGCAGAATTTTCCAACTGATGTCGAGTCTTACAACTGGACCTAAATCGCAGTTGTTTTCTGAGAGCGACGTAAAGCAGATTTGTGACGAAAAATCAGTGAAATATCTCGTGGTTGAATCAAGCATTTTTCTCGCTCTGATTGCGTCATACAACATATTGGGTCGCGGAATTCCAAATCACAATTTTGGATTCAAGTTTACATGCGAGACTTCCGGAATTGGAGAATTCAGAAGTGGTGCTGGCATATCCACAATCGAAAAAACTGCTACAAGTTTCGTAACTTTCATAATGTGAAAATGAAATCCTTGTCGCACATTCCTCCGAGAAGTTTTGACAATCGTAACTTTGTGAAGGAAAAAAACCGGTTCTTTGTCGTCTCAAAGCGCTGTTGTCGTTATTATCACTGCCATCAAGAAATCACCAGAACCATTTCACCTCAACTAGGTTGCTACCTGGCCAAGGCGCCCAACCCTATCAGCAGTTAGATTGTGGCATTCTCCCAACAGCTCCCCAGATATTACTTGGGTTGACGAGGCAATCGAGATTAAGTGTCTTTCCGATGACATAGACACGTTGTCCATAGTGGGGGGTCGAACCCACGACCTCTGGATTATGAGTACAGAAGTATACCCACTCGACCACACGTGTTAGCACAAGTTTTAGTAGCTCCCATTTTTCTTGGAGTTTCTGATCGTGATGTTCAGAGCATTATCACAAAAGATGGCAAGAGTTTAGACAAATTTGGCTACAAACATTTGAAGCCAAAATGCGGTAGTACTATGCTCTCGTGTAGGCGGTAAATGCGTGTTGAAACACTTCTTGAAAAATGCGTCTCTCGATATCGTCTGTAAGTAGAGCATAATTCCGGTTGAGTGAATTGGTGTCAGGTACAAATTTCGTTGCCTCAGTTGTGATCCAAGAATTCTGTGAAATCGAGACAAAACAATCATACATCCACCAAGGTTGAGTACGCCGCCAAAGAAAAGGAGACTTTCGAAATCATCTATAAATAGAGCGTAATTCTAGTTGACCGAGTCGGTGTAAGGTACAAATTTTGACGTCTCAGTTGTTACCCGAGAATTCTGCAACATCGAGACAAAACAATCATACATCGACCAAGGTCCCGCTACAACATTTGCAAGGCGCAAAGTCCCGGTCTAAAATCGTTCCGCGATCAATGATGTGTGAGCCTCCGATTTGTTCGAGTAGCTCCATGATTTGCTGGGCTGTGTGATCGCTCGGCCGCTGGTTTGACGTGAGGGTGTTGTCCAGAGTTAGGTTGTGCGCGGTGTGGTAGTGCTCGTCTGCCATGGTTGCGTCGTCGACGCTGTCGCTGCTGCTGCTGTCGCTAATAGAGGGCCAATCTTCGCTATCGTCTGTGAGAGGGGGAAACCAAACATGGGATGAGAGAAAATCATATGGTCTTTATTGTGATTGAAACCCAGGACCTCTGACACAACCAGGGATCGATTTTACAAAAGTTAAGACGAGTTCAATGCGTCTCAATTCCCATACCAACGTCGCAAGATAAGAAGAGTGACCCTTCCTAAGACACGTCTTAGCACTTTGTGAAATTGGCCCCTGGTCATGTATTTAAAGGCACAGGCTCGTCAGCAATGAGCGCGCGCCAAATTCGTGCCACGAAATACGCAGCTCCATAGCAAAGGCATGAAGCTGCGTGTTTCATTGCACGAATTTGGCGCGCGCTCATTGCCGACGAGCCTGTGCCTTTAAATCAAATAACAGGTCTCGCCAGTTGGTAAAAATTATCAACTAGCCACTGAGACCTGGGATCAAATTTACAAAAGTTAAGAAGAGTTCAATGCATTATAATTCCCACACCAACGTCCCAAGATAAGAAGACCCCCCTTCCTGATAGTGTAGGCACCTTGATGGGTTTTCTCCCAATAAGTGCGCAGTAGAAGTCGATATCATTATCATTCCTAAGACGCATCTTAGTGCTTTGTGAAATCGGCCCCAGATATCATTTCTGACTATTTTCAGATAATCAATGTTGCACATGCATGCACTCCAATCGTGTGCTATAAAGCATAACTTAAGAAAGTTTTAGTGCCAAGTTCAACGGAAAAACAGACAGAAAAACTTCAGCCGTGCGTGTTATTACAGAAAAGTCAAGCTCTGTATTTCAAGTAAAAACCCCATGCGGTTCCATTGACAAAATGCTGTGGGATTCCTTGAACACGCAATATGTATTGGGTGCCCTCATTTGGCAAATTTTAAATGGGATTTGCATAAAATGCAAATTCCGTGCATACTTTGAAACAAAAAGTTACTCTTAACGACAACAATGCTTGTCCGGGGCTTGTCCTACCTAGCAACAACTAATGTATGCAAAATGAATTCCAAGCATAGAAATCAAATTTATAGTAACAGTGAATGAAATAGCTTGTCACTAGGCAATGTCTTAGGAAACGGCCATGAATTTGGATAAATTACGAAAATGGCCTATTCAATTCAATTTTTATTAATACTGAATTTACAAGCAACAAGGACAAGGACAAAAATAATATAAATAATTTACATTTGGTACAAATTTTAAAAGTAACAGTAATTTCAGATTTTCTGCGGGAAAATCTGTGTTACTTACCATCCAAATTTGTGCTGTCCAGACTACCACTTAGCGTCTGTTTCTTCTTGTCATGTGATCGAGGGTGTTGCGGGTGGGCATTGGCCAGGCCGACCCCTCCGCCCCCGAAGGGCGAGGCGGGGCTATTGATTTGGCTAGCAACACCAGGGGACGACCCCAGGAATGCAGGGAGTTGGTTGAGTGTTTGGTGCTTCTCTTCTTGGATGAGCTGCATCATGAGGTTTTGGAGCTGGGTTAGCTTTAGCTGCGAAATGGGAGATGAAAGGATTATCGCACCGAAATCAGACAAAATAAAATTATGTGTTTAAGTTCCCTGATTTGTGGCGTACTGTGGCCGAGTAGTTTAGGTCGTTGACTTGCAATACTTGGGTGAAAACTTGGCAGAAACAAACTTATTTTCTAAAAACAAAATTTGAAATAAAAATTATAGTAACATTTGTCCTTAAAGGCCCTGTAGATGATCTGTTTTTGAGCGATTCTGTGAATAAAACCATTATAAATCAAAAGAAAGACATCAACAAACTCATCCAAAGAAATTTCAGCTTTGTCAAATGTACCACGTTTAAAAAAAACATAAAAATCCATATGCGTTTTCCTGGTCTTGGCGGGGTGTTTCAAATATTCGTTCTCAGTTAATCGGGTACAATGTGGCTTGTGTCATGCACTCTGTGGCGCACATCATATACTGCTTGTCCGCAAGATCTATAAAAAGGCATCACGTTGGAACACGCACACACAGTACACAACGTCCATGCATTTTGGACCGCGTAGATGCGTACCAAAAATAAGGAAATTGTTTGCAAACGATCTAAATAATTTCATCTTTACGGATTATTTTCTGGTAACATTATTTTGAGCGGAAACCTTTCATTGGGTAGTTGCTATTAATTCAATCTTTACTTCCAGAACTTTTTCCCTGTAAACTCGTCGATTACTTTTTGGGGTCATTGCAAATGATACACTGGGCCTTTAATTATGTCTTGCAATTTTTGACCATGCACGCCCAAGAAAACACACAGAAATTCAACAAAAATGCAGAGATCTAAACAGATTTTGAGTGGACATCTTACCTGCATTTCGTCCTTGTCCTTAGCTAGCGACGCCACAAAACGTTCCCTTTCTTCCTGTCTTCTTTTCATCATGTCTCTCTGGCTGTGATACAGACTGATGTACTCTCCTGTGGAGAAATAAACATTTATGTTAAATTATGTTAATTTATTATAAGGTTCCACCTACTTTTTTGGACACCAGACAGATTCAAATTGAGCTCCACCCATTTTCTGAATATGTAAATTTATTAACAAGTCCCACCCACTTTTGCTTAACTATTGTTTCTGTCTCGCCAGCAGACAGCAGGAGATTGATGTGTTCCAGCATGTACAGAACAGAAGCTCCTCCCCTTTTCTGCTAATTTGCGACCCTTCTCTGAATATGCTAATTTATTAACAAGTCCCGCCCACTTTTGCTAATCATGCTAAATTATTAACACAAGTCCCGCCCACTTTTTCTTACCTATTGTTTCTGTCTCACCAGACAGCTGGAGATTGATGTGTTCTAACTCCTGACACCGTTCGCTAAGCTCCGCCTTATCGCGCATAACGGCCGCAAATCGATCTTGCAGCATATCCATGGCCGTGTTCATGGTTTCAAAGGATTCCTTTGAAACAAACTGCGCGTCTGAAAGCACCGCTGGCTCTGAAAAATAATAAACCAATAAAAAACATGATAAATACCATAGACAGTTTATGCATCACTATTGGCTGAGAGCACATCACGTGGCCAGTCTTAAGCAGACGATAAAGACCGGCTGGGCCAGTTTTAAACACTTTCTCGGCCCCCTTGATACTTTCAGTGCATATGGAACATGCACACGCACACAAAAAACGCACATGCCTAAAAGCAAATTTAACGCAGTCTAACAAAATTTAAGTAAAGTTTATCCGGCTGTGTTCGTGTGCGTACAACACCCATGCAATGCGCAACAACCCGAAGTGCAACAACCCGAAGTGGAACGCTTTAAATGAACGCGATGTGTGTATGATAAAAGTTGCCTTACAAAATGTTGAAAGAGGAATTTTACTGTCGAAGAATTTTGGTGAGTTTAACTAATTTACACAAAAAGGTATTTATGAATGTATGTTTAAAACTGGCTAGAACTGGCCTTGCGGCTCGGGCTATTATCCGGATTCAGCGTCTAGGCCCCTAACTGGTTCTAAATGTATGTTTAAGACCGTTCAAACCCACTTTTATTCCCTAATTAAATACCTTGTTCCTGCTGCCTTCGTATCTTGTCCATCTGGTCCATGAGGGCCTGGTGTTGAGCCCGCTGCTCATGGAATGATTCAGTCAGTTGGTTCCATTCCACCACGCCCCCTCGCCCCCCTCGTCCCCATCTAGAGAGTCATACCTTGTTCCTGCTGCCTTCGTATCTTGTCCATCTGGTCCATGAGGGCCTGGTGTTGAGCCCGCTGCTCATAGAATGATTCAGTCAGTTGGTTCCTCGCCCCCCTCGCCCCCCTCGCCCCCCTCGTCCCCATCTAGAGAGTCATACCTTGTTCCTGCTGCCTTCGTATCTTGTCCATCTGGTCCATGAGGGCCTGGTGTTGAGCCCGCTGCTCATAGAATGATTCAGTCAGTTGGTTCCTCTCCACCCCGCCCCCTCGCCCCCCTCGTCCCCATCTAGAGAGTCATACCTTGTTCCTGCTGCCTTCGTATCTTGTCCATCTGGTCCATGAGGGCCTGGTGTTGAGCCCGCTGCTCATAGAATGATTCAGTCAGTTGGTTCCTCTCCACCCCGCCCCCTCGCCCCCTCGTCCCCATCTAGAGAGTCATACCTTGTTCCTGCTGCCTTCGTATCTTGTCCATCTGGTCCATGAGGGCCTGGTGTTGAGCCTGCTGCTCATGGAATGATTCAGTCAGTTGGTTCCTCTCCACCCCGCCCCCTCTCCCCCCTCGTCTCCCTCGCCCCCCCCTCCCCCTCCATGAGAGTCATACCTTGTTCATGCTGCCTTCGTATCTTGTCCATCTGGTCCATGAGGTCCTGGTGTTGAGCCTGCTGCTCATGGAATGATTCAGTCAGTTGGTCCCTCTCCACCCCACCCCCTCGCACTCCCCCCCACCACCCCCTCGCCCCCCTCCCCCTCCCCCTCCATGAGAGTCATACCTTGTTCCTGCTGCCTTCGTATCTTGTCCATCTGGTCCATGAGGGCCTGGTGTTGAGCCTGCTGCTCATGGAATGATTCAGTCAGTTGGTTCCTCTCCACCCCACCCCTTCTCCACCCCGCCCCCTCGCCCCCCTCGTCCCCATCTAGAGAGTCATACCTTGTTCCTGCTGCCTTCGTATCTTGTCCATCTGGTCCATGTGTTGAGCCTGCTGCTCATGGAATGATTCAGTCAGTTGGTCCCTCTCCATTTCTAGTTGTCTGATGGCTGCCAACATAGAGTCCACCTGGCAAAGTTAAAGATGGTATACATGATTGGTAAACTGTTAAAAACAGGGTGATTTCCACTGGTAATTAAAAGCCTATGCCGAGAAAACTACCTTGTAGAAATTTCAGCCACATAGGTGCAGGAATACTCTAGAAAACCTGAAATAGTTTTTGTGCATGAATGCGTGGCTCCAAAATTATTTTTGTTCATTTAGTTTTTAGTATTTGGCTCTAAATGTGACATCGGATTGTAAAATCAAATATTCAAAGTCCCAACACTTAAAAGAAGATCAGGGCAAATTTTGCAAAGAAGTAAAAGTTGACATTTGAAAAGATGTATCTTTTTTACCATATCTTGTGAAGCTTCGTGGCTGTTTTCTATGCCGGTGTTCTCAAATGCTTTTGAGGACACTAATTCATTACGTTCCAGGTTGGCAATTCGCACTCTTAGTCCACTGTTCTCCTCCGATAGGTCTCGAAGTCTTGTCTGAAAAAATTTAAAAAAATAAAAATATGTTGACTTTAGGGTCTTTCCATGAATGCATAGTTCCGAGTTTGCCTAGTTAGCCCCGCCCCCTTGGATATTGTTGCTATGGCTCACACGCTATCGTCAAAATGGCGACACACAATGCACAAAGCAATTGGACTTTCAACGGAAAGCACAGATTCATTGGAGAAAACTCGAAGGTATTCGTGTTTCAGGGTCGATAGTTACCTTAGAACACACCGAGTAATAGGGCCAGTAATACAGGGATGTCATATCATGACATACGCGCTTTCGTACCTTTGAACAACGAAACGACCGGCCTTGAAACCAAAAATTCACCCGGATCATCGCATACAACACTGTACAATTTGTATGGCGTGATGTTGTTGTGAGACAGTGCACTTTGACCTATGTGGGTGATACCTGCTAGCTCTGTTGTGATTGGTCGGCGGGTTCGGTTGATTGACAGGTCGGAACTATGCATTAGGAGTCAATTTTTTGTGTCCCCTGTTTCATCTAAAATCTTTTTTTTGGGTCAATTCAGAACACATTCTTTAAATGCCTTATATCTCAAAGAATGAGTACATAAAGTACAATTTATAAAAACCATTTTTATGATACTTGTATGGCAAATAGCAGATATCAGTGGGAAAAAGGGGACACCAAAATGTCACTTTTTTGGATCCCAAATTTATGGAAAAACCGTTTTAACTGTTTTAAAGACATCATCTCCATGTGTGACTGAGGATGTGTATGATAAAAACCAACTTGTGTAAAAGTCAGCTCAGTACCTTTAAGAAAACCATAAAAACTGTGTCCATGCTTTAACAAAAAATTGTGCAAATCAACCGTTCTACTTTTTATAGGCTGGTGCCCTGGATACAATGCAGTATTGTTGTTACACTGTTGTCGATACACCGTCATTGTACACCCAAATGCCACTTTGTTATATACTGTTTTGCCCATTTTCCTCGTAAATTACTGCGAGTGTAGACGTCAAAACAAGTCCTCCGCTACGCCGATGCGGAAATCTTGGCGTGTTTAAACGTCCTCCGGCTGCAAGTGGTTAAGCACATTTTTCTGCTAAATAGCTTTATGAAATTAGCACCTGTTTACAGGTTTTAACCGAGCTAGTTTCTCTGTTTTTGTACCTGAGCGGCCATGAGATCTTTTTGGAGTGTTTCGTTGTTGTGACTTTGTGCCTCGTAGTGTTGGGCCCGGTCAGCCATGGTTGCTTGTTGAAGGAGTTGCTTGTTCAGGCCGTATGTCTGTGTTCTTAGAACGTTGCATTCACTCTCTTTGGAAAGTAACTACAAAAATTGGTTTAAGAAAAGCGTCAGGGGTTATTTAATTTTGTAACCACTTGATGCGGGAGGATGTGTAAACACGTTCTAGCAATGTATAGTCACAGGGGCGGCTGACTTGGGGTGTTGCAAAGTATGATCTTTTGGTGAGAAGATTCATACAATTAATGTAGAAATTACTCTGAAGAGTCAGTATTTGTGGTGCTTGACCTGGGGCCAATTTCATGGAGCTGTTTACCACAAAAAATGGCTTAACCACTCGACCACAACTGGCGGCAAGCTCAGTGGTTTAGACATCTGCCCAATATGCAGAAGGTCCCACCCGAGCAAGCTATGAAGTATTTGTCATAGTGTCTCGGGGAAGCACTGATTATACAGTGCTAATCAAGTTACATTGGGTACGGGTAAAACAAACCCTAATTAATATTCATTCTCCCTGACACAAGCCAAATCAAATTCTTTCATATGAATGATAAATGTTTTTTATATATATATACCTGTTGTTTTAAGTCCTTGAGCTCTTCCTCGTGTTCTCCCAACCGGCTGCCTAGCTCCTGGTTCACATGCTGCTCGGATTGCAAGTTGGAAAAAATCTCCATGTTGTCATTGGTCTTTGGGACAAAATCAGAACAAAAATGTATCAATCGAAAGGAAGAACGGTTCAGGTTACAAACAGTACCTTGAAGGAGTGTGCTCAAATTTTTCTATAAAATGGAT
Organism: Henricia sp. BOLD:AAB3569; assembly: GCA_037783545.1. NCBI lineage: Eukaryota > Metazoa > Echinodermata > Asteroidea > Spinulosida > Echinasteridae > Henricia > Henricia sp. BOLD:AAB3569. The sequence goes on from JBBELK010000007.1 coordinate 250,240, forward strand.
TTCATTTTAATCTAGCAATCATATAAAATACCTCTCAAAAATACTATCCATGGGAAGAAAACAGGAAATTTGTAATCTCCAATTTGGATGTGGAAGTGGAAGCAAAAGGGTTGGTGTAATTATTGCACTGCTTTATGGAACGGATACATTAGTTTACAAGATATCAGTGGTTTTTTATGATATCCTCGAAAATATACGGATTGAGAACACGAAAGTTCAGAATGGTAATGAGAAAAATTATGACAAATGATATGGTATCAAAATCTCAACACCCATGGGAAAAATGGGGGCTCAAAAATGTGATCTGGACACGTTCCATTAAGACCGGTCTTCAGACCACGAATATTGCAAGCAGACTGTTTATTGCAATTCGCCCCGGAACTTTACATTATTATATAAAATGAAGCTTTTGCGGACACCGTGCATTTCTGTTACTGTGCAGCACAGAGCCCAGATTCGATGTGCGTGCAAGTTGGGCGCACCACGAACACACGCGTACGAGCGCTTCATGGATCGAGGGAATGGATTGCGTGCATGGATTGTGTGCGTGTGCAGCGCGCGCCAGAGTACAGTAACAACAAATACTGTACAACAGTAACAAAAGTTTTCAACACCAAACAGACAAAAATCTCGCGGAAATCTTTCAAAACAAAGCTTCATTTTATATAACAATAATAATATTGGATGTCTTTTTGGGTGATATGAGAATATACTGCACTCGTCATGAAAATACCGAACTCGCCTTTGACTTGTTCAGTATTTTCATGACTCGTGCGGTATATTCTCATATCACCCTCAAAGCCATCCAATATTATATATACCTTTTGGTACTGATGGCTTGAGGACGTTGCACTCGCAAGGTCCCGTTCCAATTCTAGCTGATTAATGTTTTATACCATGTACAATTATAATGTAATTGTAATGTAATGTCGTAATCTAGTAGCTTGCGTGAGTGCTGTAGTCTATTTTTATATTTTGCATGTATTCATTTTTATGAGAAACGATAGCATGTAATTCGATTTATTGATTGAATGGTTTTTTAAAGATCTCACCATCTTAACAAACGCCGACTGCAATTCCTCCAGCTGTATTTTAAGCTCCTTATTCTGCGCCACGGCGCGGCTAATGGTAGCCTTATCCCCCTGAATGCTTTCTAGAAGCACTGCTCGGTCCGAGCTCTCCTCTTGAAGTCGCGACAGCTGCCGTTCCAAATCGTCCACACGTTCTTCTTTCTCTTGGTAAAGACGGCTGAGCTGCGCATTGTCGCCGACTTGCTGTTGGAATTGTCCGTGAATGCTTTGTTTGTCGGTTTTTAGTTGGTGTATTCTCTGTTGTAGACTTGTAAGTTCTTCTTGGCTGATGAGGTTACCCTGCTCTGAATCTGAGAGGATAAAGGTTTTGTGAAATGAATATTAACACCCAACTGGTTTTATACACAAATCAGGGGACAATAATACTAGGGGTGGGAATTTACGGTTAATTCAGAAACCGGTTTGCAATTCTTTCAAGTGTCGGTTAAATACGCAGCTCCATAGCAAAGGCATGGAGCTGCGTATTTCGTGGCACGAAATGTGCGTGCGCGCATTGCTGACGAGCCTGTGCCGTTAACCGTTTGGCTGACACTAAAGATTGATGCTGCTATTTATAGATGCATGTACACAATACCCTTCGGTCCCCAAAATAATCATTGAACCTTTATATGGTCAAAATTTTACTACAACCCTCTAAAAACTAGAACCCTCTGAAAAATATTTTAAATTCTTTAAAATTGGGTTTTGTTTAAACGTTCGGCAAAACCGGTTTTTCATCTTTTTTCGGTTAAATGGTTAACCGGTTAAACGTCCCATCCTTAAATAATACTGCAAACTTTGTTTTTACTTCACAAAGAAATGGTTGTTTTGCTTTTTAAAATTTTGACAGATGAGGGTGCTAAACACACTAAATAAAATGAGTAAAATAATTGGATGAAAATACTTAACCAGCCGAAGGCGAGTTCGGTATTTTCAGGACTAGTGCAGTATATTCTCATATCACCCGAAAAGACATCCAATATTATTATTGTTGTATAAAATGAAGCTTTGTTTTGAAAGATTTCCGCAATTTTTGTCTGTTTGGTGTTGAAAACTTCAGTTTACAACTGCATGTGCTTTTCTTATTGTTGTACAGTATTTTGTTGTTACCGTACTCTTGCACGCGTAGCACACGCGCAATCCATTCACTCGATGCGTGTACGCGTGTGCTTGGGCGGGCCCAGCGTGCAGGCGCATCAGATTGGGGCTCTGTGCTGCACAGTATCAGAAACGCACGGTATCCGCAAAAGCTTCATTTTATATAATAATACAGTTTATTCTATTTTTAATTTGCTCCCTGGTGAGTAAGCCTGGCCTACCTTTTGCGCTTTTCATAGCTGCAATTTGCTGCTCTAATTCAGCCTGCTTTTCTGTCACCAATTCTTTTTCTTTCACTTGAGTTTGTAACTTCAGAAGATTTAGGGGGAAAGAAAACATTGAAAAAATAAATTATCAAGCATAAGAGTAAAAGTGGGCAATGGTACATGTCAATAATATAACGGTAATAAAACAATTACTGGTTAAATACTTTTACATTTAAACGCAGTATACATCATTGGTAATCTCGAAAATCAGAAATGTTCACAGATTTACGCCTAACTTACACAATATAAACATGATGACCGTAGAAAACTTCCCCTGAAATGGTTTTGTCTGAAGTGCTATAGTCTTTGAGAAATGAGTAAAACAATTAGTTTTCGTCTCATGAGACGAAAATTCAATTAGCCCCAAACCATTTCGCCCCAAACCACTTCGCCCGAGTGCCATTTCGCCGCAAATTACTTCGTCCAAACACTACATCGCCCAAATGCCACTTCGCCCCAAAACCACTTCGTGCACAGGCCAAGGTTCAGGGCGAAATGGTTCAGGGCGAAGTGGTTTTGGGGCGAAATGACTGCAAACCCTTTTTTTACTGTTTTCTCAAAAGTTAGACGAAGTACGGAGCTGGTCTTTGCTCAGGTTGGTTTTAATCATGCATATCTTCAATCACACAGGGGATAAAACTATTTGTAACAGTTTATCAATCATGTATACTATCTTTATAAAAAAAATCATGGTATTGTTGTTAGCTTTGACCCTCATTGAATTGAAGTCTTTGGTGAGTTATTATTATTATTATTACTTCTTTCTGGTACTGAAACCAAGGATTCCTCAAAAGTGCCCATTGCACTGTCGCTCGCAAGTATGAGGAAACCCATGAGGAGAAGACGATGAATTAGAAACGGCCAGAGACACCAGGGAATACACTTGCTTTTCACGAAAGAATGCTCTGGGATTTTTAAATTGCATTACCTAACACACTGGACCAACGGCTTTACATCCCTTCAGAAGGATGTAGCAAGTGTGTTAAGTGCTCAAGGGCACAGGAACCTCAGCCGGGTATCGAACCTGCAACCCCACGTTTTCATCCGAGTATTGCGAGTCAGTGACCCAAACCACTCGGTGACGATACCCCACAAATCGGATAAAGTACAAACTGCTTATATACTACTGTTTTCATAAAAAATAATTGGCAACGTCTTTCAAAAATATTAAAGATTTTTGCAGCCCTTACTTGTTGAATCAGTTCCTGGGCTCGTCTCTGATAATGCTCCGTGTGCTGTTGAAATTGCTGGGCTAGTTGTTCCCTCTCGGCCGTTAGTTGATGAAAAGATTGATTATACTGTCAAAAAAATGTTTGAAAGAAATTTCAAACAACAGCAGAGTTTTAGTTGTGAGAAATGTTTAATTCTACAGATTGCGAGTTTAAATCCGGGCGAAACTATGGTGCGTGTGCCCTTGAGCAAGGTATTTTATCATAACTGGCTTTTTCCACCCAGGAGCAAGTGGGTACCTGGGAGAGTAGCGAAGCACAGACAAATCCACAGCAGACTATAACGTAGTGAGTAACTGGAAATGCATATGATAAAACTCGAATAGAGATGACTATAGTGACAACTGAAATTATTTTTAGTTTTAACAGTTTCCAGTTTTTATATTATGTGTCTAAATAAAATTTGGTGCTAAGTTTTCCATACAAGATTACCCAAAAATTCAAAACTTTCAAAGATACCAACCTGAGCTAGTTTGGCCTCGAGTTCGGACTTTTCTTCTTGCGCCTTCAGCAATGCATTGTGGATATCTTGCTGAGTGCTCTGATTGGTTAGTTGATGCGCCCGTAGTTCTGACTCGCTCAGTCGACCTTGTAAATTTTGGACGATTTGTTCAAGGTGTGTTGTCTCTTGTACCTAACCGAAATTATTATTATGAGAAGTTATTATTATTACAAATAGTGTGAGAATGGTTAACGCATTTTGCACCATGCGAGTGCAGTTTTGGTTTAAATACCTCATGTATCATTTGCAAGATGAAACTTTTTACGAAATTTTTGAATAACGGTGTTAACATATCTGAAGAAGAATGTTGGTAAACTAGCCTGCAGAAATTTCAGCTACATAGATTAATTCTAAAGAAAACCTTTAAAATCCTTGCATGATTTTATTGAGTGAATGTCATGTCGTGTTTGTTAAATTGTTATCAAAAACTTGAGTAAGGCTTTTCCTGCCAAATCATGAACTCAAATTTGGGTCACTGCAATTGTTTATCAATAAGTCAGAATACTGCACAGTAAATAACACAACAAACTTTACCTTTGATTTGAGTTGGCTACTGATCTCTGATTGTCGCTGGGATAACTCTTCGTTGGCTTTTCTGCAACAAATTTGTGAAGAGTCGATTACTCACTTGTGCAAAGAAGACCATTAAAAATGCAACACATACTAAATTTTATAGTCCAGGGTCTCAAGTCAAGTCGAGTCAAACTGCCCTGGAGTCTCAAGTCAAGTCAAGTCAAACTGCCCTAGAGTCTCAAGTCAAGTCAAGTCAAGTCAAACTGCCTTTGAATCCCAAGTCAAGTCAAATGGCCTCCAAGTCCCAAGTCAAGTCAAGTCAGGCATGTTGGTCAAGTCAGTTCAAGTCAAGTAGTATTTGTTCAAGTAAATTTCAAAATGACTGTAAACCCTGAATCTTGCATACGTATAGGGTATTTTTGTTGTTCTGGCCAACAATGCTGCATGTTAAAAGAAAGCTTTAGTTTTGAAAAACAACTCGGTCCTCAAAATGACAAAAAATGCATAAAAGTTCAATTTACAAGTCCGAATCAAGTCAAGTGAAGTTAAGTCATTTGAGGTTCGAGTCTTAAGTCAAGTCAAGTCATTTGAAGTTCAAGTCAAGTCAGTGAAAATCGGGACTTGAATCGACTCGAGTCTGAGTCATTACAACCCTGATTAATAGTCATGGTCTACTGCGTAGGTCCTGGTATTTGTAATCTCAATATTTTTTTCAGTAGTGTCAAAATGTTCTCGTCTCTGAAGTATGGTTCATACTTTGAGCGAAAGCGAAAACGAATTTGACGTCACAGCAAAGTTTTCGTGCCGCAAATTTACAGAAAGTTGAACTAGTTTTAACTTGCGGGAATGTTCACTACGAAATGTTTGAGGTTAGATTTATGTCAGATTCGCGTTTACTTTCACGTGAAGTATAAACCGGCCTTAAATAAGAAAGAAAATGACCAATGAGAAAAGTGCTTACTGTAATTTGTAGACATCCAACTTAAGGGCGTCCTTGTCCTTGTCAAGACCTACGCTAGCCTGCAACGGAGTCGGAGAAAAATACGCAATGAATAAACTGTTGTGCACATTTGAACTCAGACAAAAGAAACAAAACCTCAATGTATCAGCACACAGGAAAAATATAAAATACCTCCCCAAAATACTATCCATGAGAAGAAAACAGGAAATTTGCAATCTCCAATTTGGATGTGGAAGCAGAAAGGTTGGTGTAATCACTGCACTGCTTTATGGAACAGATAAATTAGTTCACAAAACATCGGTGTTTTTTTATGATATCCTAAATTATCCTTGAAAATATACCAATTGAGAGCACGAAATTTCAGAATGGTAATGAGAAAAAGTATGACAAATTATATAGTATCAAAATCTCAACACCCATGGGAAAAATGGGGGGAGTCAAAAATGTGATCTGGACACGCTCCATTAAGACCGGTCTTAAGACCACGAATATTGCAAGCAGACCGTTTATTGCAATTCGCCCCGGGACTTTACATACCTTTTGGTACTGATGGCTTGAGGACGTTGCACTCGCAAGGTCCCGTTCCAATTCAGCTAATCTCTGCCGAGATGCTTGCAGACGACTCGAGAGGTTGTCGGCTTCTCCTATAAAGACAAGTTTTAAGACATGTTTATAAAGAATAACCACACGGCCAAAATCTTAAAGGAGCATGTCCAGATCACATTTTTAAAAGCCCCATTTTTCCCATGGGTGTTGCCATATTTTTCTCATTACCGTATATTTTCGAGGATATCGTCAAAAAGCCGAAGCAGTGCAGTGATCATACCAACATTTTTGCTTCCACATCCAAACTAGAGATTGTAAATGTCCTATTTTCTTCCCATGGATAGTATTTTGGCAATGTATTTTTTTATGATTGTTAGGTTAAAACGAAATCCATTTTCTGGAAATATGTGAACACACTCCTTTAAAAATTGTTCCAAATTGCCTGTCAGTTTTCATCAATTATAGAAGACTACTTAAAGAGTGACGTCAGTTACCAGGGTAACCGGGTCTAAACATTCACTGGTAATCTGACATGTTCATTGCTAAAGCACAGGGAAACAGTTCACTGGTTTTAGTGTAGACCCAGTAGCCATGGCAATACACAAAGGGTGACAATTTCACTTTGTTTAATACTCTATCCATTATGAAAATACACTTCAATTCTAAAAACTGAATAATTACGAGAATTTACGACAACAAAAAGACAAAATCTGAAAAAAATGATTACTTGCCTGCTCTCTGTTTTAGACTCTGTTGGCTCTGTGCTAAAGTGCTCTGGAGGTCCGACTTCTCCGACACCAGAATGCCGATCGTCTGAATGTGGACCTGCAATTGTTCCCTGAGGGAGCTTTGTTCTTTAAACAGCCGCTGGTCTGCCTCTTTGCGTTCCTGTAACGGAGGAGGGGGAGGGGGAGGGGGAAGCCTATTGATATCTGAGCAAGTTCTCAGCTAAATGTATTCAGATCATTTGGGTTAAAATATTCTCAGTTTCTCTACATGAAATAAGTTTTTGATAATCGATATTTGAAGGGGGGAAAAAAACCATGTAATTGGGTGGTTTTAAACTGCACTTTTTTAAGTTGTACTAAGGCAATTATGTATAATATGTCCAGGCCTCTAACCAGTTTTAAACAGCTTGTTTAATACCAGCCAACTACACATTTATTCTCATTATATAAAAATAAACACTTTGTTTAAATATGCCAACAAAATATATAAACTCCTCAAAAAACGTTCGGAAAGTCAAGTTTGACTGACGATTTCTCTCTTGTTACTACATCATTTCCCTTGAATTTGGTATCATTGGAAAGCCCTGTTATTCCTCTTTACAGTGATGTGTCATTTGTTATGATTAATCAATTGGGGGATGTGCAGTATAGCGGAATACAGGGGTGGGTGGAAATGAAATGTCACAAAATTCACTGCTATTGTCATGCAGTGCATTCCCCTTTTGCTTGGAGGATGGGAATGTGTCAATGCACTTTTTGACAATAGCAATGCATTTTGTGACATTTCACTTTACACTCGCCCCCGTATTCAGCTGTGCTACACACCCCAATAATCATAACAAATGACACATCATCGTAAAGAGAACTTTTTTTGAGGAGTTTATATAAAATCTGCGATGGTGGAGTTTGTCATTTGGATATTTTGTGCACATTTTGGTTAGTTATACGGTGCACAAAACAGTCTGGTTTCTGCCTCAACTTCTGTGGCATTGTATAAAATTGAAGAACTTATAAAAGCCAATCAGGTTATTAACATTCATTTAAAACCACTCATGTGATGAGCTTTCAACCAATGGGAATGTGCAAAATTCCATAGGCATTTATGAATATACAGTAGTTTGATAATTAACAAAAACAAAACACAATAAAACGTGGCTAAATAAAAATGAATGTCATACCTTTTGCAGTCTACCCTGCAATTTCTCGCAATGATTTCTCTGTAAATGAGAAAAACACACATCGATTGTTAATCAAAAGTCAGTCACAATGTGTAATGTTAAGTCACATGGCAAGTCACATGACGGGTCATATGACCTGGACCCTTTTTTCTTTGTACTTGCCCAAAATGCATTTTTCCTGAATCCTCCAAAATGATTCTCTTCTACACAAACATTTAACTTTAATCCTGCAAAACCATCCACCTATCAACAACCATTCATTCTCAGCACTCCAAAATCCGACATACTCTAGAAATCCTCTGCAGGCCTCGACATTATAAAAATAAGGGCAGGTCACTCCAGACTTGATTTTGTCCGAATTTCAAAGAGCACTGAGGCCAACTGGAGGGCCACCACAGCCAACTTTGTTCCAAATGTGTACTGGTTATTAGTGTATGCAAGCTAAAGTGGATAAGGCATGCTGGCCAAGTTGGCCTCAGAAAGTGTATATCTTTAAGGGGCATTGGGGGCCAACTCAGCAGGGCATGAGGCTATTGGCCTTTGTGGCCTCGGTTAATGTCATGGCCTGCTTCTGGAGAATTGAGGACGGTTAGGGTTAACATTTAGCAAGACTCTGTAATTCCTACCAATTCTCCAATATGCAACTGAAGTTGTTGATTTGAGAGGGCCTGCTCATCCCGATCTGCTGCCAACTCTTGATTTCTGACCTAAAACAAGAATAAAATCCAAATCGGTGTTTAACCATTTAGAGACCATGTATTTGTACGAGTGTAAAGCTATACGTTCAGAGTCATGCCATAAAAAGGAAAACAAAAAAGAGTAAAATAATGCACGTTATCAACACAAAAAATTCCTAAAAATGTCACCCATTTCAACCGTTGTGCTTCTGCCGTGTCAAACTTTAACAATTTAAATTTTTATTAATTTGTTTTTAATTGAGACGACACAAGCACTGAAGCACAACATTTGAAACCAATATAGTTTGGCAATTTTTGGGCTCGACAGAAGTTATTTTGACTTTGGCAGAAGCTCGATAGCATCTGCCGTGCTTATATTTAGTATAGCAGAAGCACGGTGTAGCTTCAAACATCGATCTTGTGAGGCGTTTACGTAATGAGTGCCAACTACGAGTATACTTGTAGCAACAGGTGTACCGGATTCTGCCACTACGAGTATACTCGTAGAAAATGGGAACGCCCTCTGTGGGAACGCCCTGTTTGGCAGTCAACGTATTAATATTTAGGATTTGTATCAATGAAATCTACGCTTTAAAACCACTCTACTCAGTTAAAACAAAGGTTTTAGTTTTTATGCTAATGAAAATATGCATATTCATGACCAAGGTCACGATGTCACAAGAGGCAAACATTACATTTGTAATCCCTGGCTGTTTGAGTTTGTTCTACATGTTGCCTGTTGTAAGCCATGACAGAACTGGGGGTAGAAACTGCAGCAATTTACCACAAGTCCAACTTGAAGTTTTATGTTTTTTCTTAACTTTTCCTTTCTATCTTCCTTACGTGATGCATTCCGAACAGCGCCCTCTGTCTGTGATTTATTGCAATGAAATCTTCAAAGTTGAAAAGGGCCACCTTTTATTGATTTTACATCCAAACGAACAATAGTTTCTCACCTCCAGTTGGCTGATGCCAAGTCTTGTTCGTGTATCTACGTTATCTTCTTCCAGACCATTGAAGTACTGTGCCTGTATGAAATGCACATGCAACCAATCATTTCTTCAGACTGACAATTTGATTTCTATATTAAACTTCTTCAGTCAATGAAAAAACCTATTGTTTATGATCCATAAATAGGCTGGAATAATGTTGATAAACTGCCTTGTAGAAATTTCAGCCGCATAGATGCAGTAATACTTGTGTTGATTGAATGGTAAAATTATTTTTTTTTAAAAACACCTTCAGTTGGCAATAACTCCCACAAAGATACCACAGTAAATGGGAAAAATCATGTGGTGTTTGTTACCATTGCTATCAACACTTTTAGTCAGGTTTTTCTGGTTTACTTATGAAGTACAAGATTGTCAAGTTTGCAGCCCTAATACATCATTTGCAGTCACCCTAAATTTTACTTCATAAGTAAACCAGAAAAACCTGACTAAAAGTGTTGATAGCAATGGTAACAAACACCACATGATTTTTCCCATTTACTGTGGTATCTTTGTGGGAGTTATTGCCAACTGAAGGTGTTTTAAAAAAAAAATCATTTTACCATTCAATCAACACAAGTATTACTGCATAAAAAGAAGGTTTCGTTACCTCTGCTACAAGTCCATTGACTCGCATTGACAACTGCCGCAGACTCTCAGCCGAAGATAGGTTTCTGAATAGAGACAAACAAGGTACAAGTTTGGGCGGCAACTATAGTTAACTGTTCACGTTCAACTAGAGTCCCTCGATCAACATATATTTAGGATTCCAGTCAAACTACCCTACTAACAAGAAAATAGGACTCATATGAAATTTTCCTAAAATGTCCAAAATACATTTCAGCCTTTAATGTTTTTCGTGCTTTCTATAGTAATAAACCTTATCAAGGTTTTTGATGCATCATGGGATTGGATGACAAACAAGGTTGCCAATTTTCACACCAACCTATGGGGCTCTGAGGACATGATAACATTTAATTAATTCTCTTTTTTGATAATGAGTAGGGATCTTCACACATTTTCACAATGAAAGGATCCAAATTTTATATCGTTTTTATTATAAATGTAGAGAAGTGAAAAAAATTAGAAAATTAAAATTAAAACACATAAGTGTGCACCGGATTGGCTCTAATATGGTATTTCAACCAATGGTAACAGCCCTTCTATATTTTATAAACTGACACTATTTAAAGATTTGAGTTTTTTTGTTTATTTCATCTAGGCTCAATTAAAATAATAATATTTTTAAAATCCATCAAATGTTGGTTTTTATGTGCTTACCTTGTGTCTGGCGAAACTGCTTGGCTGTGATGATCCGAATTCCCTGGGAACGAGTTTTGTAGAGGGGTGTGACCAGGGTTTTGGGAGGAAATAGGGGTGCTTCTGTGAACTTCCCGCGGCACTCGCGGTGGGGTAGCAGACACAGCGGGCTTCGTTTGTTGACTTGAAGGAGTTCCTTCCTCAAGCTTCGGTGTCTTAGCGGGGGCGGGGGAGTTTGCAGGGGTCCGCTTCTGTTGGAATCGTTGGAGCTGCGGTAAATGGAACAAAACCCGTGTAAAATCTTTGAACAAAATCATTATACACGGACACTGCCTTGTGAATTTTTGTGACCTCTTCGTGGTTTTTCATGCAAGTGTTAGCATATAACAAAGCGAAAATGCGCAGTTATATTATTGAGTTCCTGGCCGCCTATTCTAGTTAGATTCACAAGCTGCAATATTGAGGGCGCACTCCGTGATATACAAATTTGTGCATGCAAATTGTGACCAGTTTTTAAACCTACTATTTCTTTGCCTACCTATGCCTTCTGCAAAAAAAGCATTGCCAACATTATTGCGCATTATCGGTCAACAAAACAGTAAAGTACTTTTTTTTTAAACAGATAATTTTTCTTTTTCTTTATTGGATAGGTTTCATGAATTTCAATTCGCAGTTGTAGGCTGAATTGCATGAAGCTTTAATGTGTGTTACAACTAAACATTGAGATTGATAGGTGGGTGGCACCATTGGCAGCCGATGGGGAATCCCTTACGCTTCACGAAAGAATGCTCTGGGATCTTTTAAGCGCAGCACACAACACAATGGACCAACGGCTTTACATCCCTTCCGAAGGATGGAGCAATTGTAGTTAGGCCTAAGACTAAATGTCTTGCTGTCAAAGGCACAGGTACCACGGCCCGGAATACAAAATGTTCACCCAAGCTTTGCGAATCAACAACCTCAAGTTTGCATGGTTTTTGTTGGTATTTTTTTCGTATACATTGAACAAAGATTTGAAGGAAATTACCTCCTGGAATCAACAGATAATCTAATTTTAAAATATAGGCTACTTTCCACTTGCACTTTTGTCGCAAATGTTGCTTTTCTGTAGAAAAATCACATTTTCTCCTTCACAAATTGCATTCAGTTAGTGCACAAGATAACCATTCATGCTCGCGCGCAGCGCCCTCTGCTGTCGCGCTTACTTACGGACCACTCGTGCCGTAATTTTATGCATTACTTTATGCAGTCATTTTATAATTTAATTATTTATCCCAGAAATGCAACATTTCTGACAGAAGTGCAAGTGGGAAGTAGGCCTATATCTTAAAATTGGATGATCTGTTGATTCCACGAGGTAGGCTAATTTTGTTCAAATCTTGACTTTGTTCAATGTATGTAGGATACGGAAAGAATACCAAACTTCTCCGGGTTTGTTTTGTTTACTTTTTGTTTGCCTCTCTCATGGCCACAAATGGGGTTCTTTCTATTAAAATAAAAACAGGCCCGTGCATAGAACCACAACCAGTGACAAATTAACAGCTAGCTACGAGCCGGCTGGCGCGCGGCCGGCCGGACGCGTGACGTGGAGGCTGCAGTGATTTACATTTGTTTACGTTCAACAGGCAGCCACAGGCACACGGCGAAAACCGATTTTTAAAGACCCATCCCACTCGCCACAAAATGCCTTTTGAAAAACACTGAGGAAATACTCTGTGGCCCCAAACTACAATTTAAATATTAAATACCAAACTCTTCTTCAGAACATTATTAAAAACATCATACATCTCAGATAAAGGAGAAAAACGAACCTTTTTCCTCGCAGCAGCAAGTTTTTTCTCTCGATTTTCATCAGCCATTTTGGAATAGTACGACGACTCCCCGGACTATTAAGAATTTACCCACTTTTCCAGCTGTTAATTTTGCAATTTTCGGGAATGTTTTACTTGGAATAAATACGGCTTAATACATGTACATTTGGATTTTCTGACATTTATAGACGTAAATGTTCATGTGGCGACACTCGACAAAAGAATGAAGCAAAAACAGCCCAAATGAAATTATTTCTAGGCCTTTGTTTTAACGTTTCAAAATGCAAATTCGCAAAAAAGTCAACCAATGAGTCTAATGACTAATTTTTAATGGCCTAGACGGCACAACAGGAGACACGTTTGCAAGTCCCACAATGCATTGTGCACGCTTATCGACTTTAGCTACGGCTTCTTAGCATGTCATTAATGTAGCAGTGAAAACTTGAAAGCCGTAGTCGATTGTGAAATTTCGGAAAAGTTGGCTACCAAGGGCATTTTTGCGAGTTATTTAAATCAATGTTTTTCTTCTTATTTAATTCCTTATTTATTTTAATTATTTTCATAATATTATTAAAAAAAGTTGAGCGAAGTTCCTTTTATACACAAATCCGGTTGCTAAGGACTCCTTCCCTGCAAGTCCGCCATTACTGGGGGCCATCCACTGCCATGAACTGGGCGCTTTGTCTTGTTGTTAAATCGAACATGACAGCGCACAACGCGTACGCGTTCACAGGCTTCGCAAGCAAATAGACGCGCAAAATTGTTCGAAGTGACAACATAATGTAACAGCATATCATCAACACAAAACCCACAGTTCATGGCACTGGATAGTCTTGGCCCAAGACTACTCTAGTCGATATTGGTTTGTGTACGCGTTGGCCATATAGTGCGCCCTCTTGCAGCACTAACGGACCAGTCTTTGCCCACTAGAGTAGTCTTGGGAACTTCTCCCGGAAGGTTTAACTTTTTCTTTGTTTTTGCCTAGGCTTTCCTAGGGAACCAATCAGCGAGTGACCCAAATACAGCAGAGCGTGGGAATGCAGCGAGCGACCCAAATACAGCGCGTCGACCGCAGAGCGTGACCCAAAAACACCGCGTGCACGCGCTTCGAATGGTTTGAAAAATATATGGCGGCTTACAAGAATCATCGAACATGACCGTTTTATTGTTGCTAATATTTTCGGTGGCATAAGTTTCTTGGCAAATGTTTGCGAATATATTTACAAACATGTTTGCAAAGGCGTATGACATCGCAAAATACATTTGTTTATGAAGATAATTGCGACATTGCAAATATTTGCAAAGATATCTGTGGTATGCCATGTCCCTTGTGTGCCATCATAAAACCCTCTGCAGCTATTTACATAAAACGGTACCGCCCCCAATGCTGAACTTCCGGGAGAAGTTCCCAAGACTACTCTAGTGGGCAAAGACTGGTCCGTTAGTGCTGCAAGAGGGCGCACTATATGGCCAACGCGTACACAAACCAATATCGACTAGAGTAGTCTTGGGCCAAGACTAGGCACTGGATGGCCCCCAGCTATGGCGGACGTACACGGACCATGACTTTGCCATCCTCTTGCAACAGTGCCCCTTTAACGCACTCCCTCACTCATAGCGTACATATTGTTACGTCGCTTCGCAGAGTGGAAATTCCCTGAGATCTCAGGATGTGACTTTGCAGGTCGGATTGGTGTATATAGTGGGCGGGGTCCAAAACTCTGTTTTGCACTGACTGTACTATCGTGCCGAGCTATTTAGCCGAAAATACTGCTTAGCTGATTTTTGTGCTGACCAAAATCTGGCAAGCTGGACCACTCAAAAGCTGTGCACTTGACATGTAACTTTATTTAGTTGGTAACCTGTGCTTACTAAGCACATTTTTGTGATAAGCAATTGTTAGCCTTTACATGGGAAAAAATTGAGGGTGCAGTATATAGCGGTTCTCTGCATGCAATGAGCGAAATAGGCCTTAAACAATGTTTATAGTAAAACTTAATAGAGGCAAAATGATCGACGAACAGACAATATAAGTAATAGGCGACATATTTACACATTTATTTGCAATCTTTCTGTACTTTCGATCTACTAATTCATTTTGTTTATGAATTAACTATACAGTCATAGACAGCCGAAGTGTGACGTCATCAAATTATCTTTTTTGCATTTCAGCATTTTCATGACCATATTTCGGTAGAACATGATGAAAAACCCTCACACATCAAATTTGACATGAATTGGTTCATGGTGGCCCGAGATATGGCCGCATGAATACCTAATTATCCCCATTGAAATCGGTGTAAATTGGCCTGGATCGTAACTTTTGGAACCAGGCCAATTTACACTGATTTCAATGGGGCTAATTATGTATTCATGCGGCCATATCTTGGGCCCCACTGAACCGATTCCCACCAAATTTGGGCTGTGGATGTTTTTCATCATGCTCCACCGATACATGGTATCCAAAACGCTGAAATGTAAAAAAAGTTTTTTGTGACGTCATCGCTTCTGTACTCTATTACAGTGTACACAAAATGGGTTTTAAACAGCAGTTGAACCAGCAGAGGTCCCTGGGAATATTGACATTTGACACATTCCTCAATGCATTATAAGCAGAATGTTGTATTAACAGTGCTCGTATAATCATGGAGGAAGTTTGTTTCTTCCTCCACGGTATAATCGAGGTTCGATTACATTGTACCACATGCCATCATTATTTTGATACGGCATGATCGATCGTAGACCATCTCCCGTTTCTTGTACTACATGTACTGTAAAATTTCGATAAATTAAACTTAGATAAATTAACTTTATAAAAAACTGTTTAACTCAAACTAAAAATCTGTTGCGTTTAATAATATAACAATATAACTTTGTTTAGGCTTCACTCAACCTTCTAACTTGGGCGAATCCTCTCTGGAGTCGATTATAATCGATTCCGAATTAGGAATCGGAATCGCAATTTCGAATTTTGTCGGAATCGAATTTTGGAGGAATCGATTCCCATTATCTTGGCGATTCCAGAAAATACACAGGCTCAATTCCGAATGTTAATGGTGCAGAAAATGATGCAGAAATTACAAAATTCTAGAAATTTGATTTGCGAATTTCATTTGTCTAATTTTAGCACCAACTTCTGTTTTAAAATTGGAATCGAATCCGAATGTAATCGATTCCAAAGATGCCGGAATCGCCCAAGCCAAATAACTAGATCACATTATACATTGTCAAGGAAAACTAGGGACATAAGGTATACAACAATCTTGGTTCATAACAACTCTACACAAAATACTATAATATACTTTTTAAAGCCTATTCTGAAACATTCTACACTGGGGGAAAATCCAGTTTCTCTAATTAGCCTTTTGCGTGTAACACTTGCAGTTTAGTAAGTCACATACTACGCTATTATTGCTACGTGGTGCACACCATTGCCTAGCTTCATGTCATTCTATAATAACACAACACGGTATTGATTCTGTACTTCACACCTGCCGCGTACACCACGTAGAAACAAAATTTAGTCTGGTCAAGTAGATACCAGGTATGCGTGTGAAAGGAAGTACGTCAATACACCAGACGCTATTCATGCGAAACACGAAAAAGGCCGTTGTGGGCGTACCGTAAACTGCGTCTTTTCTCAACATCCGAATAACGGTTCCTTTGTTAGGCTATACGAGGTTGTTTTAAAATAAAATCCATCTTTGCCAGTTATAGTTTTAAATTCCTTTTCGTGCACTTATCGCCGTTTTACCTCGAGGAAATAATATTGAACTTTCGTTGATCTATATGAATCAAGTATTTTGTTCAATCAATTTTAATTCATTTAAAGATATACAGTCCGTACGTTTCGAGTGTGGCACCTCGAAAAATAATATGTTTTTTTCTGAATTTACAATTTTCTATAAACATCAAGGTTGTTCGCTTTGTTTAGTTATCAAACAATTACTGTCAATATTTCGAATTATTGACGGTCCGCCAATAATTCAAGGCGTAGACTTGCCCAAGTCTGACTTCCAGTGCTCGGTCTGCAACGCACAGCACACAGTGCGCCCTCCGGACCGGTGGCCTGTCCAATCTGTTTGCTTCTGTTTTCTCTGTCTCAGAAAGTCTTCCGAGACAGAAGACAAGATATTTGATAGGCCATCAGTCCAGAGGGCGCGCTGCACGCATCGCACAACAGACCAAACACGGGAATTCAGACCTGGAAATGCGCAAATGCGCAAAGTCTAAAATATTAAAAAATGATGTTTTGTCGTTAAATAAAGTAAATACTAAAAAATTTCGTTCGGAGGAAAAAAAATCAAATTTGCTGACAACCACGGACTGTTATCTTTAAATGCGAGTTCCTTTAATATTCTAGTTGATATTATCGCTTATCCCTAAACGAAGTGTCTTATCCAGTCAGTTTGAATGATTATGCAAATTAGAACAGCACTGTAGGTGTGGGCGTGCCCGAAATATGGCTACGTTTTTGATTTATACACGAGACTTTGGAAAGTAATCAAGCGGGCTGTTATTTATGTACGCAGTTATGTACGCAGGACGATGGCCCGTGAAAACGGTTATAATTAATTTGAACAATAAACTCGATCTAACCAGCGGCGTAACCAGCGGCGTAACTAGGGTGAAACATATGAGGTTGCACCTGGGGATGCATACATTTTTCTAGGGGGCACTAGCCCTCTAAAATGTTGTAAAATTATGAAAAATACCATTTCCGAAATTCAAATGGGGGAGGGGTGCTGGTGCGCACCGGAGCACGGACCTCAGCTGGAGGGCACGTGCGCCGCCCCACCCCCCCCCCCCCCCCCCTCCCCCGTAGTTACGCTACTTAGTCTAACCTCCTCCCATCCCCACCCACCCACCCACCCATTATTTTTTCCCCATGACCTCAAGGAATTGGGAAAGTTTTAAACAGGAAAGAGAGACCTCAACGGTAAATTGGTCAGCTTGAATCAAATAATTTATAATTCTTCTCATAAAATTATTATGTTCGTGTCTTTATAACTTTTTTATTCCGATGTTCCGATAAACTAAATGAACTAAAAGTGCCGTCATTTTTTTGGTTCCTAGTCTTGAATTTCCATAAAACTAAGTTCAGCATAATTATCTTTATTACGCCGCAAATTCAAACGGGTCGCTCTGCAACTATGCTGACCAAAAGTAATTGAATTTTCCCCCCTTCGTGCACTTGACGCAACATTACAGGGACCATTAGAAATGGTACGCGTGCATTACTCGTGTTGTTTCAGATAAAATAACCACGCAAAATGATGATAATTTTTTATAACCGCCCAGTTTTTCCGAGCCCCACCACGCGTTTCCCCTACGCGTACCATTTCCCCTACGCATACCCTATTCTGTTTGGTTGCACATGTACCTCCCCTTAAAGTTCTCATCAACATTTTGATTTGACGAAGCCACAGTGAAACTTTCCCCTCTCCCTCAACCTTTATTTCAGATTCTGAAACGGGCCTCTTTTCCAGTGAATTAAAAAGCGCGGGACCGTTTCTTAACCTTTTCCTTTCTTACAAATCACACTGGGCCGGAACTGATAAGCTTGACGACCGCCTCTTAAAATTGGAATTTCCTGTTTGCAAGCGTTACTGCGTCCTTTGATAACCCAATTTTTTGCTAACAGGGACAAAATATGTTTCCTTTTTCTATGTCTATTTCCTTTTTTCTTTGCTTTAATCGTTTTTCCTCGTGAGTATTTAAATTTTGTTCGGGTTACGAGTGGCAGTTTCTTATTCACAAAAGCCCCTTAAATACTGAGGTTTCGCTCGCACACGGTTCATACGTAAATATCAAAATAGAATAGCGAAAGGTAAAGAATTTTGTTAGCACAAAATTTACTTGCTTTACCAACATGGGTTACCAATCTAAATAATTCAACTTGCGTTCTTAGCAAAATAGAAGAATACCGGCCAATCGTAATACACAGAACATACAATTTTGGCTGGTAACTAATTTTGCAAAGCAAATAAATTTTGCGCTCAGCAAATTTTGTTGCTGAACCGCTTGATGAAATTGGCCCCAGTTTATATCGCACGCGCCCCCTCCCGTTTCAGTATTTTTGTTATTTCTGTTGATTTTATTCCCAAAAAGACCTCAAGGTTCATCATAATTATTGGGACTGCAAAATGTGCGGTATAATTTGCATAATAAGCAAAACAGAACTGTTTATCTACACATTTTATGTGCGCACAAAAATACGTATCCCATCAGCCGACCTCGACTTGACACGCCCATTATATGAATATTAATTTTATTCCGGCCAATCGCTGACAAGAAATCTGGAAGCGGTGTTTCCCGGGCAGTACATACGGACGTCACATCAACATTAGCCACGCCCACCACTGGCAAAATTAGCCAATGGGCGCTTGTATACAGTGGTGCGCGCGTCTGTTATGCATATTGTCGTCTGTCCGTCTGCTTGTCTGTGCAAAACTATTAACATTTTTTTTTTCTTCTTCCAGATTATAAACACCTCTCTCGATATAGTTTTTAAGGCGTAATCTTCCTACTTAATTTACAACACGCAAGGAGCAAACCAAACAAAAGACTTTACAAAAATATTATAAAATATATATTGTAAAAAAGATCGGCATTGCATTCAATGCTTACAATGTTACAAATACAGCACAGTGGAGAAAATCGCAAGTGAATTAATAAATTAAATTCACTTAAAATTGTAGCAATTCATCTTTGAAAAACCATCTTTTCTGCGTTCAAACCAGAGCTAGATCGCCAATTAAATTCCAAACTGGCAGTCGCCATTGAGACAAAAGAAACGTGTTTTTTTATAAAAAGTATGAAGAAACGACTATAATTAACTACATGCACATGTATAATTCGACCAGAGTTCTTCGAACGACGGATATTACCTTTTGTTCGACAGATATTATCAGACGTTCGAAGGACTCCAGTCGAACTACTGTATATTCATTACTCAAAGGCCCATACGATTTTCATCTGAATATTTGTCACAGTTGTAATTGGTCAATAGAAACTCGTGGGCGGGGCCAAGTGGGAAAATATTAGCCAGTCAATATTAACATCCCACTTTGGCAAACGTTTTCATAATTTCACAATTGTCTTTTTTCCCAGGGGCACTTGGAATATTTCGGTGAAGGGGTGGGGGAGGTGGGGGAGGAGTGGTGGAGGAGAGGTGGGGGAGGGGAGTTACGCCAACCAATATTCTGACAGAGGGAATTCCTCCCTTCTGTTACATTACTACACCTATCAGTCGTTTCCCTCCCCACCCCTCCCCTCCCGTACTGCCCCACCCCTTAGGTGGGTATTTGGTCACGTTTTTCATGCCCCAGGGTGTGGAATTTGACTGCTATAGAAATCAAATGTTCAGTGCACCGGGTGAGATTGTGCGCCCTGGGTGAGATTTCGTCACCAAAATGTTGCCCCAGGGTGGAGATTCTGTCACTAAAAAGTGACAAGCAACAATCCCCACCTCTTAGGTGGCGTAGCCCGGGAGAGGGGTGGAAAGCAACTGAAAGGACATAATGAAATATTTCCCCACTCCTGGAAACTGAAAGGAATTCTTCAAAATTGTTTGAGACAACCTGGGGCCAATTTCATGGAGCTGTTGATAAGCAAAGAATTCAGCTCAGCACAAAATTTATTTTCTGTGCAAAAATGGGTTACAAGACAAAATTGTATGTCGACTTGTGTTCTTAGCAACAGTACCAGAATACCAGTCAATCGCAACACACATTACACACGATTCTGGCTGGTAACCCATTTTTTTGTGCTTGAAAGCTTCTCGAAATCGGCTCCCAGGACACAAATTGTCAGTGGTGTTCAGTCGAATATCTTGCACCAAATTTGGGGGAAGGGAAACTTTTTGGATTGTACTTCGATAATAGTACTTTCAGTCCAGTCATTTTATATTTTGCACAAATTTTCTCCCTCCAAATACGTTCATTTATGGATATGTATGAGCTATTTCTAATAAAACTTGTCTGCAGAATGAAAACTGAACTCAAATGGGCTTCAAAAATTTAAGGAAAAGCGCCCTCTTGTATAGGCTTTTGACCATGCACCTTGCTGGCTGTGAGCCAAGTTCTTCATGAAATACTGCTTCATGAATATTGTCATGAATAATTCATTTCTCTGACTCCTCCCCCTGGCTGCCCACCCAAAATTTGGGACTGTCACTTTTCAAGTGATATGATAAAAAGAGATGAAACCGTGGGACAAAATTATAGAATTTTTGACAAACTTCGATGGGGCACTCGGCCTTGACATTAAGCAAGGCCACCGAGCCGACTGAGGCCAATGGCCTCGTGCCCTGCTGAGTTGGCCCTGCTGCCCCTTTAAGATACACACTTCCTGGGGCCAACTTGGCCAGCACGCCCTATCCTCTTAAATGTCATGAGGCTTGTATACACCAATAACCAGTACACATTTGGAACAAAGTGGTGCCCCTCCAGTTGGCCTCAATACCCTATGAAATTTTGACCAAATCAAGGCTGGAGTGACCTGCCCCGTTATTTTTGTAATGTCAAGGCTTTGGTGTATAACCTTTCTAGTGATTTAAGCTACTGGAACTGTATTGGCCCGCGTACAAGTGACCGAGATTTTCACCCTGTGGCTTGAGAAACCTAACCAAACCCAGTACAAGGCAGCTAGGGGCTAGGGTGGGAGGGGGATACCCCACATTTGAACAAATGTCCAGATAATGTATGTCTGACACATGCTACGACATAAACATGAATGGCCAAAGCTGTTATGAGGCATGTCCTACCAGAATTAGCAGATTTCAGTTGACATACATTGCAGTTGTTGAAGTGGTAAACTCCATCAGGTTTTCCCAACCAACCAAACTTTTCTCTTGGTGTTGCATGACAGCGCAACTGGGCTTTATAGTAACAAATGCAATATTTGGTATGGTGCCTAATCACCACTGAAATGAAACAAAACTTTGGAGAGAAAAGTCCTATGGGCATTATCTGGATTCCAACCTAAGACTTCTGACTCACTGGGCAGATGCCCTACCAGCTGAGCTATGAGGCACAGTGGTATACTCTATCGGGTTTTCCCCAAGACCTCTGACTCTCCGGGCAGATGCCCTACCAGCTGAGCTATGAGGCACAGTGGTATACTCCCTCAGGTTTTCCCCCAAGACCTCGGACACACCGGGCAGATGCTCTACTAGCTGAGCTATGAGGCACAGTGGTATTCTCCCTCAGGTTTTACCCAAGACCTCTTACTCTCCGGGCAGATGCCCTACCAGCTGAGCTATGAGGCACAGTGGTATACTCCCTTGGGTTTTCCCTAAGACCTCTGACACACCGGGCAGATGCCCTACCAGCTGAGCTATGAGGCACAGTGGTATACTCCCTCAGGTTTTCCCCAAGACCTCCGACTCTCCGGGCAGATGCCCTACCAGCTGAGCTATGAGGCACAGTGGTATACTCCTTCAGGTTTTCCCCCAAGACCTCCGACACACCGGACAGATGCCCTACCAGCTGAGCTATGAGGCACAGTGGTATACTCCCTCAGGTTTCCCCCAAGACCTCTGACTCTCCGAGTAGATGCTATACCAGCTGAGCAACGAGGCACAGTGGTATACTACCTCAGGTTTTCCCCCCAAGACCTCTGACTCTCAGGGCATATGCCCTACCAGCTGAGCCACAAATTAAGGCACAGTGGTATACTCCCTCAGGTTTCCCCAAGACCTCCGACTCTCCGGGCAGATGCCCTACAAGCTGAGCTATGAGGCATAGTGGTATACTCCTTCAGGTTTCCCCCCACCCCCCAAGACCTCCGACACACCGGACAGATGCTCTACCAGCTGAGCTATAAGGCACAGTGGTATACTCCCTCAGGTTTTCCCCCAAGACCTCTGACACACCGGACAGATGCTCTACCAGCTGAGCTATGAGGCACAGTGGTATACTCCCTCAGGTTTTCCCCAAGACCTCTGACACACCAGACAGATGCTCTACCAGCTGAGCTATGAGGCACAGTGACACACCGGGCAGATGCTCTACTAGCTGAGCTATGAGGCACAGTGGTATTCTCCCTCAGGTTTTACCCAAGACCTCTTACTCTCCGGGCAGATGCCCTACCAGCTGAGCTATGAGGCACAGTGGTATACTCCCTTGGGTTTTCCCTAAGACCTCTGACACACCGGGCAGATGCCCTACCAGCTGAGCTATGAGGCACAGTGGTATACTCCCTCAGGTTTTCCCCAAGACCTCCGACTCTCCGGGCAGATGCCCTACCAGCTGAGCTATGAGGCACAGTGGTATACTCCTTCAGGTTTTCCCCCAAGACCTCCGACACACCGGACAGATGCCCTACCAGCTGAGCTATGAGGCACAGTGGTATACTCCCTCAGGTTTCCCCCAAGACCTCTGACTCTCCGAGTAGATGCTATACCAGCTGAGCAACGAGGCACAGTGGTATACTACCTCAGGTTTTCCCCCCAAGACCTCTGACTCTCAGGGCATATGCCCTACCAGCTGAGCCACAAATTAAGGCACAGTGGTATACTCCCTCAGGTTTCCCCAAGACCTCCGACTCTCCGGGCAGATGCCCTACAAGCTGAGCTATGAGGCATAGTGGTATACTCCTTCAGGTTTCCCCCCACCCCCCAAGACCTCCGACACACCGGACAGATCCTCTACCAGCTGAGCTATAAGGCACAGTGGTATACTCCCTCAGGTTTTCCCCCAAGACCTCTGACACACCGGACAGATGCTCTACCAGCTGAGCTATGAGGCACAGTGGTATACTCCCTCAGGTTTTCCCCAAGACCTCTGACACACCAGACAGATGCTCTACCAGCTGAGCTATGAGGCACAGTGATAAACTCCCCCAGGCTTTCCCTACCCATCTTTTCTCTAGTCTGAAGTTTGGTTATTTCAGTTCAATGGCAATTAGGCACCACACTGTTAACATGCAATTGATAACTGGGTTTTCAGGGGAAATGAGATTTTTGAAGATAATTTTGGCTTTCCTAATATGAGACATTTTAGAAATAAAAAAAAACAGGGTAATTTGACTGTGGTTCCAGAAACGAGAGATGTCTAAAAATAATTGAGGATCCTGCATTAATTTAACTTTTTCATTATGGCGTGCCCTGCACAGCGGCTCGAGAAATATCTCCTTCTGGACGGAAAGCCGCTGCTTGCGGCTCGACTGTACATACAAACAAACCTGCCCATCAATTAAGTCCATCACAGACCTTGAAAAAACTCTGTAGTTAAAGAGTTAACAAATCTCTCAGGACCCCAAAATTTTGTGGCGAGAATTGCGAAGCGATATTTCCAGTCTGAAGAAAAGTGTTTCCTTTGCGATTTTCGTGACTGAGGTAACTTTTAGCAGGCAGAATCTGCTAGATTCAGCTAGGTGGGGCTGCCAGTCCGGTTGACCTGAATTTCAGAAGGGTTTCCCAAAACATTGTAGAAATTATGATGAAATACGTGGCTCCAACGTGTAAACAGGAACTGTTTCAGAACTGCAGTATAAAAGGCGTCAACTGAATAAATTAGTAGTTTGCATGTCTTTGCCTCAACGGTGCTTTTAACGATTCCAAACTGGTACAAGCAGAAGTTGGTTTTGTTGTTAAGTCGCAAAAGTACCAACGGCGAAATTGTCGAATGGCGTAAATATCTGGACTTGGATGGATATGGTCATCTTAAAACTCCTCCCCGTAATCGGCCGACCAACGCACAAGCTTGACGTCATTTTCAACGTAGCGAGGCGGCGAGGGCGTGCTCCGTGACTTTGAATACCTTTGGAGATTTTCGCAGCACCTGAAATTCGGCACTTTCTTCGAACTTGCACCACAACAGTGTTGACAGTCTTTCTGCAAAAGTTGCTGTCGGTACAAAATAAGTATTTTTTCCGCCGAGTGCAGGGGATCTCAATCCTTTAACGGAGGTCCGTTCACACCGGGATGATAAAACCTACAAGTCTGTCCCCTCTCACAGCCCCGCGGCGTCATGAAATTCCTACAGACGGTTCGGTTTGCAAAATTCATTCCTGTGGGTGGAAACAATACAAACACAAAATTAATGCAAAATGTCATTTTTGTTTGATTCTGTTTTCTACTTTGTCAATTTTTACAAACGGGCTTCATGTGCAAAATCAAAAACGTGAGCCGCTCCACCGAAAGTAGGCTCTTGCATAAAAACAAAATGAAAATGGAGCTAGTGACCTAATCAGAGAGTATATTATAAACTTCACAAAACTACAAACATTGTGTGACCATTTCCGTGATGACCAAGAGCACAATTTTTTAAGAAGCGCTTTAGAGAAAAATGGCGTAGAAGGTTCTCTTTTGATAATATTAAAATCATGACAGAGGTATTGTGTTTGGGCCATTCTATGAAAACGGGACAGTGTCGCCTTACGTTGTGACACTTTTGAAGTTGATTTTTAAAAATAAATACCGGGCTTCAGAGAACGAAAACCCTCGGCATATGGCCTCATGAATTGAACAACACCTTAATGTGTCGATATTACTCGAAACATGACGAGAACATATGCAAGAGACTATATGCAAGTGTGACATTTTGAAATTTTTTAAAGATTTATTGAAATTTCCCCTTATATGTGATTTGTATTTATGAAGTACATGAAGTCTATAGACGGTGTGACCTCCGACGTCAAGGCAGGCATCAAAACATTGGGGGTGTGGCTATAGCTGTGCGCACGCATGGGTGTGCGCACGTATCTTGCTGTACATAAATTTGGATAATGAATCGCCGGCTCAAATTTCCATTGAAAGGCACATCACCCCTGTAACCAGTTTGGGTCGGTTTAGAACGCATGCGCGTGTAGCGCATTTTGCGTTCGATCATAACGCGCGATCTCACATATGCAAAGCATGATGCATGCGCACAACTGGGTCTATAGGGTGTGTAAAACCAGCAGCTACCTTTTCCCAAAATGAACTGGTCAAAAAGACTTGAAATGTAATTTTAGGAGTTGAAAAAATGCATTGGTGTCCCTCTGTTACATCGTTAAACAATTTTCTTGAATAATTTAAAACCATGATACCACGACATGTCTAATTGTTTGTAAATTATTTTAAATATTGTACACTATATAGTCATTTCACAAGAATTTTTCAAACAAATTGGAAAAACTTAGAAAAACCTTTTCTAAAATTGCATCAAAATGTCGCACTTTGGCTCCTGTTTTTGTGGAACGACCTGTAATTATTGGAATTTATTGTGCAGCTCATCCAACAAATGCACGATCATAACAAATGGGAAATACAGTAAACTCTCATTATAACGCTTTTCAAGGGACTGAAATAATTTGAGCTTTATATCCAGAGAGCGCTATAACCAGTGCATACACAATGCAGGGAATAATGGCTAGGACTTAGAAAAAGGAGCTTTATATCGAGAAGAGCTTTATATCAGGGGGTGTTATAACGAGAGTTTACTGTAAACAGGTTTTTCAATGATATAACATGCAATGCTATTAAAAGAGCTCATTCAGATTTGTCCAGAAAATGGATTTTGCTCTAACCTAACAATCATATACCTCCCCAAAATACTATTCATGGAAAGAAAATAGGAAATATGCAATCTCAAATTTAAATGTGGAAGCAAAAAGTTTGGTGTAATCACTGCACTGCTTTATGGAACCGGATAAATTAGTTTACAAAACATCGGTGGTTTTTTGAAGATATCCTTGAAAATATACTGATTGAGAGCGTGAAATTTCAGAATGGTAATGAGAAAAATATGATAAATGATACTGTATCAAAATCTCAACACCCATGGGAAAAATGGGGGCTCAAAAATGTGATCTGGACACGCTCCTTTATTCAGTAACAATAAAGCAATGATAGACCAAACACATATTTTAAAACTTTTTAGGGGTTTAGACAACAATTGGTGTACAGTACCTCCCCTTCCTCGTCCCCTGCCGCCACGACCCCATGGACCGCCCCTCATGGGCGGTCGTGGAGGACCCCTAGGCCCCATGTCATGCCCAGGAAATGGGCCTGGACCATTAGGAAATGGGTGTCCACCAAAGTGGGGATTGAAACCTCCTCTGCCTGGACCTAAATGAAAGGAAAAATTGAGAGAATGACTCAGCAAAAACAATGATGGGGCCATCCAAAGTTGTCAACATTTTCAGTTTTGATGAGTAGGTTTGTTTAGCACTATTCCTGAATTTTTTTATTGGTTCAGCTTAAGTGGATTTCAAGATATGGCTCATTATACATGACATGTACAAAACTGGCTTGTCCACGGGAGCCTCATTTCTTAAGCACGATTGAACACAATGAAGACCTCCAAAGTGGTAAGCAGTTTTTTGTACATGTCATGTATAATGAGCCATATCTTGAAATCCACTTAAGCTAAATCAATATTTATTTTCAGGAATAGTGCTAAACAACCTACTCATCAAAACTGGGTAAAAACAAATTCTCTGGAATTACAGGAAGTGGGTGAAAAATCACTTTTAATTTGGGTTAAGTTTTTTTTTAACAACCCTGTAATGTAGGCTATGTTTTACTGTTAAATTGTGATCCAAATACCTTAAAAGTCTTGGGGAAAAAACCATTCAAAGGCAGAGGCTCGTCAGCAATGCGCGCGCGCCAAATTCGTGTCACGAAATATGCAGCTCCATGCCTTTGCTATGGAGCTGTGTATTTCGTGGCACGAATTTGGTGCGCGCGCATTGCTGACGAGCCTCTGCCTTGAAATACAAATTATGCACAATAGAGATTTTTTCTGATTAAAGAATTTCAAGTTCTGCAAAACAGCATGTCAGAACAGGGGAAAAAATTAAGATCAAAATGTGAAATGTGAAAGTGTCGAATAATGTAAAGAATGTCGTAGTTGTCCTACCTCCAAAACGGGGCCCCATTCCTGGGCCTGGGCCTGGCCCACCATGCCCCGGGGGACCCCATCCCTCGGGGTGGAAGTTGGGTGGACCTGGGTGATTGGGCTGGGGTGGACCTAATGAGCCTTCAGACAGAAAGTAGGGTAAAAAATGTCATCAAAAGATAAAATCATATTTACATTTGAGGCTATTCAGTGCAAAATTCTCCGGCAAATAAGAAATTGTAAATGGTGTATTGCTGGACCTAAAAACCTCAACACAACACTTAACTACCAATTGATTGCTTTCGATGACGTAGAACATCCGGGAATGTGTGGTGGGCAACAGTCACGCGCGTACACGCGCGCGCCAATGGACGCACAGAAACACGCGTAAAAAATACTCACCAGCGTATTTTCATTCGAAGATGCCGCACGCGGGCGTTGTGATATGTTCAAATTATTGAGCATGCACTCGGCTTGTAAAAACGAAAGTGCTTTTACTTGATCGCGATGTTTAGCCTGAAGAAATGCGTTTTTATCTTTCTTGATACAACAGCCATGGCACAACAACATAAAGCAAGGTCAAGCAACAGAGGTAAGTGCAACCAATGCGCTTTTCTTGCTCTTTTTGCCAGTTATTACTCGAGCCACGTGGGTCATGAAAAATGCCCACTAAAATGGTGGATGGAAGGGGTGACGTCACCGGAAAGCAATCAATACTGGTACAATTGGATGCGCAACTCGGCCGCGCAACTCGGCCGCGCAACTCGGCCGCGCAACTCGGCCGCGCAACTCGGCCGCGCAACTCGGCCGCGCAACTCGGCCGCGCAACTCGGCCGCGCAACTCGGCCGCGCAACTCGGCCGCGCAACTCGGCCGCGCAACTCGGCCGCGCAACTCGGCCGCGCAACTCGGCCGCGCAACTCGGCCGCGCAACTCGGCCGCGCAACTCGGCCGCGCAACTCGGCCGCGCAACTCGGCCGCGCAACTCGGCCGCGCAACTCGGCCGCGCAACTCGGCCGCGCAACTCGGCCGCGCAACTCGGCCGCGCAACTCGGCCGCGCAACTCGGCCGCGCAACTCGGCCGCGCAACTCGGCCGCGCAACTCGGCCGCGCAACTCGGCCGCGCAACTCGGCCGCGCAACTCGGCCGCGCAACTCGGCCGCGCAACTCGGCCGCGCAACTCGGCCGCGCAACTCGGCCGCGCAACTCGGCCGCGCAACTCGGCCGCGCAACTCGGCCGCGCAACTCGGCCGCGCAACTCGGCCGCGCAACTCGGCCGCGCAACTCGGCCGCGCAACTCGGCCGCGCAACTCAGCCGCGCAACTCAGCCGCGAAACTCAGCCGCGAAACTCAGCCACACAACTCAGCCACACAACTCAGCCACACAACTCGGCCACACAACTCGGCCGCATGACTCGAACGCGCAACTCAGACGCGCGACTTAGAGGTGCGACTCGGACATGAAATTCGGATACGTGACTCAGCCATGTGAGTTGGTCAATGCGACATGTTTAATTTTGCGGTAAATCATGGCAGAGTAGTCAAATATGTGAGCATGCAGTTTGGTCCCATTTGACAAACCAATTACGTTTGCGATTTTATTGTCTTATTTGTGTAAGCGTACCTGGCAGTTGATTTTTAAAAGGTTCCAGCATATCCCTGAGTTTATTGGCCAGTTCATCTTGCGTGGGCGGGGCTCCGCTTTGTTGATTACCCTGAAATTATAAGACAGATTACATGATTGGAAAACCTAAAACAGGAACAACAGCATTTTATAACTAAAGAATAATGTTGATAAACTGCCTTGTAGACATTTCAGCCACATGGATGCAGATACTTCAGAAAATCCAATGTTTTTTGTGTTGATGAAATGATAAAAAAGTTGTCTGCAGACAGTGTTTTTTAAATCACCTTCAGTTGGCAATTTTTCCCCCATTTGTGACCTGTCACAACGAAATGAGCGTAAAGTCAAAATTTTCAAAAATTGGATATTGGTATTTTTTTATTCAGCTGAAAAAGAACTGTCCAATGGTATATAACACATAGGATAAAACTATTCCCCCAGCGCAACACAGCTTGGAGAAGTGGTAGTGTTCAAACAAATCTTAAAACAAAATTTCTTACAAGTTATAAAGAAAGCTATCATAAAAATTGGTCTGAAAATAATGTTTTTAATTGTTGGATAACGACACAAATTTGGAATCAAATAAAATAAGAGTTACTCTTTCCAAATATTACAAACCCTAAAATTGACCTCCCTTCAATTTTTGACTTTGAACCGCAGGTATAGGAAATAGCGGAGTGTGACTTTACGCTCATTTCGTCGTGAAAGGTGACATTTTACAAACAAACAAAAAATCATGTGGTGTCTGTAAAATGTTAATTAACTGCAAATAATGTATTGGGACTGCAAACTATGACTCCTGCGTTAATATAGTCTTACCATAATTGAATCTAGCAGGTTCTGTACATTAGCAATGGTGGTGTTAGGTGAAGGGGGTTCACCGAGCAGTCCACCGTGGCCCGGGGGGCCAGAGGGGAGCATATTGTGCGGGTGACCCCCAGGCATCTGTTGTACAAGACTGGCTATAGCTGGGGGGAGGTTGTGGAGCTGTAGACCCTGTAGGATTGGGGGCGGGGGCTGTGGGGGAAGGTGGCCGCTCATTGGCTCGGAGTAGAGGGGTGTGGAGCCTTGCGACGAATCGGCTGCCTCCTAGAAATGGGAGAGAGGAAATGAAAATACTGATTGAGGTTGACATAGTGGTTCTTTCCCTGCCTTTCACTTTTGGTGTCTGGGGTTCGATTCCTGGGTGTGTGAGAGCACGTGTGGCCTAGTGGGTATACAGCTGTACTTGTGATCAGGGGGTTATGGGGTTCGAGCCCCACTTGTGCCAACATGTTTGTGTCCATGGGTAAGACACTTAATCTCAATTGCCTTGTCAACCCAAGCGATATTTGGGAATATGCTACAATAGGGTTGTGCGCCTTGGCCAGGCAGCCACCTAGTTGAAGCAAAATGGTTCTGGTGATTTTCTTGATGGCAGCAGTAATAATGGTATCAGCGCCATGATCTATATGGAATGGCACTATATAAAAACCTGCTATTATTATTATTGTCATGTGGATTGGGTTTGCAGTCCCTACTTGACCGCGTGGGTTTCCCCCAAGAGATTTCTCTGGGGGTTTTCCTCCCACTTCGAACACTGCATCTCCTTCTTCGTCATTTCAAGTTGATAATAAAGGATAGTTAAAGCTAATACCGGACCATGCATCAGATGGCACAAAGGCATTAATTCCTGAAGATGCTCCTTTGCTATGGAGCTGCGTAATTCATGGCACGAATTTGGCGCATTGCTGACGAGCCTTGCCTTTAAGCTAATAATGTTTAACATGAAGAGTTTAACCTGAAAACTCCCCGAGATTCGTTTCACAAAAAAAATCTGAAACATGTATCTCGGGGGCTCCTTAATCCCAAGACTTTTTTCCCACAAAGTCCAATTTCCAAGAAAGTTTTAAATTAACTCCTGAATTTTCCAAATTCAATATCATTTTTCACCCACTTTAAGGTAAAGGATAAAGATAATGACGTTTGTTACATATGAAAAGTTGTGCCTAAATTGAAATGAATTGACAAAATGGCCGGAATGAAATAAACAAAAAATACCGGTAGAGAAAAAAAATAAAGTTTTAACAACGAACAGAAAATAATGTCATGCAAAGAATGGAAGCATAGATCAATTGATTTTTCAGTCTAATCTTTGCAAAGAAGTTACATTTGCAGGAGACAATCTTAAAGGCACAGGCTCGTCGGCAATGCATGCGCGCCAAATTCTTGCCACGAAATACGCAGCTCGACGCCTTTGCTATGGAGCTGCGTATTTCGTGGCACGAATTTGGCGCGCGCCTGTGCCTTTAACATATGTAGAGACAACGAAAAAAAATTGATAATGATGAAAATTTGATTGATAAGGCAGGCCTTGAAGATATGGAAAATCTTGAAGTGGCATCAGTGCCAACTCAGCAGGGCATGAGGCCATTGGCCTTGGTGAATGACAAGCGAGTATTTGGATTACCTGTGTTGAACATGTTGAACGACTGACCCAAATTCAAAAAATGTGCACCATCGTGGAATAGTTGCAATGTCACAAAATATCTCACAAAATGCAGCCATTTTGTGATATTTGCAAGTATTCCAGAACTGTGTAGGGTTCTGATAGCAATGTTTCCATCACAAATGGGATGAAATTGTCAATTGAAAAAAGTCTGAAAATTGATGAAATGTCCGAAAAATTCATATCTTTCAGTACAGATTCAAAATGTCTAATTTCAGACAAAAATATGACAAATATAATGCCTGACAGATGTGGTTAAAATGGGCAGACAGTAAGATTGTATACATGAGACTTCCAGTCACCAAAAATCACCAATTATGAAGAAAGTTTGAGACCAAAAGAAGATGCTCCCACCCCCCGCCAAAAAAAAAAGGACAGACCAACACACAACTCACATCGTCCTCAGATTTCTTCTTGGTCTCCTTGGGTTAGTTATGAAATAAAAGGACAGATTGCACACAATCATTGCACATAGACAACAAGGGAGGGGGAAGGTGGGGATTAATATAATATTGGATGGCTTTGAGGGTGACATGAGAATATACCGCACGAGTCATGAAAATACGGAACGAGCCGAAGGCGAGGTCCGTATTTTCATGACTCGTGCGGTATATTCTCATATCACCCGAAAAGACATCTAGTATTATTATTGTTATATAAAATGAAGCTTTGTTTTGAAAAATTTCTGCGAGATTTTTGTCTGTTTGGTGTTGAAAACGTCAGTTTACAAATTTTGTTACATGCGCTTTTGTTTTGTTACAGTATTTTTTGTTACTGTACTCTGGGCTCTGGGCTGCACAGTAACAGAAACGCACGGTGTCCGCAAAAGCTTCATTTTATATAATAATAATTAACATTGTGCACAGTCACAAAGGCTGATAGGATTGGATGACAAACATTGCCAGCGAACACAGACCTATAGGCTGCGTTCGAGCGTACAGTTCTTGTTACTCCGGAGTAATGCGTGCGCACTGCACTTGGGTCACATAACGCGAATGGCAAGCCTGCAGTCCGCATGCGCGAATGGCCATCAGTCAAGATGGCCGTCTCTTGCCATGAGTGCACAAAACATGCTGTTTCACTGCTTACAGGAAACTGAAGAAAATATAGATGTGCAGTCGTGAGAACCTTTGCGGAATCATCGGTGCCGTCTAGAACATACCTCAGTGAGTTGTTGCTTCAGTTATCGAATTGACAAGTTGAGCAAATTCAATCAAAATTCCACCCATACTCCGCCATCTTTGTACAAATCACATGACACACGTCGGGAGTAAGAGCACACTCCCCATTTGTCGGGGAGTAGCGAGAGCATACTCTCACTGACCCGAGTGTCGTTATTCTTGTCGTTGGTGCACGCAGGAGTATACTTATGTTAAAGGCACAGGCTCGTCAGCAATGCGCGCGGGCCAAATTCGTGCCATGAAATATGCAGCTCCATGCCTTTGCTATGGAGCTGCGCATTTCGTTGCACGAATTTGGCGCGCGCGCATTGCTTACGAGCCTGTGCCTTTAACACGAACGAACACGCTCGAACGCAACCATTATATTTGAACTGAGTAAGCCACTCCCTGATTGAAGCCACCTTCCACCATCTTACTACACTCAAGACATATGCCTTGCCTTGAGTGGTTGTATTATTTTAACCAGAGTGTTAAATAGAATGTAAATCCTTATACCCCATTGTATGTCAGAGGATTAAGCAACAATTATCAGACTCGTAAAAATTGACAAAGTTAAACTCACGTCTTCAAGAGGTATTCTCGTTGGCTCTTTGGGTTCAAACGGTTTTGGGTCCGGCTCTTTAGGGGTGTCAGGGATCATATTCTTATCAAAGTAGATTTCTTGAAGCACCACCATCTCGCGTTGTTTTTGGACGGCTTTTTCTTGGCTGTTACAGCCGTAGTCGACAGGGGGCACGTCCAACAGCTGAATAAGAACTGGTGTCCGCCACTGGGTCATTTTTGGAGAGGAGGTTGTATGAAATGAAGGGGGAAAAATTTTTTTTTTTAAATACATGAAAATGTAAAACTCAGTGGAAAAACCAGAAAAAAAGATCTTTCTGAAGCCGAGTTCATACTTCACACAAACGCAAATCTGACGAAAATCTGCTGTCAAACAATTTGTGGTGAACATTCACACTACATGTAGTTGAAATTAGATGACCTTTCTGCGAATTAACAACACAAAATCTTCGCTGTGTCGTGTTCGTGTTCACTTTCGCATAAAGTATAAACCGGGCTAAACTGCATCAGTTTAAAAATGAACTATCAGACGTAATTGTACCCAGTGCCAAAAAAACAGAGATTTTTGTTATGTAATGGAAAACAAATATTTTTCTTGGCCTTGCACAAACATTAGCCACTGGATACAATGTTTTTGTGAACTAGTTTGTGGAAAGCAGAGTACCATCTCGGCTAATGTTGCAAAGTCTGGCAATGTTTGCATAAATGGGATGTAGCCCTAGATGCATGTTTTAAATTGGAGTTTTCGTCTAAATTTAAACTTCCCTTAAAGGGACACATTGCTTTGGATTGGACGCTTTTGGGATACAAAAATTAAATGAACATGGTTGGAAAGATTACCAAAAAGTTTCACATAAAGATTCACATAAACATACCTTCAAATTGTATGGTTCGTGTTTAATTGTGTGTCAAAAGAATTTCCGCCATTTTGTGGAACCAAATGTTTGACTCCACAAAACGGCGGAACGTGACCCGTAGTCATATTCCAGTCGCATCTTGTTGAAGCCAAGCCCCCTGGCACCCGTGCACACGGTCCGTGGCTCGCCGCTCTCACGAGTAGGCTAGGGGACGAGTAGGCTAGGTGTACTGTGCCATTGCCTACCGCGTCAGCCTGACAAGTATTTACAGCACATTCTGCACACAGTTTGGATGATGTAGTTACTGCTGGAATACGTCTACCTGTCTAATTGTGAGTGTTTTAATGCATGAACAACTCTTCAAAGGTATAAGGAACATTTCTAAACGGCAAAATCTTGGGGGAATTAAAGGGGATTTGTCCCTTTAACTCCCCACCTAGTGAATGTACCAACTGAACTCACCGGTAGGAGATCGTTATAGCTGTTATCTTGTCCATTGCCATCCCCGTGTAACTTGGCATTCTTTATGGTTTCTCCCTCCATCATCATTTCAAGATGGGCAGCGTTTCGGAAGTCCTTGGGCCGGTTTACATTCTCTGAAGGAAAGACAAGATTGTGACAACATTTTATTTTACCCAAAAGGGAACTGCTAAAAGTATCACAGACAGTCAGGGAATTTTTAGTACACAGAATATTTATGCATGGGTAATTCCCAAAATTAGGGGTCCAAAAGTGTGACATGCTTTTTAAGATTTCCAAGTGTTTTTAGTGATTGAACGTGATTTTCCAGTAAAAAATAATAATTTTTATTTCAACAAATGCCACTTAAATTTAATGTTTGTGTGTAGATATGGCACCAAGGTTAATGTAAACTCATTCTATAGCCAATTTTCATTGGCGTAGGTAACCCGGGACACCAAACTCCTATTCAATACCATGGAAACAATTATAAGCCTTTATGGTCTTTTGTTTTGAATATTTTTCAGGAATCAGAGAACATAATATTGAAGAAAATGATGCGGGCCCCCTATAATCACAGGACACAGTCCATTACTGAGAATTTGTAATCATGAGTGGTGATTTTTGAAGCAGAGAGTGTCGTACGTTGGACCCCTAATTTTGGAAATTACCCTTATACAAATATTTTGATGTCAACTCAATTTATAGAAAAGAAATTGTCAAACTTTGATCAAACTTATTTCTGGAGGAAATTCACATATCTTCTGTTGGTAATCAAGAAAAATCACACTGTCCTTCTTCCTTAGAATAAGCAATGTGATTGTTCCAGTTTTTCCC
This sequence comes from Henricia sp. BOLD:AAB3569, assembly GCA_037783545.1. Taxonomy (NCBI): domain Eukaryota; kingdom Metazoa; phylum Echinodermata; class Asteroidea; order Spinulosida; family Echinasteridae; genus Henricia; species Henricia sp. BOLD:AAB3569. The sequence continues at coordinate 285,902 of JBBELK010000007.1, forward strand.
GGAACTTTGGTTTTGTCTCGGTGGTTTGTGGAAAAGACTATTCCAGGAAAAACCGGAACCAATCACATCCATGTAGAATACAATTTTTAGCAAGTTGAAAAAGACATAAATCTGGTGACTTTTAAGGAATTTAAAGACTATGTTTTCTTCAAGAAACAAATGCTCTAAAACTCCAAAGTTGTTAATTTACCTCTTTCTGTTTCATCCATTTCAAAATAGAAGGTTTCAACTAGCTTGTCCTCTTCTTTCCACTGGACACATTTCTTGATTTTTGTTGGAACCAATTTTAGATTCCCCGTCGTCGTTGACGGATTATCCTTGGTTTCGCTTTTTGCTTCGTCTTTGGACTCCGACGTTTCTGCTTCTTCCTCCCCATTTTGGCCGGATGAGTAAAATCGGACTGTTGTAGGGATGGGATGGAAAAATTTTCCAAAAAGAATATTTGTATTATTATTAATATTAATTTTTTCTGGTATTAAAACCGAGGATTTCTTAAAAGTGACTCAGCACTGTAGCTCATAAGCCTGAAGAAACCTGTGAAGAGAAGACAATGAAGAAATCTCAGTTTTAGAGGTGGGAGGTAAATTCCTACACAATTCTGTATAGAGCCAAACAAAATAAATGGTGTGTTTACGGTAACCCGACCTACCTGGAATTTTTGAGGCCAAATTGTCGACCTCAAACTTTTTATTGCCAATTTTCATGATTTTCAAGTTAATAATTTTAAATGAGCACTATTTGCAATAATTTCTAACGAACATACCATTTTCTACACTTGTACATGAACATGGTTAATAGTGTTAATAGTGAGTTTGAAACATTGCAAAACAACACGCAAATGCATGAACTGAAATGTAAAAAAATTTGACAAAATAAAATTATTTTCCTACCTACCTACCTGGATTTTTTTTAGGCCGTTACCGTAAACGCACCATTTATTTTGTTTAGCCATGGGGGGAAACCCACGGAATCAAGCAGGGACTGAGAACCCAATCCACATACTGACCTGGACGGGATTCGAACCAAGGCCACAGAGGCGGAACCTGATTCCCCATATTACATCAGTCTATACAATTTCTGATAGCTTTGCGCATTGGATAAATTTTGCCAGTTACATATTTCGATGCCATAACTTATTTTCAATTATTTCAACTGAAGTTTATGTTTTTCCTTTTCCTACTACATGTAGCACAATCTATTTTTAAAAGTCTATCTAAAAATGTCCAGGATCATTATGTATTTCAAATATTATTCTTTTAAAAAGTAGAGATACTCACATTTTGGGGGCTCTGGTTTTGATTCCTGCATTCAAACACAAGCAAAATAAAGGTTACAACCAATTAGCATACAAACACTAACCAAACACTAACCAAACACCAGCCGTTAGTGTAAACATGGAAATGAAATGAGTGAAATTAAAGCAGCGTGACCAGATCACAATTTGGACGCCCTAATTTTTCCCCGTTGGTGTTGAGATTTTGATACCATTTCATTTGTCATATTTTTCTCATTACCATTCTGAAATATTGCATTCTCAATCCGTATATTTTCAAGGATATCATTGAAAAACCACTGATGCTATGTAAAATGATTTTTTTGGTTCCATAAAGCAGTGCAGTAATTACACCAACCTTTTTTGCTTCATCCAAATTGGAGATTGTGAATTATTTTCTGTTTTCTTCCAATGGATAGTATTTTGGGGAGGCATTTTATAGGTTAAAACAAAATCTATTTTCTGGTAAAATCTGAACACGCTCCTTTAACCAATGTTATTACAGTGAATATTTTGATCAGTCAAACTTGAAAAACAAAAAAATCCAACATTCTTAACAAATTATAACAATAGCCCCCAAGCGAGATGACGTAACAATCCTCTCTGCGCGAAGCATGATGGAATTAAATGGAGTTCTCGCCAAACCGCTGCTCGTTGTGTTTGTGTTTAAGTATGCCAATTTCACTGTAGTGAATTGAGAGGGCGTGAGTCGGGACACAACATATTTTTACATACATCACGGCGTATGGGAGTCGGGAAACAAGGTATCAATCTTGACGTCATCCAAGCAATCGTTGCATGGTTGACATCATCATCCATTTCAAATATGGCGCAGCACATAGTTGTAGAGTTTATTATAAAAAAAAAAATAGGTTGCCGACGTTGAAGATTCTCTGATTCTCATGAAGGTTTATGCACCGGGCAATAAATATTTTTTATTAAATTTGTTGATAACTTCAAACAAATGTTGTCCCTTCCTTTATTAATTAAATGACAGTTTATACTTCATGCGAATGCAAACGCAAACTTGAAATAAAAGGAGAGTTTTCACGCGTGATTTCAAGGACAGTTTAACTGTGAAATGTTTGATGTCAAACTTATGTAAGCCACAATGTAAGAAGCCCAGGAAACATTTAGCGTTGTTTGTTAAAAGCAAGCAATGCAAACAGGAAACACAGCAAAGGACGATGGTAGTGAAACAGCTACATTTCACAGCTACGTTTTACATAAAGTTAAGAAACTGTCGCACAAAACAGCAAGCACAATATGAGGGAAAATATTGGGGGAAGGGCAAATGAAAGAAGTTGTTAACCCCTGTGAAGCGGGTGACTTGATATAAAGTCCTGGCTGTGTGTGCCTTGGGAGGAGTTATACACCAATCTGAGGGCTGAGGAATCCTTCCCTGTACGTCCGCCATAACTGGGGGCCATCCAGTGCCATGAACGTTTTGTGTTAATGATAAGCTGTTCCGTTATGTTGTCGCTTCAAACAATTTGTGCGTTTTTTGTTGAAAGCTTGTGAAGCCTGTGTACACAAAAGGTGCGCGTTGTGCACTGTTCGATTTAACACCACCACAGAACGCACACTTCATGGCACTTGATGGCCCCTAGTTATGGTGGACGTGCAGGAAAGGAGTCCTTAGTTACCGGATTTGTATATAGAGTGCTACTAGAGCAGAGCTAGGGCACATTCAATAGTGCAATACGAGGCCATCCATAAAGTACGTATGCACGAAATGTCGACTTTTTAGAGCACCCCCGTACGCAAAATTTGTGACGTCACCCATATACTTTAACGTTGGGTGTACGCATTGGTTCTAACCCTGCTCATCCCCTCATCCCCCGACCCCCCACCCTCCCCCTCCTCCCCCTCCATGCGTACGTACTTTATGGACGGCCCCTACGTACGCAGGTATGCGGTATTTTCCTATACCTTCGCCATTGAAGGTATTGTCGGTATGCATACGTATTGCGCTATTGAACACGCCCCTCGTCTCTCAACTTGCTGGCTTGGGCTCAAGTCAGTGCTTTTGTTTTGGAATTGAGACTTGACTTGGGAAATAAAATGTATTTATACATGAAACTCGAAATAAACACTAGTCCTCAAGTCTCCCGCCCCAGAGACATACAAAGCCAGATATCAAGTTTCCCGCTCCTGGGGAATAAATAGGAAAAAAGCTAGCCATGAAGCTGTTAGGAATGATGAACCGAGGTGAGAAACAACTTTCAAATAGTAATCTAACTCTATGAAGCTAAAGAGTAAACTACTGTTTGGGTGGAAGGAAGCGGAGGTTACCTGGGAGCTCTCACTGGTCTCCTCCTGTGTTTCCTCCTTGGTCTTAAAAGGACCTTGAGGAGTGTCTAGTTGCTAGACAAAAACAAACAGTGCCAGATTCTTTTTACGCATCTTTGAAATTTCCAAATATTCTAACAGGGCTTTGTCATCGGTTCACAATTTGGCAATTTCACAATTTCAGATTTACATTTTAGAGACTTCGAGGGCTTGTAATGCTTCACGTATTCAAGTTGTTTGATTTTAAACACATGTTCTTCAAGCATCATTGATGGAAGTGTAATTCCTGAAATACTTATTGTAAATTATTGCCATTCTCAATAAGCATGCAACGCCCAAAACCCTTAGTGCTAAATTAGTCTGAAACAGATTGTTTTCTTTTAACTATCATGTTTATTGGAAACAGCATTACATGCTTCCAATCACATAACATGGCAACAAAATATTAGTCTGGTCATCTGGAAAAGTGTGCATGTGAAAGGAAGTGCATATCAGTACAACAGCGCTATTCATGTTATACACGCAAAATGCTAACTAATTCAAACACGGCCGTAATAAATGAATTCCGGAAAGACATTTCTGTACATCCAAGTGCCAGAAAAATACATACAGTATTTTCAACAACAAAAAATGATATCATTCTTGCCATGCAAATGGGTCTGTCCACAGTAATGGGGTACATTTCTGTAACATTCAAGATCTTAGGTCCCAGTTCACTTCAAATGTCTTAATTTTATCTTTAAATTATCAAGCTAAACTGAGGAAATAACTTTTTCACCAAGGAGTAAGAAAAATAGTCCTACAACATACATTTGTGAAAACCTCTTGCACAAATTTTCCTATTACGCATGTAACAAAGACGGAAAAATATGTCACAAAATTGTCTGTCCACGTTACATGCGTAATAGGAAAATTTTTGCACTTGCTTTTTGAAAATGTATGTTGTGGCAGCAATTTATTTCTTTTTTGGGCAAAAGTTATCTCCTGAGAACAAAACAAGGACATTTCTTTAATTCTGAGATAAACTAAAGACATCTGAAAGGAATTATTGACTTATTTTTCAAATGTACCCCATTACTGTGGACATGTACAAATAGAAAAAAATATCTCAGGTTAGTTGCAATTTAATAGATTGTGGCAAAATAAATATGTGGATTGGTTTACAAGTAGATCAATACAAAAACATTCCCATACTGCCCTCCTAAATTATGCGTAGAAGGTGGGGCATGTATGGTGATCCACCAATCACGTACACTGAAGTGCTATGTGGGAGGAGCTTAATGTGTTACCTCATGAATACATGCATGAGAATGTGTCATTAGATTAAAGAATTTGCATACCTTGTTTACTGTTGGCGATGTGGGTTTGGCACCTTTTTTTAGCTTGATTTTTCGAACTGGGATGGCTGGGGCATTGAGTGCATCCATGAAATTGGAGCTTTCATGAACTTCTAGGAGAAATTTTAAAAATACAAATCATAAAATATGAACATCTTATTATCCCTTTAAAACCAGAAAGGCCTAGGTCCATTTTTGGCTAAAATGAGCCCATTATTAGTGTACAGCGATTTTCCTTTTTTTTAAATTTTTGTTTGTTTAATATAGGCGAACTAGGAAAGTCATTATTGCTTATGTCCATTAATGACATTATCATTTTTATTTTTAAGGCCAAACCTGGCTATCCGTACGTTTAAAACTTTTAAACTCGTTTTTCTTAAAATGACATTTCTGTTCTGGTTTTAAGGCGACGTTATATAGACTGTATCGAATAGCCGCCATTTCGTGGGGCACCTTTTGTTACTTAAACTGTTCAACAATGTAAGCACAATATCTGCAACGATGCATGTCCTCAAGGAACAAAAAAACTGCCCCACAAAATGGCGGCTATTCGATACGGTCTATACTTGTGAGGAAAAATACACCAACACATTGTGTCGAAAGCAAAATTTGGTGTTTTTAAAGATAGTCTACTTGTTTGGTAATTACCCTCCAAAAAAATTCTGAATTATTGTCTTTAAGTTTTACTTGTTATCAAGATGGTAATGGTAGTAATCATCCTGTGATATTATTTCGTCTCAATTGCCCCCATTCATGAGAAAAATGACAAAATTATTTTAATCTCCAAAGATCGCCTACAGGCGATCTTTGGAGCCATTTATTAATGTGTGTGTAAAATGGTACCTTTAGCCGTGTCCGTATTGGACTAATTTTGGTAAAACTTACGGAGAGCTCCGTAAATTCTACCAAATTTAGTCCAATGCGGACGGCCGGAAAACACCCAAAATTGTAATGTGTCGACTGTCGATTGTAATTTTTCCGCTGCGTCGCTGTAATTCTTACGGGGCGAGCTGGGTCGCGGAACAATTACATTGTAGATTTTACAGCACTTGAAAGTCCCGTGCGGACAGGCATTGTAATGTAAAACGCTCTTTACGGTCATGTAACTTCCGTGTGGGTCACTGAGTTGACCTGACCTCGACTAAACCATGTGCTCCAAAACAACAGTGTGGTTCTTCAAGGGCTTTAAATTTACTGACTTTGATGTGGGGCAACCTGGTAATGACAGCAGAACATCCGGTGTCAGGTTACGCGATCGTTTGTAGGATGCCCCCATTAGTTTCAGGGGCGACAGCATTGTAAAAGATTACGCGGCGAAGAGCCTGAAATAAATCCACGTACGGACGCACTGAAGAATTACCACGATGGAATGTTTACAGCGGCCCGCGGAAACTTTTTACAAAAAATAGTCCAATGCGGACGCGGCTTTAGTGGGAGAAACTGCCAACTGAAGGTGTTTATATTTGTAAAAGTTGTGTGCAGACAATTTTCTTTTTTACCATTCATTCATTCATACACAAAAACCATGCATGGATTTTTAATGTTTTCTGAAGTATTACTGCATCTATATGGCTGAAATTTCTACAAGGCAGTTTATCAACATTATTTTTTAGTTATGTAATGCTGTTGTTCCTGTTTTTAACAGTTTTCCAATCACGTATTCTGTCTTTAAGAAAACAATGACCACGGACTCACGTTTGGGTTTGGCAGGAATAAGTTTAATTCTGCCGACGTTGTTCGTTGTCGACGGTGATGATGATGATGTTGATAATGTAGTGGGTGTGGTCGATGTCGATGAAGACGTGGGCGTGGCTTTTGTAGTTGCTGCTATTGCTGCTGCCTCTGAGGAGGGCAGAGTCGACTCCACCTTAGATTTTTTCTCGGGAGGTAGAAGTGACTTCCCAAATATTGGTCTGAAGAATTCAATGTTAGGAAACAGTCCTCTTCAATCTAACATCTAAAAATGCTTCAAAAATTTCAATTTGAAAGCTAAGATTTTTTAATTTATATGCTAACAATCAAGAGTTTGGTCTACTTTTTTTGTTCCCAGATTCCAACAAGTTTCAGGAAAATTGCAAAGGTCTGAAAGATAATGCACCTATCAATTGTTTCCAACTCCCCCACCCCTCCGCCCCCCCCACCCCTCCGCCCCCCCACCCCTCCGCCCTCCCCCCCCTCCCCCCACCCCCCCCCCCCCCCCCCCCCCCTCCCCACCCCCCTCCCCTCCCCACCCTGGGCTGCCCCACCTCTTGTCACTTTTACCAATCCCTCCTCATGATCACTCCACATCCATCAGAAGGTGTAAATCAGATGGAATAACATCAAAATTGTCGCGATTTGGAATAATAATCCATGTTGAGCAACGCAGTGTATGCATATGCGTGAACTGGGAGGCGCGGCGCAATACCCGATTGTGATTGGCTGTCCGTGCAACAATCCTGACGACTTGTAAGCGGTGTGCTGATTGGATTCGCAGAAAACCCTACCAAGTTCAGCAGTGGTTGGAGCGGATGAACTAGTGGGGCGCGGAAACCACTGCAAAAGGAGTGGTGTCTGTCATGCAGATACAATTGTCTAATCATTCAAGCAGAATGCATACCCTCAATAAAATATTTGTGTACACCGCACAATATCCCTAACTTATTGTGAGTAGTGTATTTCCTGTATTTTTTAGACATAAGTGTTTGTAAAAAAAATTATCTTGATCGCCAAAATGGGAGAAAGACCCTCTTGCAAACTAAAATAAGGTGATTCTTACCCTTCCCGTTTGAGTGGAATCAGCTTATCCCTTTTGTTGATGACTGGCAGAGACTCAGTGGGCTGTTTCTTCTTGATTTTGATAGGTGGCAGAGTGGATTCTTTCTCGATACCTTAGTATTTTAAGGGCACACATGAACAAAACATTAACAATTCTGATAATAAGTAATTTTAAATTGAGGAAAAAAACTTTGGCCTTGGCGTGTGCATTTTCAAATAATATGCTATTCGAAAATTTGGTTTTATCTTTGTGTGAAATTATCTTGCCCATTCAGTTTTTGCAAAAATTAATCTGGGTTCAAACTACAGACTATGTTGTAACTTGCATAACGGTCTCTCGGCCAAAGAGTTTTTGCAAAAATTATCGTCGGTTCTAACCATAATACATATAGGCCTTGTGTTCAATGTGTTGTATCCTGTACACTAGACTCGTAGTTGGATGCAAATGTCATCAAAGTGACGGAAAGGGGATTTTCACCTTTTCTTAACCGATGTTTGGTTTGGAGTGCAAAAGCACATACCAAATATTTGAATATTCAATGGACGATCGAATATTCAAATATTTGATTCATTAGGCACAGCCTTACTTTGGGCGACCTAGCATTTAAACCGAGGCATGTGGAGCCTTCTAGTAAGTGCTGAGCGTGATCCAAAACTAGTAAACACTGGATGAAGATTTCAAAATTTCTTAAATTTATCAAAATAATAATAATAATAATAATAGGATTTTAAATGCGCACATATCCACCCTGCTGGGTGTTCAAGGCGCAAGATCTAATACCTAGATCTGTAAAGAAATGTCCATTTTTTACAATCATATTACAAAAATTAACAGAATAAATTTGACTGGGCACACTGTGCCATCACATTTTCAAGAAATAGTTGAAAATGCATGTAAAAAAATTCCTTTTTTATCAATTTTATTGATTATCTGTCCGTCACGCATAAAAACAACCTCCGCATAAAACTGTAAAGTCAATTTCAACATGTGATAAACTGAGTATGTGTATTAACATCAGTAGCAGGTAAACAAACAGGTTCACTTTAGTTTTCATTTGTTGTTGACTAAGGAAAGGCATTTGTCTCTTGATTTCCAGGGACGTAATTGGATCACGCTCTGCTCAAATTTGACATCAAAGTGAAGTTTTTGCGCTGCAAATTCACAGAAAGTGAATTCAACTTGTGCAAATGTTTGACACAAATATGTACGAATCCAGATTGACATAAGTTTTGCATTCGCATGAAACCAGTTTTAGCCTGGGAGGATAAGTAAAATGGGGTGTTTCAAAATAACGTGAAATATGTCAACCACATTTTCAAAATTGTAAGAAACTTTAAATCATTAAATATCTACAGATTTTAAGCCAGTGTACACAACACCTTCTGAGAGGTGGCAATGTTATTTTTCATCGGGTCATTATTCTTTTCAGATACAATGTAGTAGATAAATTGGTGTTATGCATGGGACATTCTCTGGTTGACGCGAAAAGCATTACGCATGGGACACATGTAAATGTTCAAAATGACATTTGGGTCTTTCCACAGTAAAGGGGGCATTTTGGCAACACAGACCATATTTTCGAGGAAATACCTTTGTCTGGTCTCAAAATAAAAGAAATAAGTAAGGCCCAAAAAGGGTTACAAATAGTGTGACAACATGACTTTCTAAAAACACTGTGTACAAATTTCCAATATACGCTCGTAACTAGGATGGACACTTTTAGGCCGTCCCGGTTACGAGCGTATATTGGAAATTTGTACACAGGATTTTTTGAAAGGCATGTTATCACACTATTTGTAACCATTTTTGAGCCTATATTCAGAACAACTAAAACTTTTTATTTTATTTTTAGGTATTTTCTGGAAAATATTGTCTGTGTTGCCAAAATGCCCCCTTTACCGTGGAAAGACCCATTTGAGAATGAATTATGTGGGTATACCTAAGCTTGGCAATGCCAACACACAACACATTTTATAAAAATGGGTGAAATAACCGACAGTTATTGTTTAAATAGCTTGTTAATTGCTAAATGGCATGAACTTGAAATTTCATTATATTTTGGAACACCCCAAATAACTTTATAAGTTTCAGGGACCAGATCTGATTTTAAGAATGTGACTTACCCGTTGATCGAAACTTCGTATGAGCTGGTCTTTTGACGGTTCCCAACCTCGGTTTCTCATTATCCTTTGACGTTTTATCCATGTTTTCCGCAACTTTTGACAGTTTTTCCAATTTAGGCAAAGATCCGGCAGATAATCTCTTTTTGGCTTCCTTTTCTTTCATAGTTCTTTCATTACTATCATCTTGTTCCGTTTTCGAACTTGAACCGTCCTCGGTCTTTAGTTTCTTGGAAACGGATTCACCATTTGCATCACTTTCGCTCTGTTCCTCGGCCGACGGAGTGCCGTCTTTGGGAACGGTTTTCTTAACAATTTTCTTAACAATTTTCTTCTTTTTTACGACGGGAGGGACGTCGGTTGCGGGCTTAGTGTCTGAATTCTCATGGGATTGTTTGATGACTTTCATCCATGTGGAAACGACGGTTCCTGCCAAGGGCTTTAGCGCTGAGAATTAAAAAGCGTGACGTTGTTTATGTTAAAGCTAAATATACAAGATTTTCAATATCTCAAAATGTTATAGTTCGGAAAGTCAAATTTGACTGACAATTTCTCTCTTGTTACTAAATCATTTCCCTTGAATTTGGCATCATTGGAAAGCCCGGTTATTCCTCTTTACAGTGATGTGTCATTTGTTATGATTAATCAATTGGGGGGATGTGCAGTATAGCGGAATACAGGGGTGGGTGGAAAGTGAAATGTCACAAAATTCACTGCTATTGTCATGCAGTGCATTCCCCTTTTGCTTGGAGGGTGGGAATGTGTCAATGCGCTTTTTGACAATAGCAATGCATTTTGTGACATTTCACTTTACACCCGCTCCCATATTCAGCTGTGCTGCACATCCCCCAATTGCTTAATCATAACAAATGACACATCATCGTAAAGAGGAATAACAGGGCTTTCCAATGATATAAAATTCAAGGAAAATTATTTTGCAACAAGAGATAAATCGTCAGTCAAACTTGACTTTCCGAACTTTTTTTGAGAAGTTTATTTGACCAAAAAGCCCTACCCAAATGGAAGATAGAAGAGGTTCCAACTGTCCAATGCAATTATTACACCCAAGTTTATATCTTTTTTATGAGAAAATTATGAAGATCATTTTATATAAATGCATGTGCGCACACATTTTTTTGGCAAAGGTACACCAAGTGAATGAAACTAGGTCCCTGACAACTGTGGTAAACAGCTCTGTTTTCTGTGTAATATAGCCAGGGGACCAGCCTAAATAGGACAGAGGCTTCGCACAATTTCTTGAAAGCAAGGACTTTTTTTAATTTTCTCGGAACGTTGATGAGGTACTGAGCTGACTTATACACAGGTTGGTTTTTATCATACACATCCCCAATTGCACATGGAGAAAAAGTCATTTGTAAAAATTTTATTACTCCCAAGTAAGATTGTAACTACGTTGAGAATGAGTGGTTAAAATTGTTATTTTTGATAATTTTTTTTAAAACTTACATTCATTAGTATCTGTTTTGCTCATCTGCTTGACAAGTTTAGCTGTATTGTTCTGTAAAACAAAATGGAAAGTACATTTCATATTGGTGATTTTTAAAGACTTAAAAAGATGTTTACAAAGATATTTAAATTAGGGAATAAAAGTGGATTTGGCCAGTCTTAAACATACGTTTAAAACCGGATAGGGGCTTGGACGAGTGATAATGGCCCAAGCCGCAGGCGAGGGCCATTATCATAAATATCATAAATACCTTTTTGTGTAAATCAGTAAAACTCACCAAAATTCTTCGATAATCTTGTCATTTTGCCTTGTTTTGCAATGTACTTTCAGTTACATGAATGTCCGCGTTCGTTTAAACTGCTTTGCGTCAAGTTATTTTTGTTCGATGCACGCGTTATACACGTAGCCGCGCGTAGTGCAGGCGTGTTGTACGCGCGCACACACATTTTGCTTTCGGGCGGGTGCAGTTTCTGCGTGCGTGTTCTATAAGCGCTGAATAGGGCGCTGGGGCGGGCCAGGCTACAAGGTGTTTAAGACTGGCCAGTCTTTATCGTCCATTTAAGACTGGCCACGTGAAGTGCTCTCAGCCAATAGGATGCGTAAACTGTCTAAGGTATTTATGAATTGGAATTTACAGTTGAATCTTGATAATAAAAATTAGTGCAATATTTTGCAAATAAGGAAAACTTTCGGTACTAATCTTTTGTTCTTCATTGTTTTCATTCCTGATAATACAAGATTTCTGTTATAAAAAGGTAATCTGCAAAGATTTATCTTGCAAATGATACATTGGGCCTTTAAGTGGAATAATAAACCGATGGAGCTCCGGTTTGTTTGGTACAAAATCATAACACAATTGTATATATATGCGCAACTACACATGAAATGCAAGTAATTTCAAGAGAACAGGGGCTGATTTCACAAAGTGCTTGGACGCGTCTTAGAAAGGGTTACTCCTCTTATCTTGGGAGGTTGGTATGGGAGTTAGGATGCATTGAACTCGTCTTAACTTTTGTGAAATCGATCCCTGGTCTCCTATGAGCTTACTTTCTTCAAGATGTCTATCGTAACAGGAAGTTGCTTAAAGACATTGAGGATGTCTGTCAAGAAAGCAATGTTGTTGCTCTCCTTGGCCTCTTGAAGCCAAGTGTTAAGGAGCTCCCAGCCACCTCCAGACACAAAACTGTGGATTGCACAACAGCGGAAAACTTTAACTAATATGCTATGGTTAGTTTGATTATATAAGTTGTTTTCAATAGTGGAGATACTTTTTCCTCCAGGATTACATCTCTGTACAATGTCATTCATCTTCTCTCAAAACGAAAGAAATATCTTAAGATGGATCTAAGGAGATGACTTCAGCTTAAACAACAGATCAAGATGTCTAAAAAATGTTCGGCCCACCAAAAGTTGTCATCATTTTCAGAGATCTAAAAAATGCCCTCCCTCCCTCGAAATACCACTTCTCAATTTTTTTTGTCACTACCATGAAATGTGAACATTTTACAGTTTTTGTAAGTCCTACATGGCCTTCGACCTCCCCCCCCCCCCCCCCCCTCCCCCCCCCCCCCCCCCCCCCCCCCCTCCCCCCCCCCCCCTCCCTACGCTTTGTGTAACCGTGAAAATGTTGACAACTTTAAACAGCCCCTTAAAAGTTATCGTCCTAGAACAAGTTATTTCTGCTATTTTGTGAGGATATAATTATAAAAGCATTTACAGGGACAAAAAATATTTGTTGCCACAATTGGCTCTAGACCGAAGAAAGACCCACAAAAGTTAAACATTGGGCAAAAGTTATAAACTCGGTTAACATACCCAGTCAGAAGTTGTTCATTTGTGGTCGCTCGTAGAATGTTCAGATAAATACAGCGACTAACAAGTTTCTTGGCTCCACTCATTAACCTGCAACGGTGTCAGAGTTTACATTTTAAAACAGAATTCATTTTTCATTTGCTGAGCGTATTTTTTAGAAGGGTAATTCCTAAAATTAGGGGTCCAAAATGTTTGTTGTCCCAGTTACTTCTGAAACTTTTCGCTTTAAAAGTGTTGGAAAAAAGTGAGCTTGTTTACTTTCCCAGCATGATACCGGTACCCATTTGTACACCTGGGTGAAGAGAGACAATTGAGGGAAAGTGCCTTGCCCAAGGGCACAAGACACTGGTTGTAATGGGACTCGCACTCACGGGGGAAATTTTACAATGTACATGTAGGTTCAGGTTTTGTGACGTGGAAATTATCACCCAGCTGTTTTTATACAGAAATCAAAAGATCAAAGTGTTGCAGACAAAGGGGCAAACTCAAATTTGTTTTCATTTCAGAAAGAAGTGACATTTTCTCTACTTCAAAAATGTCTTGTCAGGCGAGGGCGCTGTTTGTTGCTGGTCATGGAGGGAACCCACAGTGGAAAAACAAAGAAAAAACATTACATTTCAAACAGTAGCAGTAGTCCACTGATCCATTTTTGACCCAAACAAACTTGTTAGGGTTGTTGCAAATGACATACTAAACAAACTCAGTAAACTTATATAGTTCATGATATCAAGAAGCCACTGAAAATGACATTAACTTTTGTACACAAGTCTATGGATAATTCCTCTGTTTTTCCTGAGATGACATCACGGCTTTGCTCATGAATATGGAAATTCTCATTAACATAAAAATAGAAAACGTGCAATTACACCAAAACGCAACTATCAAATTCTCTGAAATTGACCGAAATGTGTAAAACACATCCTCTACTAATATTTTACGTAATAAAAACCCTATTTCACACGTCCTTTAAGCTGCTAAGTCCCAAGGACATCTTGTTAAAGGCACAGGCTTGTCAGCAATGCGCGCGGGCCAATTTCGTGCCACGAAATACGCAGCTCCATAGCAAAGGCATGGAGCTGCGTATTTCGTGGCACGAATTTGGCGTGCGCGCAATGCTGACGAGTCGTGCCTTTAATAAGGTATGACTATCTCCACACTTGTCAATTTTACATTTTTGAAAAAAACAACAAATTTTCAGGACTTTGGGGAAAGAGCTACAGATAACAGAATATAATAATTGCTAATACATTTTTAAAAAAATAATAATAAAACACTAAAAAGCATAATAATGATTCTCCAAGCTTATTTTTCTTGGAAAAATAATAAATTTGTACAAAATGTTCAAACCTATCCGTTTGCCAAAGTTATTAGAAGAGGTCTGTAAAAAATAATTGCAAAATTAATCAATGATAAAGAAATTAAATAATAAAGAAAAATAATAATTCTTCTTAATGCTGCAAACGGGCGACACCACGGGAAACCTTTCCCGAACGACCACAAAAATTTCGGCAAGAATCACTCAAATTGACACCAAATTTCTCTACCCAAAGCTTCCAAAAATGGTTCTAGACCGAAGAAAAATGGTTTTTGACCTAAAAAAAAATGGTTTGTGACCTTAAAAAAATGTTTTTTAACCTCCAAAATATTGGGGCTACACCAAATTGTCACCCTAACCGACCGTGTTGCCCTAACATAACTTTCTACGCAAAAAGTGTCACCCTATTGGATAAAATAGAAAAATAAACAAGACGAATAAAAAGAAAAAAAGAAAGAAAGAAAGAAAGAACAAAAACTCAATTGAAATTTTCTGAGCTTTTATCCTTTTTTTGTTGTACAGTAAATAACATAAGGCATATCTGATAAATGGTAAACTTATCAGATAGGCCTATGCCCTTAACATATCAATTACTGTAGAAAATACAATGAAAGTTGAATTTGTTTTATTTGAATCTTATTTTTTGTGAGCAATGTAGTTTAAAGGCAGTAAACCGGTACATCATTGGTAATCTCGAAAATCAGAAATGTTCACAGATTTACGCCTAACTTACACAATATAAACAAGATGACCGTAGAAAACTTCCTCTGAAATGGTTTTGTCTGAAGTGCTATAGTCTTTGAGAAATGAGTAAAACAATTAGTTTTCGTCTCATGAGACGAAAATTCAATTCTCCCCAAAACCATTTCGCCCAAGTGCCATTTCGCCCCAAACCACTTCACCCGAGTGCCACTTCACCCCAAATTACTACGTCCAAACACTACATCGCCCAAATACCACTTCGCCCCAAAACCACTTCGTGCACAGGCCGTGGTTCAGGGCGAAGTGGTTTTGGGGCGAAATGACTGCAAACCCTTTTTTGACTGTTAGACGAAGTACGGAGCTGGTTTTTGCTCAGGTTGGTTTTAATCATGCATATCTTCTATCACCCAGGGGGATAAAACTATTTGTAACAGTTTACCAATCATGTATACTATCTTTAAATAAAGAAGACATACCCAGAGATTCTTGGGACCTGTGTTTCATTCTTCATGGCGCCTTCTGAAGTCAGTAGGGGTGCCAAAGCGGTCAGTAATTGCTGTGGATCCACAGAGTTAGACTGAAAAGACAAAGCAAATTGAACATTTAGCTTTTAACAATTTTAGTTTTTAAAAAGGGTCACATCATTAAGTTTGTAATTATTTGGCTCAAAATGAAAACATTAAAAAGAACAAAAACCCCTTCATTTTTATGTGCATATAGGTTTAAGATTTTATTTTTCTTTGGTGGCCAGAATGTGTTTTTTTTAATCTAGAAATGTAGTGGGGAACTTTTTTCAACTAGAAAATGCACCAAAAATGGTTTAGACACTTAACATTTTGTCCAGTTTTCAAGAAACTTTTCCCTACACTTCTAAACACTTTGGGGGGAAAAGTTCTCAACATACATTTAGTGCTGCTGAATTACATTTATGGAAATTAAATTAAGGGTTTTTTATAAATCTTAATTTTTTCTCTTAATTTTGTTTCTGCCTTTGAAGAAGACTATGCTAGGGTCGAAATGCGAGACCACTAATTTTTACAGTGTTATTTTACTACAGCTCCTGCTGGTTGGCAAGCAGTTTGCAAGTTGTGTACATATATAGAGCCTTTGCAAGTGTTACCATGTGTCTTGCGTGAGTAGGTGCTTTGTGGTTCTATTGTTACATCATTTAAATAAGAAAACCTGCCCCCTGTCATGGCCGCCGGTGCAGAAGCTCTATTAATTAATTTTGAAGAAGTTTAACATTTTTACAACCAGTTTGAGATTAACACATACAAATTGCAAAAATCCACTTTAAATTGCAAATATAAATATCAATGTACACTATTCAATATTCTTTGAAGCAACTTCTCTTTTCATTTTTTAATTTCTTTGTCATGTAAGTTGAATGAATTCATTTAATGAGGAAACACCCAAAACAATATTTTAACACTAGATAGGGTCCACTGTAGTGTCCATAGCCTGAACTGAAATATGGAAAAATTCCAGTGTGCACTTTTTAAAATAAAGCACACACTACAAAAAACGACTTCCTTTTAATATCTGTTGTTTAATTATATCAAGTGAAAATCTTGGGAAACATTTATTAAGGCCTTAATAAAAATTCCTCCATGAAGTTTAAATACTGCCCTCAAATGAGGACAAAAATAAATATTTTAATATGAATCCTGAAATGAAAACAAATTTCATTTAATTGACAAGCAAACTTGTATATAATTTGACATTTAGCATTATTATATGTTAAGTCAATTTCCAAAATGTATTAACTTTTAGTTAGACTGCTTACTAGACATTGAAATGACTAACACAGAAAACATTTATCAATTTCCTTTACTTTTATTGGTCAATAATGCAACAAGTGGCCAATCACACTTTGCTCAATCAATAAAATTTGCATTTCAAATACAACTGGTTTAAACCAGTTCTCATAGCTGCATAGCAAAAATACTGCTTAGCAAAGTGTTCAGCAAAGGTTGACAGACTACCATTCAAAGCCAATACAAATGATATATTTTAGCTGGTTAACCAGCCAAAAAACCCACTTTTTCTGTGCTTAGCAGTATTTACTGATAAACAGCTCCATGAAATTAGGCCCCATTTTTTTTTCCTTTAGCAGGGAACAAGATTGAGTTTTGCACAGGCCATTAAAACTCACACAGTGCAAACAAAATGCTTTCTACTGAAGTGACTCATAAAATAAATATTTCTGTTTCTCTGCTTGGAGAAAAACAAAGTTGGTTTCGTTTTGTATACAAATGAACACTAATTCAGACAGCTAAATGGTAAAATTCATTAAAGGTTCAACTTTTTTTCCCAACACACATGAAAAACACCCTCCCCCTAAAAGAAACCTTTATAAACTCAAATGACAAAAATGGGTTGAAAGCATTTGGTCTGTGGGGGTGGGGGTAGTATACCTCTTTAAATAAATGAGTGCTATTTTTGTTAATTTGAATGCAAATTACAGGGTTTTTGCCCAGGTTGTCCCAATAAAGGACATTCAAATTAAGAATTAAATGGCAAAAATTGTCGCAATTAATGAAATCGTAATAGGGTCCTACTCAATAATGGTGAAAAAATCAAAGGCAGGTGTGTAGGCTTAAATTCATTTATGCACCCTTTTCTCCTAACCTCCCCCCTCACCCCACCCCGCCCCCAAAGACTGCCCCTACATCCCTGTATGGTCCAATTTTTGACAAACTGATTTCCCATAGAGCACCAAACCCTGACCTCAGTTCCTATAGTGAAGGTTCAGCACACTGTAAACAGCTAAAATCAATGCCCATTGAAAAAGTGCATGGAAATGGTGTATTGGTTTTTGTGTGGAGCCATTACCATGGCAAACTTATCAAGGTTACCCATTTACTTTGCTTCTCTATATTAATTAATGAGACAAGCTAAACATTGTTAGCCTTTCTTTCTCAATCATAATTAACTTTCCTTTACAGTTCATTCCACTTAGTACAGAAAAAGGGCAGTTCTGTTGAGTAAATTCAATTCCCCCCCACCCCCCTGACTTGTACATTATACATGTACATGCACTGCTCCACTGAAGGAGATAGGCATTTGCATTTGTCTCACTTGACAAGGGAAATGGGTTTTCAAAGACAATTCTAGTCCCTCTGCAGATTTCTTCCCCTCATCCAAAGTGGACTCTCCCATTCTAAATGTTGAGCCAATCTGATAAATTTTATTGCAGAGCACTGCAACAATGTGCATTGGGCATAAAAGGACTGGGCAAAGGACTTGTATATTGCAATTATCAATCCCATTTTAAAGGTGTATTGTTTGTCCTTTTAAAAATAAATTGGAACAAAATATTGATATTTTTTTTTTCCCAAAACTACTGGCTTTCAAATGACATCATCTAACTAATTGTACACAGTGGAAGTTGCTCCAAATCTATGCAAATTTATGTAAATTTGTAAATTTGCATCAATCACACCTTTTGCCATTAATTTAGGCAAACAAAGAAAATTATCAATTGTTTTATTCATATTTATTTTTCAAGGTCAAATTGTCCTTTAATGTTGCACAGATGTACATGCTAAGACCTACACACACTATCATGCTTACAAATGGCCAGGTCCTATTTTACACAGACAGACAGCGCGCACATTATGAGCCGTCGTTTTTGAGGATACGGTTTGAGTGAGTTCATTCAACAGCCCTTGGATGTTCCGTAGCACTGTGAAGCAGGAAATACTGTTTAGCATACCGCTGTGTGTGTGTAGCAGGTTTGCTTCAAGGGTGTACTATGGGGTGTTAAACTCGGGCTTGTGAAGACATTTTAGCTACCAACATGGCACTCATATAGTTGAACCTCAATAATATACTATTAAAGTGTGACATCCGTTGCCATGGTAACTGGGTCTGAACATTTGCTGGTAATCTGAAACCTCCATTGCTAAAATGTAGGGAAACAGATCACTGGTTCAAGTGTAGACCCAGTAACCTTGGCAACACAGAATGATGTTTCTATCTAATTCCTTGTTCTTCATTCCTGATAAGAGGTTCCTGTTATAACAAGGTTCAACTAAAAACCACTTTTGTTGCAGCTGCGATGACCCTGCCAGCCAGCAATATAATAAGGTCCGTGGGGGATACCTTGTGGATTACCTCGTTATAACAGGATCCTTGTATTATCAGGAATTAAAATGATTTAAAACAGGAAATTGACACCTAGAAATTATCTTGTTGCATGTACCGTATAAGCAGAATGTTGTGCTCTTATCAAGGTTCAACTGTGAGAGGGTAGGCACTCTGCAATGCCCAGTTGGTAGTGGAGGACTGGTCATACAGGCCATACATGTACAGGAAAGAAGGGTGTATTGAAGTTCCGGTAGAAAATAGGGATTAACCTGGATAGAATATCCAGGCTAGTTTAATGGTCGTCCACTGCTGCCTGTTGTACATGTACATGTTGCTATCTGCACACATTTATTCAAAATCAAAGGATTCCAAAGTTCGATTCATGACCATAGTTGTATACATGTAGTTTGACTACTTGCAACCAAACCCAGTCAACATTGGTTAGTCGTGTCTTGTCAACCATTTGGAACCAGCCCACAGGGCACAGTTGCGCTGGTCACTGGACCCATCGCGTATAGAGTTGATGCAGCGTTTTGCACGGAACCAATTGACTAACCAAAGGCGTTCGGACTTGCACGTTAATGTGCATGTGTGTTACCAGGATGACGTTTGACCAGTGGTTAACTCTAGTCGTGAGTCGAACTCGCTCATAGTTGCGACGATGCCATATTTGGGCAATAACCGAGGACTGTGCAAATTTGAATAAATTATTCTGATTAAATGTTTGATTGAATACTGAATATTCATTCAGAGAGGTTGCAATTACAAATCAAACGGTAGTATACACAGTAAATAAACTCAATCTCGGAATTCATCTGCAGCCGATTTCATACGTATCTGTATCATTTGAATGTCATTTAAATACAATGTATTTCATTATTAACAAAACATTAGAATAATCAAACATTTTGCACAGTCCTAGTAGCAACATACTTATGGCATTTTGGGTAAAGGCTGCAGTTACCGTATACTCCCAGCTTTCATGTTAAAACTCCCTCCCAGACAGTTTGTGCAAATAAACCAAGAAATATCACCAACTCAGAATGCAAAATCTTTATGATTTTTTTCTTCATACAGAAGGATGGCAACAGGATATGCTTAACCAATAGTCCACGTTTTAAATTTTGAATTATGAGGCAGGTAACTTTTGTTGCTTATTGTTACTATTTTGTGATAAAGAAATTTCCTGCCTTCTAAATTTTGCTCAAAAACTTGCTAATTTCCCCCTTTAACAACCTCCCTGACAAAGTGATATTTCATAAACAGGCCGACTTCCTAAAAACAAGTTGACAAATAGAAATTTGCTAAAACCACTCGAGCCTTGTAGGCGACTCATACCAAGCATAAATATCCCAATTTCTTTAAACACTTCGGGTGTGCGAATGGTCATTACCGAATAAATTATCTTTTAATTCAGACAAGTGCTTCAATTTCTCCCGATTTCTTTCAACATTTTATTGTTCCGTTTTCAGTTTCAAAATAAAAAACACAGAGATACCGCAGTTGGTGATGTCATTCCAATTAAGGAAAAGCACGAGAACTGGAGTCCGATGTTATAAATCCATTATGTCCAACGAATCCAAGTTGTTGTAACAAGTTGGTCCCAGGGTCAGTTGTACATGTAAATCCACGGTTTGGCCGAAATCACGGCTCAAAATTGCGTTAAGATCCATGGCAAATATTCCACATGGTTCAATGCAGTCCATCACATGGTTAGGCTTCCAATCCGGGATTTTGTCGTTTCATGTTGTAGCATACCACACACTTCCAGTCAAAATCCTGGAACTCCATAGTAAAGACTCCGTTCCAGATTTGGGATCCACATTTGTTTCACACAGATCCAGATGGGGATTTTGGATGTCGAGACGCCCTCTTGCAGTTTAGCAGTAGGTACATGTAGATTGTTTTTTAATGTCATTTTTTTGGATGCTACAGTCAAGTATTTGAAATGCAAGTTTTTGTTCAATTTAAAAAAAAAAAATCATTGAAAGACTTTGCGCTTGAATGACAATGAAATACCATATCCCAATTTAGATCTACAGTAGACAAAACAAGCAGGACCCAAGTGCAGTGCAGGGGCCTATAAAGACCACATTTTAGACTGAAGTCATGAACATTCAATTTTTTATTTTCAAAATATTTCTTGTACTGTTGACCTTAAATTGTAAAATCTTTTGAAATTTTCCTGAGCTTTAAAAAGTGTGGCAACGGCTCAAATGTTCAAGTAAGCACACGAGTAACAAGACTACTGCAAATAAAATGCCGTCTTAAAATAAACTGAAAACAAATTGTTGCCGCTGCGTCAAATTTGTGTTGTAAACAATTGTGATGTTACAAGTTTCTTGCAAGAGGCAATTTCAAGAAATGATTCCATTTTTTTTTGATGAATAGACCAAATAAGTAAGCTCCGCCCATTTAGAAATTGCCTAGCAACATGCCACACGTGTGCAGTAAAGTCGCGTGGCCGCGCCGTGCGTCAGCGCCCTGGTCAGAGCGTATTGAAACACGCACACGCACACAAACTGCACGTTCGAAATCTAAATGTGCACTTAAGTATCCGGTTGTGTGCGTGCATGTACAACACGCCTGCATTATGCGTAACGCGCGCGATCGAACAAGAACATCTTGACACACAACAAGAACGCAGTGAATGCACAACATAGCAAAACGACAAGCTAATTTTGGTGAGTTTTACCGATTTATACAAAAACACATTTTATACAATCCGTTTTAAACCGGCTAGGGTCCTCTGCGCTAATAAAAATGTTTATGGTGTTTTTGCGTCACTCGTGCTGCATCTTGCCGTAGCTCTGTGCACAAAAATTTGAGGATTCGGGTAGCCAAAATGGCGATCTACTTGTTGGCTACCTGAACCTGAGGCTGTTATTGGTCAATTCCAAAATGGGCGGAGCTTACTGGATCAGTCTATTTCAGGACGTTTTAAGCCTAGCGTACATCGACCTTGCAACTGGAAGCAACTAGTGGCAACTGATGTTTCTGGCATCTAGAAGCAACTGGGAGCAACTGATCAGTTGCTTAAAAAGGTTGATGTATGCGCACTTGCAACTATTGCCAAAATTCCAGTTGCTCATGTTCTACTTTCTGGCAACTAGTTGTATCCAGTTGCGGTCAGTTTTGTCGATGTACGCGTACTTGCACCTGCAACTGGTTGGTGTCAGGTGAACAAGTGTGTCTGATCACATGGGTGCAAATCGACAGCAACTAGTCATTCAAGTTGCTTCCAGTTGCAAGGTCGGTGTATGCTAGGCTTTACCCATGTCGATGTGCGCGCTCTGGAAATGTACCCGGTATACCTGGCTTGATGCTTCCAGTTGCCGCAAGTTGCGCAACTGATCAATTGCTGTCGATGAGCGCGCTACACATACATCAACAACTGATCAGTTGATTTGCTTCCAGTTGCAAGGTCGATGTACATGTCTGATAGGCTTTAGCCTCCGAATTATTGGGATATGAAATTACACAAGTATGAAAGTTGATCACGCCATCTACCTAGCTTCTATGATTGGCTTGTGTGTCATTTCAAGAAGTAACCGTATAACTCGGACACGGCCTTAGTGAATAGGATATATGCAGTCTGGGATCCATGTACACTTTCTCAATGACCAAATATCAACTACAGTATACGGTATGCAAGAACGTTGCAAAATTATGGTTCAAGGTTCTCACCGAAACATATGTAATTCTTGGCCCTTTTAGTTGAGAAATGTATGGAATTGTTAAAAAGTGGAAATGGATATTTAGGGCTAAAGCTGATTTCTCACATTTCAAAAGAAGATGTTTGTTTTTTTGTTTTTATACACTCCCCTCCCCAACACAACCCTCAAGCAATTAAAAAATTTGTGTTCCTTTAAGAAAATGTAATGCTTGATTTTGAATTTGCCACACTGGACTGGGAATAATTACCATTTTGATATAAAAGATGTTTAAATCTTTCCGGAACTGAACTCGTTTCAACTAAGTGTGTACCATACGTCACCAGAGAAGAGGGTCAAATCTGCAGCAGAGAGAAAGAAAAACAAGAGAAAAAAAAACCAATCAGCAAATATTGCAGTCTCGCAAGCACTTTGTTTGATTTCAATGGACTTAACAATGTATACTTAAATCTGGCCTTAACGTTTTAAAAATGGGGGGAGAAAGGCCACTCCGGCCTTGATCCTTTTCAAATGTCAAAGGGCATCGAGGCCAACTGGAGAGGCACATGGCCAACTGTTCCATATGTGAACTGTCATTTAACCCGGGTAACTTTTAGCACCGATACGGAAGCGGATTAACGTACCATTCTGGGTTAATGGCTTGCTGGCAGATAATTCATTGGGTTAAATTTTAACGTGGAAATGTTCACCCCGGGTTAGAGAGTCATGGAAGCAAAGCTGGTAAAAATCTGGCACAATTCATTAATAGTAATTTTTTAAAAGTGGCACAAAGATATATAAAATAAAAAAATTCCCCAAAGATTTTTGGCACACTTTGGTCGCACCTGGGTAGGTAAAAGTAGATTAAAGTTTAAGTAGTGTGAAAAGAAATACAAGATTTTAACGTGTTATTTGTAGTACCGGGGTAGCTACATTGTACCTGGGGAAAAAAGAAGGTTTGTGTAAACAATCTACATGTAGTAGCAAAATATATTCACACTGGTTTACAGTCTGTGCATTTTCTAATTGACTATTCGAAATTAGATACGAATATTCGATACGTAAATTTTCAAAAATGTTCGCCCATTTTTTGCAGTGTTTTCCGGACATAAAGTTGTTTGGAGTCACTTCCTGTGTGGGTGCTATGAATTTTAAGTGGGTTGAGTGTACATGTAGTTTTGCAGTTTCTCATTGCCATTTCTAAAAAGCACTGACAGACCACCAAACTTCCAGCAGAACCAGAACAAACTGCTGGTCCCGTTGACCCCCGTGATCACATGGCATTACTATTTAGTATTGGACTTTCTTCGATGGGAAAAAATGTCTGGCAGTTAATATAAACCATACTACAGGGTTAGCCTTGAACTTGAACTGACATTTCCATTATATAGGATCAGTGGATTAGCAACAGACAAACTATTCTTGGGTTTTAACCACCTTGACAACCATTGCTATCCGCCATTACTGTGTCCTTACTATGGCATGCCAAATCGGAAATAATTCAATAACGATAATTTTACGTCAACCATGAAAAATAAGTCAACATTCGTTTTCCAACATTTTATAAATTTACCATCCAAAATCATGGCCGGATATCGTATCAACACAATTTTCGTGTTTTGGGACCGAGTTGATCTGGGAGCGAGTTGGTTTGGGACCGAGTTGAACTGCACCCGGCGCGAGTTTCAGGTCATGTGACATGTGTGATGATGGAACACGTGCTTGATGTGCCCGCAACATTGCCACATTTCACAAATTGTTGCAAGGTATTTTTAAAAACTTTGACGCATATATTCGCAAATGTTGCGCAAGAAAAAAAAACAAGTTGGCATGACATTTAAATGTTGATAGACTGCTTGAAACTGGCATACCGTGCTATTGTTGGCAAGCTTTTAAATTTTTTTACACATTTTGGTGGTTTTTAAGTCATTATAAGGAGAATAGGTGGCGACCAGTAAACAAAATTCTTTCCTATCTCACTACAGACCAAGTACAATCAATATCTTGACAGTGTTAACCTTAACTCCATAGGGTGTATGTAAAATCATATTGATTTTAGTTTTTAGAATATTAGTTTAAAAGCATACAATGAAAACATTAAATGAAATTATACCATATCCAATGCAACAATTTTGAATATTTGAGTACCAATACATTTTCAGTAATTAACACAACGTATAGCAATGCTACATGGACACCACTGTCTCAACTTGATATAATGACCACGTCATTTGTGGTGTACCATAGTTTAGGCGGTTGATTCGCAACAGGGGTGAAAACTTGGTGTTGCGGGTTCGATACCCGGCCATGGTACCCTTGAGCAAGGCACTCGACCACAATTGCTTCATCTTCTAAAAGGATGTAAAGCCATTGGTCCAGCATTCTTTCGTGAAGAGTTAAGAGGATTAACCCGGTGTCTCTGGCTGTCGGCTGCCAATGGAACCACCCACCTACATTTGTATGTATCTCGATGTTTAGGCGGAAGACACTTGTAAGCTTCATACAATTCAGCCTACAGACTACGAATTGAAGTTCATTAAACCCATTAAATAAAAATGTGGACCTACATTTCTTAGTTTACTGATCACAATCACTGTCTGTGGCTACATGTACAGTAGGTGTAAAATAACCTTTCGGCTATTTCACGATGAGGTGTACCATTTAGCAGCTAAAATTGGTTTAAAATGATAAATCGGGTTATCGAACATATCAGCTGATTGCTACATGTCTTGAACATACATGTATGCATGTATGTGTATGCACACGTACATGTACATGAAAATATACACGTACATGAAAATACATGTATGCACACCATTTTGTTCATACATGCACATGTATGTGGAAGGAAAAGTATCGTAAAAATGGGTTAGGGGAAACTTTCATCTCGACAAACTTTCAATGCTTCAACTTAAATACAGGGCATAAAAACCAGTTTAATTACACAGGCCCGTAACCAGGGGGGCGATCTGGTGGATCGGACGATCCCCCCGCGGAACAGGGAGTTCCGCTCTACAAAATAAAAATTCAATAATTTGAATAATTTAATTTTTCGTCGCACAATATAACCAGTTGTTATTGTATTATGTTGTTGTATATCACACAGTGATCATATCTGAAAGGGGGTCATCTACTTATCCATGCATTCTTCGTTATGTATGCAATGTTATGTATAGCCGGCATTTCACTGTTTCGAAACTTGTGCCTGACGGCACTATTCGATCCCCCCCGCAAAACTCGCTGGTTACGGGCCTGATATACACTAACACTGTACCTTTTTATGCAGCATGTGGTAATTAAAACTATTTACATGTACCAATGTTTTTAAATGCCAATCACAGATATCAGATTGTTCTCAAAATGGGCAAGAAGCACACAGCAGTACATCCCATCGCTTGCATGTACCGGTACGTTAGTCAAGGGACAGAATTATCACGTTTTTTTACCGTTTTCCCACTACAAACTGATTTGCCGCCCCCGGGTTAGGCTTTTCTTACCCCGGGGTTCGTTAACCCAGAGTTATGTTCCCATTTGTTTCATTAACCCAGCGTTTTGCAAAACACGGGGCAGCGCAGTGCGGTTTCCCACGAGAAGCGGGCATACATGTATCTGTATACAGGGACTGGAGGAATGGAAATCTGCAAACATATTCCGTTCTTCGAGTAGTCCCATCGAGTGACTGAATTGTCCATCGACCAAGCCTGGAGCTTTATTTCTCCTTTCCATACCTTTGTCCCCTCTTCTTTTAGTTATAAATTGAGATATTATGTACGGTGCTTGAGAAGCCATGCCTTAATTGGGAGAGCAAAAATTTGCACGTACGTACATGTACGCATACATGTGCCAGCGCAGCGCACACTAACCCTGAGATTGCCTGTGAACACTTAACCATGCGTACACCCAACATTGAAGTATAGCTCTCACAAATTTTGTGTACAGAGGGGGCGGGAGAGGGTCTAAAAAGTCAGCATTTCGTGCGTATGTACTTTATGGATGGCCCCTTTCATTATTTTTCTCCACAGATATATTTCCAAGAGATATCGTGTTTAATTTCACATGCATTATTGTGCATGACAGCATACGAAGTAGGCCTACATGTACCAAAAACAAAGTTCTTTGTGGCAATGTGAGGCAAAACCTTCGCCAATAATTGTGACATTGAGATTTTTCCCCATGGAAAAGCAACAGCTGCGCCAAAAAAAGTTATGGTTAAGTAAAAGCTTGCTAAGAATTAAGCTGTCAATGCCACCACCTTTATAAATCCTAAATTTTACAAAGAATTCCATACATTGGTCAACACTTACGCCGTGTTTACACTCCAGTCCCAAACTCATGATCAAGATTGATCCCCTGATAAGAATGCGTCAGTGTTAACCGCAATGATACGGAAAGACGCGTTTACATTCTGCAGTTGATCTCGATTAGCTAATCTCGAGCACGGCGCCAGAAGTTGCAGTCAAAGGTCATGCTTGTGTGCATGTACAGAGCAATGTGTGCTACATGTACGGTACATGTACGTAGTGTACAATGTGCAAGGCTGCTCGAATTTCGTGCTCTTTTCCCCCGCAACGGCTGTCGGGCTGATGCTTATCTAATCGCAAACTGATCCCGTGCTCGGGGTCTGATGCAGGGCCCTTTATGGTCCCGAGAGCGTCTACACTCGGTTTTGTGATCCGGAGCTGATATCGATATCGACCCCGAGTTCGGGATCAAGTGTAAAAATGCCGTTATTCTCAATGATGCCTTTATAACCACCAAAGCTATAATCTTTTAAAAGGAATGAATTTAATTATGCAAGAGTGAGAAATATTTCACATGATTTTCTTTAAAAAAATTATACTTTTCTGTCGTGTCCTATAGACCGTATCAAATAGCCGCCATCTTGTGGGGCAGTTTCTTTGTTGCTTGAAGACATGCATGGTTGTATATTGTGCTTGCATTGTTGAATAGTTTTAGTAACAAAAGCTACCCCACAAGATGGAAGCTATTCAATACGGTCTAATATAGACTTTGAACACAGCTATTGACTGAAATACCTATTGACCAATGTATGAAATTCTTTTTAAATTCACCAAAATAGTTGAAATTCACAAGTTGCAAAAATGATTTCATAACATAAGAACCATACATGTATATGCACAGAGTATTATTTATTTTAAAAAAACAAAGAATGATCTGAGTAGATGCCCATTGCTTTAGACTGGCTAAAAATTTAAAGGTCCCCTAAAATACTAAATTTTATGCACAGTTTTTGCTGCGTATGAAGGATTACTCGTATACAAAGACAATATCACTGTTCATTTCGATGCCCCATGAATAAAAGGTAACATTTTTCAACTTTACTGGCGACCAGTAAACGGAATTCATACCCACAAGTTTCAGCAGGTTGGAGAAAATACCTCACTCTATTGTGCACAGATAAATGAGATTTTCCTGTGTTTGCCTAATGTGACATCACCATTTTTCTCATGAATATGTAAATTTTCATTAGCATAAAAAAAAAAAACCTTTGATTTTATCTCCAAAATAACTTCCAAGTAGGGCCTTTATCCATAGAGCATTGATTTCATTTATAAAAAATACCATTTCACGGGCCCTTTAAGTATTTCCGAAGAAAACCTTCAATATTTTTCACTCCTATTCGGTATTCCTAAATTCAGGTTTTCCTTTACTGCAGCCGATTTCAAGAAAAAGTCTGTATAGCTTGCACAACTTTTGAAAATGTCATAAGCCCTAGAGCTGGCATGCATTTATCGATGTTGCGCAATAAAACGTTGCGCAAGCGGGCCTACGCAGTGATGGTCCTTGATAATTTTAAAAGAAAATAGTGACGACCGACTGCCCAGCTATTACATTTCTATTAAATACAAGGGAAAGAATTGAGAAGTGTATTAATATTATGACACGATCGAGTTCAAAAGTGTTTCCTCACAAAATCTAAAAAATAATGTTCTCACTCCTAAATTGGTTTACCTATCAAATCTGCACTTACCGATGCTTGAGCAGTCATTTGAAAAAGAAATTGTTATCAACTTCTTAAACTCTTAATAATATCATATACAACTTACCAAACTTGTACAAAACATGCAAAACTAATTAGCATAATTTATGAAAAACTAAATCACGTGACTGTCCACAGCGCGCGGGGAAGCCGCCCGAACGTGTGCGGCGAGCCGACGACCGCGAACCGGCCTCGACGCTAGCTAGCTGCATGGATACTGTATATGGCGTACGTGCACAAGCTGCACAATGGCATGGCGCTGAAACCCAGCAATGCCAAGTCGAAACGTCCAAAATGAACCTTTTCTCACGCAAAAAAACTACCATAAAAACACACTTTTTCCAAACCATCCGTTCACAGCATACTTACTGGTTCCGCTGAAAGACAATATGAGATAAAATTACGGTTAATTGAGTAAAATAAGGCGAGAAATACCGTAGATACACTTACGTTTTTCTTCCAACAGCCCTCGCAGATTTCTGGTGACGTTTCAGCTTCGAGTGGAAAAGAAAGGGGCTCAAAAACCTCGTGTTTTGCACGTACTTTTCGAGGCAAACTGTTCTTTTTTTACACCTGCTATTTAATTGATAACACAAGTGTATGACTAGGCCATTTTTTCACATTTCTGTGGTGGCCAAATCTATTTATGTGAAGTCGAAAACGTAACAGAAATCACAAGCTTTTCAGTTCATGAAACAAAAGTCTCAAAACCGACGACCGCCATCATGACCATTTTCTTTGCCAAAGTCTGGAGAAAGTATGGCAAATATTTGGCCTCAAAATCAATCGTTTAACAGTAAATTTTCTATTTTACAAGGTCAGAATATCACTGGCCACTGAATGATGACCAAATGAATTAATAGGTAGGACAAATAAGGGCGATTTTTGGCTCAAAAATTTGGATGGGCCAGCAAATTTTGGAACTTCACAGCAGACGCGAGAGCTAGCTTCAATCAACTATATGCTCAATGCGCATGCGTTGTTATTGACGTCACGAGAGACGCCCATGCTAATTAGCATAAGACCCTTCAACTTGTTAATTTTTAACACCAAAATGGTTAGTTTTTCTTTTTGAATTAAAAAAGAAGTAAATTAAATAATAACAATAATAAGCCAAACAATAAAACAACAACATCTGTTGTTAAAATAAGTGCATTAATACCATTTCATGTTTATCCTTTTGTGTAAATTTGCAAATTTTCGAAAGCTAAGTGGTATGAAAAAATCTGTCGGCGTTTTTGAAACGGCAGCCTATCAATTCAATAGATTTGGCTTTGTATTTGTATTTTTCTTGTTTTTAGCCAATTAGTTTGATCTGCAATAATTTATCTTAAATGTGCACCAAATAAGTAAATTTAGCTCTTTTTTTTTAGAGCTTATGATACCCTTTGAAAGTTTATTAAATCAATCAAGCCAAAGCGAAAATAACAGCCACCATTTCGAAAACACCGAGAGTAGCCAATAGCAAGAATATGGTTATTCTAAATTTATATCAAAAACAAGTATTCAGCATTAACTAATCATTTTACTACTTATAATATTATGATACTTATTTTATTTTTGTTTTAGTATTTTTCGTTCTTTATATAAAACCAAATGATTTATCATTTAAATAGTTCAATGTATTGATGATTGTACGAGTACAACACATTAAAGATGGCGGCCTCCATAGCACGAATGCGTCTGGTTTCAGCTCTTTTTAATCGGGGGTGTAATGTAGCTTTTTCGCTGTTCAGAAGATCGAGTAATGGACGTTTTTCTTTAATAACCGATATAGTGAGTTATTTGGTTCTATTCTCATCTTTTTTTTATCGAAACAACGTGAAAATGGGGAGCTAAAATTAATCTGTCAAGTGTCAACTATTACCTGCTATAAACAGTGCTGCTAACTAACTGTCTTGACATATTTGTCCGTTTGTCGTCTGCTGCATTGCCATTGACCATTGACGACATGATCATGATGATTGATAATAAGTAATGACATTGTAAGCCTACACCTACAATTAAAAAACGCAGTACCCGACCATTCAAAACAACACGTTCGCTCATTATATAATTTGAATTTTTTGAAAGGATTGTATTTCTGTAGTGTTTATAACTTTCAGACAAGGAGTCAAAACATAATGAGTTTGACAGCAGTACCGGTGAGGCATTGGTCCGCACAGGAAGCTGATAGCCCAGATGAGAGTCCTAAACCAGACCAGTTAACTGATGCCGATATAGCTGCAGGAATCGCATATCTACAGAGTGAAGGTGTGCATGGAGATCTTCCCCCAACAAGATCATCTAATTATTAATATGGTTCCAAAATAGAATACAAAGTATACTTTGACAAAAAGATTGAGGCCACCAAGAGATGCAACATTTTATTGGTCAGTAATGTGTATGAACACCTCTTGTAGCAAGGCTGACTGCACCAGCCTCTGTAAGAGCTGCCGAGGCTGGGTGCGCCATAGCCCCGCGAGCAGTGCTTCGGTTTTCGGAACCTTAGCCCTGTGTTCTGCTATACACCAAATCTGTGGCAAACTCACGCAAATGAAATTTGGCCCACGGCTCTGATATTTGCTCAATAGGTGCACTCACCCCAGTTTATAAATATTCCGAAGAGTACGCATCGATCCGATGTCTAGTTTCAGTGAAATCGTGGGGAAAGTTTGAGACTTTCGTGCGTGAAATTCCGACTTTCACCATGCGCGAGAGCGGAGAGGTCAACACTAGACTGGTTCCACATCCTCAATTTACTTCCCTTCGTCGTAAGATGAAGGGAAGTAAATATGAGGACAGCGAACCAGTCTTTTGGTGTATAGCAGAACACAGGGCTAAGGTTCCGAAAACCGAAGCACTGCTCGCGGGGCTAGGTGCGCCACTGTGTCTGAAGTGCCTTCCTGAACTCCTGCACTTCTAGGGCCGTTTTTGAGTCGCATGCCTTTATAGGTGAGGTCACTCCATATAGGTTCAAATAGTTGAACATACGCTTGAGCCAAGATTTATCGAAGTTAGGAATATCTGTCAAGGCTTGTCTACACGAGCAAGACAATGTCGGCCAACCAAAAGTTGGATGGTTTGGACGTCACTCGAGACAATGCCCATCATCATCTAACAAGTTGGTCCATGTTGAAACACGTTTCTATCGCCCGACTTTGTTGGAGCTTGTTGGAGAAACCGGCCAATAGCAGATTAGAATACCTGTCACGTTATAGGCAGCAACCAACTGCAGTCAAAATATGTCGGAACATGTTGGTTTGCGTGGTCGAGCACATCCATGTACCGCCAAACAAGTTCCAACTTCATGTTGGTCCTTGTTGGCCACAAATGTTGGCTCGTGTAGATGAGCCTTTAGATTCTTTTGATCATAATGGTGAATTGTTTTTATTTTTTTTATTTGACTGTGCAGAATACAAAGAGAAGTATGCAAGTAGGCCAGTGTTTGCTAACTACAGACGAAATCACAAAGGAGGGGTCCCACCCAAGGTGCGTAAACGAGGCACAATTTGAATTGAAAGTTTGAGTATTATACCAAAACCAGAACCTAGAATTTAATTTAGACTTTTCAATACAAATCTCGACCTCACATTACAATCCTAAGCAGAGAAAATTCATTGCCGATTCTGTGCCCACACTAGACATTTTTGGAAAATGTTCAACAGAATTTCACAGCTGTTCCATTTTTTTAATAAGGGTCATTTGTCGAACTGATAATTTTGACAAGCTTCAGTGAAAACATTTATGCTGACTTGTGCATTCTTTCTTCCCCATTACCTCTGCAGAAAACGAGAAAAACTTGTGTGGTAAGCCGTTTGTTTCAATCATTTTTAGAACTGAACTTATCCAGTTGTGTGTGTACAAATTTCACCTTGTCTCTTTTTTAAACTTGCCTCAACTTTTTCTTACCCATCTCAAAAACTGAATAAGATCTTTAGTTTGAAATTTAACCAAATAAAGGTCCTCGTTGTGATAGAGTGTCTCAGAGTTCAGATGGTAGAGCATCTGCCTGGCGTGTCGGAGGTATCGGGTTCAAACTTTAATGAGGACCTTATTGTTTTTCCCTCATAAATGGTGATTAAACTTCAATGCGAAAAGTATACTTCTTTCTGCAATGAGTAAAGCAAATTACAGCCTTTTTGAAAACAAAATTATTACCTTTTTGCAAACTCTAAAGGATAAAATTCTGTGAGATGCAAAAAATGAAGATTTGAGAAAACAAATACCATACACTCTCGCCAGTTGAGACTCAATGCACTAAGTCTATGGAGCATGACATACAAATTCAAAGGAAAACTTGAAATTTTCTCACTGCTAAATTAATATTTCCTCACCATACATGTATTTACACTTTCTGGGGTGTTATGTCATGAAGAATTAGTGGCGAGGGTGTATGGTATTTATACCAAGATTTTTTTCTGGCGTTGTTGGATGCTTAATTGAAAAAACAAACCCCCCAAAAAACCCCGTAAATTATACTTTGATCAATAATTATTATAAGAAATTTGCTTCTTTTTTAAACTGTATAGTTTTGGGGTCATGTTCATCTCTTTTTTCTTACAGAGGGGGAAGGGTGAAACACTAAGAGTCGCTGGTAATCCGTGCCCCATCTGCCGAGATCCAGAACTTGTTCTTCACCACACGGTAATAAATAACTGGATTTATTAAACTCTGTACAGCAATCAGCTTGTTTCTATTGAAGATCAGGAATTTTACCGGTAGATAGCCGGTAACGAGAGACTAACGCAAAGTTTCTACTGAGCCGCTCTATCCGGAAAATAGCGGAGCTTGCAGGTTTTCGTAACGCTTCGTGACTTTGCCGGATAAAGGTCACGCGCAGAGGTCAGACACTTGCATTGTTTCTCCCCTGCATGCGCACTCGGGCAGAACGGTGCGCGTTTCTATTGGCGCTAACCGGAAAAATTCCCCGGCATTTTCCTTCCTCGAGAAGGAAAATTGCCGGGGGGGAAACCGGAAAATTCTCCCCTCCATTTACCGGTAAATAGCGGATAAGACCTGTTTCTACTGAGCACATTTTCTGTCTTTTCTGGCATTATCTGGTAAATGGTTCTCAATAGAAACACGCATAATGTTGTAGTTGAGACCAAGACTAGTGGTTACTGCCAAAACAAATATTAATATCGCTGAACTACATTTTCTATAAACCTTGGGAGTTGAAGCCCAAAATTTAATGCTTACTTGGAAAGAATGACTACGTAAATGTGAGATGCAGTTGTATTTCTTTTTCTCTATTTAACAGAACGTCAAATTTTTGGAGCAATTTATTTGTCCGGAGTCGGGAGAAATTTACTCAGATGCACGCACAGGTAGACTTTACGTATTTCACCTGATAAAATATTTAACAATAAATTTTAAGAACTGATTCTGAAATTGGCACGTTTAAATTCTTCATCATTAAAGTTAGCTTTGTCTGAAAAACCTCAGAAATTTAAAAGTCACTGTAATACTTCATTGTAATATAATACAATGGTCACCTTAACAAAATTGATAATTACCATACAAAGGAAAACTTCTTGCAACGAAATGGGTCCAGCTTGGTCATGCTTGGGAGTCGTCCAAAGTTGTCATAATTTTCACGGTTCTACAAAGAGTAGGAAGGGGAAGCAGGGACAAGGGCTGCATAGGACTTTACATGCGCTGTAAAATGTTGATATTTTATGGTAGTGACAACAAATGTTTATAAGTAGTATTACACAGGGAGGTCTTGAAAAATACTATGCTCTGTAGAACTGTGAAAATGTGGACAACCCTTGGGTTCAACTAGGTCTGGGTCCAACTTGACTCTGAATCCCAAGATTACTAAAATAACTCACCTGTTACGTCGAGCCAAAAGCATTGGAACAAATATGGGGAACAATTCTCCAACAAACTTGAAGTCAGGACGGATGCACGCTATGATGATATTTTGCTACACTGCTCAGAAAATGGAGCCATATTATCACAATAGTCGATGCCTAGTTTCATATACATCAAGGCATCCCTTGCAAAATAAAGTGTGTGTGCACATGCATTTATATAAATTCATCTTCAATTATCATTTTCTTATAATAAGAATGTATAATCTCGGACGGAATTTTTACATTGGACAGTTGGAACTAGGGATGAGACATTTAACTGTTTAACAAAAAAAAATTGAAAAACAGGTTTTGACGAACATTTAAACGAAACAATTTTAGAGAATTTACAATAGTTTTTAGAGGGTTATTTGTGATGACTTCATGAAACTGAAATAAATTCAAATGGGATCGTAGTAAGGTTTCGACCAGATAAAGGTTCAATTATTATTTTGGGGGCCTAGGGGTATTGTGTACACTTTAGTGTCGGCAGAACGGTTAACCGAAACTTGAAAACATTGCAAACCGGTTTCTGAATTAACCGTAAATTCCCATCCCTAGTTGGAACCACTTCTATCTTCATCCTGAGTAAGGTTTTTCCTGTCAAATGATTGATTAACATTTCGGGGCATTGCAAATCCTGTGTACAGGTCTTAAAGATATTATATGGGGCCGTTTTCGTGTTTCTCTCTTAGGACTTTGTCAGAAGCAATACAAAAAGCTGCTGAAGGCGATTGCTGGGGCAAAGGCTACAGGTAAAAATTAAATGTCGACCCATTCATGTCACCCCAAATTCCCTCCAAGCCGCTTTTTATCAAAGCGACGCGCATCAAATTTAATCGCAAAAAGGCTCAGTGTGAATCAGTGCAATGTGCATTCCCACTCACGTTGGGTACCGATTTTAGTGAATTGAAACAAATTTAATCCTCATCAAGCGTTATTTGTGTTCACATTTGGACTTTTCCTTTTTTTTCCAGGTCTGATTCCATTCACCGTTCCATTTGTGTATTATAATTACGAGGAATACTACGGAAAGAAGACAACCGAGTCTAAGACATCATGATGTTACGTGTTTTGTGTTCAAGCCATAACTCAACCAATCAGCGACTTCATGATTACGGAGTATGCAGGCACACAACTTTTGCTTGGTTATTTGTGACAAATGTGCCGACAAAATAATGGACTTTTTGAAACGGCAGGATTTTTTAGATTGGTCTTGATGCAAATCGGACATTAGCATTCTGTGTGTAACCTTTGTACTATGGCTGGCACCCCGAATTCTTCACTTTCAAATTGAGGTCCAGTTTAGAAAGTCCCATACTATGCTGTTGCTACGTGGTGCACACCAATACCTGGCGATCAACAGTCTGGTTGCTTTATGCTATTCTCTCCTACGGTGAACACGGTATTGTTTCTGTACTTTACACCTGCCGCATTATATAGCAACAAAAAATTTTGATCTGGATAATATGTGAAGGGAAGTACATCAGATGCTATTTATGAGAAACATGCAGAAGGCTCATTTTAATGTGACGTCACCCATATATTTTAACGTTGGATGTACGCATTGGCTTCAATGGCCCCTAACTTTAGTTATTGCAAATCAAGTACACTGCCTTTAATACTGCATAAAAATGTCACATGTTAGGTGGGTGGTCAGAAATATGGCTTTTAATCTTAACTGACCAATAATATCTTCCAAAATAATATCCACAGTAAGAAAACGAGAAATTTCCAAAGTGAAGATTTCAGTATAATTTAATGCCATTTAAAAGAGTAAACTTTGAAATGTCACTTTGTAAAAATATTTAGAAGAGATAAGTTTAATTTTGGTTTCAAGTGAGGTCGGAAATAAAACAAGATAAATTTCTCTCTGCAAATTGAAAATTTATTTTTTTGTACTTTAATAGGTATTTTTTCCGTACACATTGAACAAAGATTTGAAGGAAATTACCTCCTGGAATCAACAGATCATCCAATTTTAAGATATGCTTTGCACTTGTCGGAAATGTTGCAGTTTTGAGATATAAAATTACTGCATAAAGTAATGCACAAAATTACGGTGCGGGCCGTGCGTAAGCGCGATAACAGAGGGGGCTGCGCGTGGATGGTTATCTTGTGCACTAACTGAATGCAATGTATACGGACAAAAATCCTTTAATAATATGCAAGAATGGGTTCATTACCATGCACGGACACCCAGGATTTTTCTTGTTACGACATATAAACCATGCAAAAATGTCATGAATTTACTAAGGCCAATGAAATTAGATTACTAGTTTCTCGTCAGCGCCCGCATGTGATTTTGACCCCTCACCAAAAAATTTCATTATGCCAAATTGTCATTATTTTGCAAAAAAAGGATAAAAATCAGATGCAAACTACTCCCAAGTGAAAAGTTTCCATTTGAGTTGTGCAGTCGCAATCTGTGTTTTGCAGCTTTTGTGTTTAAGCTATATTCAAATATATTGCTCTTTCATAACCAGACATCTCCTTTGTCAATTCCCATGATTTTGTCATCTCAACTTGTCATTGTTCCTTCAAACACAAGCTACCCGGTTTAACTCAATGGAATTGATACTGGCACCAAACCATTTCTGGGTGAGTTTAGAGCCTTAATAATCGGTTTCTAAATAGCAGTTTGTGTATGTGTAAAGGTTGTATTTTTCCTTGATTAAATAATGAATAATGAAAAAAATCCCTCACCAAAATTTGATAAATGGTTGACGAGAAACTAGTAATCTAATTTCATTGGCCTAAGGATTAACGGATTAAAGTTGATCCTGGCTTCAGCTACTTGTGTACAAAGCATATGACGGGCTGAAAAGTGTTTCCTCACAAAATCTTAAAATTTTCTCACTTCTAAATTTTGATTGTTCCCATCAAATATGCATTTGAGTCTTTCCACGGTAAAGGGGTATTTTGGCAACACAGACCATATTTTCCAGAAAATACCTTTGTCTGGTCTCAAAATGAAAGAAATAAGTTTCAGTTGTTCTAAAGAGATAATTTAGGCCCAAAAAGGGTTACAAATAGTGTGACAACATGCATTTCTAAAAACCCTGTGTATAAAGTGTCCATCCCGGTTACGAGCGTATATTGGACATTTTTACACAGGGTTTTTAGAAAGGCATGTTGTCCATTTAGCGATGTATGACTCATTTCAAATTAAAGTTTTTTAAGCTCAACTTCTCAACTCTTATCAGGGTATAGGATAATCGAACCCACTATTCGGCACTGGCGTGGTTAAGTGATTAAGCCATGTGGTTAGTATGCAAGAGGTTGTGGGTTCGAGTCCCACACAACTACCCTATAAATATTCAGCATGTGTCTTGGAGAAAAGCAGTATAGTCATCTTGTTTCCTTCCTCCATGGTAGTTTGCATATAATATGGAAAGGGAAAGGTTTTACATGTACCTTCAAACCTGCAATTTTAACTATAACCCTTTGCACAAAACTGTATGGGAAAAATACCATACACTTAAGGCCAGTTGAAACTCCATGCACTAAGTCTATGGAGCATGACATAAAAATCACAATTGTTTTCAAAGAAAAACTTCAACTTTGTTCACTGTTCAAATCATGTTTCCTCATTAAATTACTCTCTGGGGCATTATGTCATGTTACATGTAGGAATAATTAGTGGTTAACGTGTATGGTATACCACGTTACCTGTCAACAAAATATATCAATGGTCAACTTCTCAATTCTTACCCTAAATTCTTCCAGTTTTACCACGTTTACGGGGCCAGCTTTACTGATGCTTATTGGTACAGGAGAAATGTCTTACCTTTCTACAAAAGTCTGATTTAAACAAATACCTTTTTTTTGTCATTGAGTGCTGCTCCGAAGTCTCGAAGAAGCGAAGGAATATCCCCAGGATTGCCCGTTATTACGGGCCTGGCAGTCGGTGGTTCACAACCATGCCACGGCTGGTAGCACGTGCCGTAGAAAGGGCCAGTTTTACCCACGGACGAACATCTAGACAAGGCCTGGCACCTCTCGCCCCGTCCGCGGACCAAATGAACTGATTTCAAGGAGTAGAACTGAAGTGTCACGTGAAGTCAGGGTTCCAGACTAAAATCACTCAACCGTTTCATGTGCTTTTGTTGTTGTTAATTTATGACATCTTCGGCAACCAAGGCCCTTTATGCCATCAACTATACGGTTTTAGCTTTAACTGTAGGCCCTACTTTATTATCAACTTGAGATGACGAAGAAGGAGTTGTTTTTAGAAGTGGGGAGAAACCCCCAGAGAAATCCCCGGGCGAAAACCCACGCGGTCAAGTAGGGACTGCAAACCCAATCCACATACATGCCCCGGATTCGAACCCGGGACGCCAGAGGTGAAAGGCAAGTAAAGAACCACTACGCCAACCCGACCGCCTTCATGTGCTTTTTCAGTGGTCAATGCCATATCAACCAGTTATCATGGCAACTGACGTCACGTTTCGCTACCAGTGAGTAAACTTCCAAAAAGAAACTGCCAATATTTTGCAAATTAGCCACCACTGAGCAGCGAAATTTCACACCATTCATTGTGAAGCATTGTAAATTTCATCTGTACAATTCTCTAGGCTGACGTTGGTACGGGAATTAAGACGCATTGAACTCGTCTTAACCTTTGTGAAATCGACTCTAGGTTAACACCGTGTTAACAGATCCGTGTATACGGTGTTAACAACATTTAACAAGATTCGAGGTCGCTGTCTGGAAGTGTAAAATACAACGAAAAATGCACAGTATATGCAACACAATTTGTAATTGAATCGGTCATTTTATTCATTCGCCGAAACCAACATGGTCTTCGATTATTATGATAAATATTCATTCCACAACATAAACAGGTTTATCATTTTTTTAAAAACGCTTTACTGGAACATTCCCACCAGTTGCATAATATGTTTTACACAATGTTCATCAGTTGAAAATAGATCACGTAAAAATACAGAATTGTTTACATAAATTCAGGCACATTTTGTGAATATCCGCCCTAAAATCTTTGTCATTAACAAGTAAACACATAGACCCTTCGCACGGGCGGCTATGACAGGGGGCGATGACAGGGGGCGTCATGCACGAGTAGGCACTTTGTGGACCTATTGTCATATTATTTGAATATGAAAACCTGCCCCCTGTCATGGCCGCCAGTGCAAAATGTTTATACAGACCCAAGTATTTAGCTGAAAAGTTTACTGCTTCAAACATGTCCTAAAAGTTCTCAAAATCCGAGGCGCCTCGACGAAAGTATAGGCCTATAGCTTCTTAATGCAGTTCAAATTTTTGACGTTTTAGTTACCAATAGGCCTACATGTAGTTCGATTCCTTTTTTATTTTGTTTTAAATGAAAAATCGATTATCGATAAACATAAGACGCTTTCCAGATTCCGTACCTCGATATTCCTTTATAAAATTTCTTTTGAGCCACCAAAATCTTCCGCCAAGACCTTTAAAAGACATAAGTCACTTCATTAATGTAAATGATTTTTTTTTCCGACTCATTTTGCCAGTTGAAAATAGGCGTGCTGTTTTCCCTTGCGCACAAACTTTACTTAGGCCTCATTACATAACGCGTTATTCAGTTGTTCACATTGACACAAATACAACATTATCGTATGTACAAGAAAAATCTATACCTTTATGTATACACAATTTTTATACAAAACTGTGACGACAAAGTTTATACCGAATCACACAACGCGTTTCCAATGTTCCTGAGATAAGGCATGCATACAAAAACGGCGAAAAGGGCGCCAAAAAGTGGCTACATTATCAAATGTACTGTTGATGTCACGAAAGGACGAAAATTGGCGGGAAAATGGATTCCGAATTAAATGACATTTGATTCAAATTTCACGAAATTAAAGAGAATCTGTAAACATAATTATTCTTATTTACAAAATAAATACTGTTAACTGAACTATTTTATATACATTTTTTTCGGTTCTTGTATATAGAGGGCGCACTGCCATGGAGGCATTAGAATCTCTTGATAGAGTTACGACAACTTACAGTCATGGGGGACGCCATCTTGTTTACATGTCGTTTCCATATAGTGGCGACGGCGACCGCTTTGGAAAGAAAATGGCGTCGGTTAACCTCTGATGTCGCAACCCTCTCTGTGACGGCATGGACGGCGTGGCATAATGCCCAATGTGCTTATATAGACCCTATCGATAGCTGCCATCTTGTAGGGCAGTTTCTTTGTTCCGTGAGGACATGCATGGTTGCACATTTCGTGCTTACATTGTTGACCAATTTAAATGTCAAATGTTGCCCTACAAGATGGCAGCTATTCGATACGGTCTATTTACACATGACATTAGATTTGCCCTCCAAAATGACATCATACGCAAAGGGTATTGACTTATGTATTAATACAAGGACCAATGGCTTTCTTTTGTTCTGTCACAGTTTACTCGTCCAAAGACGAAACATCAATTATTTATTAAAACAAAAGTTTGTTAAATACACAGAAATTGTGGACAAGGCACTGATCGACCAATCACTTTGGAATCGCTTTCAAGACTGTTCTGCTTCCGTGATTTCAACCAGGTCCAAGAGGACCAGTTTGAATAAAGAGATTCCCACAGCAGTGAAATGTGACATGTTCTGTTTACAAACAAAAGAAAGACATATACCAAAACTTATCACAGGAATAGATTCACTTTAAAGATAGTATACATGATTGGTAAACTGTTACAAATAGTTTTATCCCCCTGTGTGATTGAAGATATGCATGATTAAAACCAACCTGAGCAAAAACCTGCTCCGTACTTCGTCTAACTTTTGAGAAAACAGTCAAAAAAGGATTTGCAGTCATTTCGCCCCAAACCAATTCGCCCTGAACCATATCGCCCTGAACCATGGGGTTTTGGAGCGAAGTAGCATTTGGGCGATGTAGTGTTTGGACGAAGTGATTTTGGGCGAAATGGCACTCGGGCGAAGTGGTTTGGGGGCGAAATGGCACTTGGGCGAAATGGTTTTGGGGCGAATTGAATTTTCGTCTCATGAGACGAAAACTAATTGTTTTACTCATTTCTCAAAGACTATAGCACTTTAGACAAAACCATTTCAGGGGAAGTTTTCTACGGTCATCATGTTTATATTGTGTAAGTTAGGCGTAAATCTGTGAACATTTCTGATTTTCGAGATACCAATCACTGCCTTTAAACTATAGACTGACATTTATTAAGTTAACTGAAATAAGTTATATAGTAGAGAGTTCGGACTATGTTGGTTGCTAGAAAATGTCGACAAGATTTGTTTTCAGCATGCTACCGTTGAGAGCGTTCGGCGACGGCAGGCAATCGTTGGTCAACGCGTTCGTGCCAGGAGGCGAACGCGGCGCCGGCATGTCCGAAATGGTCAACACTTCGTCGGCAACGGCCGGGGAGAATTCGGAAGCGTTCTTGAGTTCGCTGTAGGACGGCAGGCTGTCTGCGCCAGGGGAACCGAGGATTATTGAGCCCTGTTCGGATCCGCTGCTCGTGTCGAAACACCCGTGGTGACTCGACACGCCGTCGGTAGTGGTTGTTGAGTTCGGGCTGCTCGGAGAAGCGATCGGGTTGCCGTGAATTGCGTCGCCCGAACCCGAGGGCGACCCCACGCTCTTATCGCTGCCGCCTTGCTCTTTTTTTACGAGACTTCGTCTGAACTTAGCCCGAGCGTTTTGAAACCATACCTAAAAGAAAAACAACGACATCGAAACATTAATACTCTATACATTACTTTACAATGCAGTAAGACATTTTTCGAAAAATACTGCATGAATGAAATAGGATCTGTTTTCGCGACTATAACCATAAACATGTTTCTGACGTAATAACTAGTTCAACCAATGAACGACTTCGGTTGCCAACGACCAAAGCAGCCCATTGGTTAAATCCGTAGTTACGTCAGAAACATGTTTCTGGTTGTGGTCACAAAAACAGGCCTCTGCACAAAAAAACAGAACTGTATTATGGGAAAGATAGCGATCATAAACCTCCCCACAATGCAGTTCTGCAGAAGCAGTATGAAAATGTTCTGCTGTCACATGAACTGCATCTATGAATTTATATTGGTCAAGAGGAACTCCTTCCCCATGCATTAATAAGAGTTAGGGGCGGATTTTGCTTTTGGTTAAGGGTGGGGTTGTGGCTTCTACTGTGTGCCGAAAATACGCCCTGCTAGGGGTTCTGGAAAATTTTTAAATTTAGGTGCTTTCTCCTGCAATCTAAGGCACTTTAGGGGCTTTTTTACGGTTTCGGGAGAGTATTTTAATGCAATATTTTATTTATTTATTATTAAATATTAGTTCGCCGCTCAAGGGAGGCGTTGCAACCCCCTCAACTCCGCCTCCCTCCCCACTCCAGATCTGCCACTGATGTGACACACGTTTATACATGAAACAGTCGTACAATCCGCCATACATGGCTTTAATGTGAACTAACGTGATTGCATTTCGGGCATTGTTTTTTTCAATTTCAAGAGAAAATTCAATCTGCTTTTTTGTTTATTA
The DNA here is from genome assembly GCA_037783545.1 of Henricia sp. BOLD:AAB3569. Lineage (NCBI taxonomy): Eukaryota > Metazoa > Echinodermata > Asteroidea > Spinulosida > Echinasteridae > Henricia > Henricia sp. BOLD:AAB3569. The sequence continues at coordinate 329,065 of JBBELK010000007.1, forward strand.
TCGATAAATAATTTTTGCAGTATTTTGCATCATTCTGTGGAACATGACGTCATCACTGTACAAATTTGCCACTACTAAAAAAAAAAGAGAAACCACCGTATTAACGAAAGGTTCAAAAATCGAATTCTCCATAGCAAAGGCATGGAGTTGCGTAATTCGTGGCACGAATTTTACGCGCGCGCATTGCTGACGAGTCTGTGCCTTTAACCTCCATATTAAAATCGCATGGCCTCCGGAAACCGTTTAAAACTACTTCACTTGTGATTTAAAGAAATGACAATGCAAAAAAATATTGTTTTTGTAATGAGCATTTTTAAGGACTTTTCTCTGCACATATTTTTTACGTGCTTCAGTTTAAAGAAGCAATAGCTTGAAATGGTATGTATTCCAGTAAAAACAACGGATATTCATAAGCTAGGAGTCTTGAGAAAGCGAAAAGTCAGTTCAGTGGCGCATGAGCACGCCCTCTGTTGGTGAAAACGCGTACATGTTTAGGGGGAAAGGACGCCCTCAAGTGGCTACAAACTACTAACCTGTAAGACTCTTTTGGTAAGGCCCGTTTTCTGTGCTAACTGTTTCAAGTCCTTCGCGTCCGGGTTGTGATTTATGCTAAAGTAGGACTTCATGGCGCGAAGCTGGTGGTGTTTGAAACTGGTGCGCATGCGCTTTGTTCTCTGCGACTGTTGGGTGACGTAACCGTCGCTGTCCAATCCAAGATGGCCGTCCACTCCGCCGAGACCTGATATGAAAAATACAAATGAATCGACATTAAATAGTTGTCGATTGTAAGACTTTATAAAGCATCGGACCGGCTGTGGTGTATTTTGTCCACAAAACTCAACAAAATGACTTAAAAGAGCGTGTCCAGATCATATTTTTGAGCCCCCATTTTTCCCATGGGTGTTGAGATTTTGCTACCATATCATTTGTCATAAATTTCGCGCTCTCAATCCGTATATTTTCAAGGATATCCATCGTCAAAAAGTGTTTTGTAAACTAATTTTTCCGTTCCATAAAACAGTGCAGTAATTACATCAACCTTTTTGGTTCCACGTCCAAATTAGAGATGGCAAATTTCCTGTTTTCTCCCCATGGATAGTATTTTGGGGATGTGTTTTATATGATTGTTAGGTTAGAACGAAATATTATCTTCTGTAACAATCTGAACACGCTCCTTTAATAGCAGGCTTGACTGTATATACCACAATCTGTACATGTATACAGTTATTTTATTGTACATCGACGACTGAGTCAAGGTTAGCGTTCTGTGCGCATGCGTCGTTTTCGACAAAACTTCCGTTTTTACTTAACAACCCGTGGTTTTCGCGGCAGGCAACACTTATTCACGACCCATGCAATAATCGAGGCTATTTTTACGAACAAAACGGCAGAAAAAGAGAAACTACAAGCGACTGCAAAAATACGGAACAAAAGAGCACATTTTATTGATTTTCTACATCACATGATTCGGTTTTCCGGACCGCCCAATGCGAGGGGAAATGGTTGAAAATGGTAGAAATGAAGCGACTTTATTGAACATCATCTTGGCAAAACGGGGGATTTTTTTCTCTTCTTTTCCCCCAAGGTCCGATGATGTTTTCACCTGTTCGTGGTGCGGTCAGCAACAGGCAAAGTCAAACCGGTCTTTGAAACTGTGTATTTAGCCCATTCATTGCCTCAAATCAGGCGTGTAGCGTCTGAAAAGGCCTGCCTAAAAATGAAAAACAAAACTCCGCGAGGTTCAGACCGGAGCGTAGAAACCGTGCCGACGCGGCGGTCAAAACATCAAGGGGTCTCCGCGCCACAAATCCACAAAGAATCGATTCGGCCAGGAAGGATAAACATCGTATAAAAGAACAAAAAATACACGCATTTTTCCAGCAAAAAGATTGCGGACGTCCCTATACCCAATGTCGATGAACCCTGCTCAGTTTTGTCCGGAGCAAAACCAGTGGAAAATATCTGTGTTTTTTTCCAGGTGGTTTAATTCCAATACTAGACTTGGGCAGCGCGGTTTGAAATTCAGCTGCCGGCGGGTCTAGGGGTCCCGTTTGGGCGAAACACGCCCGGGACAAGCCGGCACCTCGTATATACTCGGGCAAGAAAACTGTAACCCCAGAAATATTTACTTTATTATTATTATTTTTCCAGAAGAGGACATTCAACTAAACAGGGATACTGAATACAAAAAGTTAAATGATCAACAATGTGGGAAATCGGGAGAAACTAATTGGTAACGGTTATCCAACAAAGGAGTGAAACTTGTCGAATGGAAAACGAAAGTTGAATGTCCTATGCATGGCCATGTTTACGAAAATTGACAAAACAACACGGATAATTCTCCGTAAAAAAATCCTAACTTTTGGAGGATCGTGGGAGTACACTAGACCAATAATATAGATTATACCAATTCAAACTGTACCAATCGTTAGCATGTCAATCATTTCGCCGCACAAAAATTCCACAATTTTTTCTTCAAAAACGCAGCAACAACCACCAACATTGGTTCATTTTGTGGAGTTGCAATTGGTATATTTTGCCCATTCTCAAAGCCAAAACCCCGCAAGTATTCAAACAGGAAAAAAAAATCATTGCTTAGGACAGTTGGAACCACTTCCACTTCTGAGCTTTTTCCGGTTAAATGGTTGATTCAAAGTTTGGGACTTGCAAATCCTGCATACGGGTTTTAAATCAGTCTTGATTCAGTCACAGATTTTCAAAGTAATGAACCGAAAATCTTAATTTTCGAGGACATAGTGTCTATACCCCGTCCCCCTACTTTCGGAGCCCACCTTATTGAGTTAAAACAACCCCTAGCCTATCCTTGAGAACTCACTAACGCGAACCATCTTCACAAGACAGACATTTGCGGTTTAATGAAGCATATGTAATCATGCCCGACTGATATTGAGAGATGGTTAAATTCTGCGGCCCGTTTTCGCGACCACGACCAGGAACATGTTTCTAAGGTAACTGCGGATTCGACCAATGGGCAGCTTTCGTCGTCGGCAGCCCAAGTCGCTAATTGGTTGTACTAGTGATTACGTCAGAGACATGTTTCTGGTTATGTGCGCGAAAACAGAGTCTAAGTGGGGAATTTATGTATCTAGCTTCGATTTGGTCGTTTTTCGTTGATAAAAACGATATATTAAACAGTTAAACGGTTACATATTCAACAGGCTTTGTGGAATGTTTCCGCACCGCCCATGCATGCTGAACCTACAACATAACAGACGACTGTTAAGTGTTAGATGACTGTCCATCTGTTTCTGGACGTCACAGCGTCTAGGCAGGGCGTGTTTTACAGAATGTCATACACGGAACAGCCGTGGGCACAGTACACAGTGCATGTTACGAGTATTCGTTCTGAAAAGGCGAAAGGTCCCACAATGTGGAGCCGTACTATCTGGAGCCAGCGGCGGGCCGAGACGGGACGAGCCGGCGGGGGAACGGGGCCGCGGGCCGGAGACACTGACCTTGAGTGGTCAAGTCTCATCGGAAGAAAATTCGTCTGAATGACGGTTCACTTTCTTCTTTCTTTAGTTGTCAAGGAGTAGGCTACGACGCTTAATTTTAGGTCTGAGTGATTCAAACGTGTTTCAGATTTGTGGCGGCAAGTTGACGAATGACCTCATTTTTAGTTTGACAGACGATTTGGGGTTAATTTTTGGGTTTTTGCCTTTTTTTCAGATTCGAGTTTGACCCAAATTGGAATTTTAAGAGCGGTCTGTCTATCCCAGAAAATCAGAATTTGGAAAAAGTAAACAAAGTCGAATACTGAGCTTGACAACCCAAAATGGTCCTTTCTGGACGAAACCACGAGACCAACTTCACCCGGATTTCGACTTCCAGTAGGTCGCAAAAAGACAAGCCTAAAGTGTTTGCACGTCTTTACAATCGGTTCGAAATGAAGCACGCCCTTGCTCGGTCAGTGTGGTTCATGTAACAGGCTCTAAACACCTTCGTAAGGTCAATGACATGCCTGGCATTTCGTATATAAACCTCGATTGAGCGTATGCAAGTTCGGATTTTCGTCAGCTCAGTGCCACATCTACGTTCTAAGAAAACAATATCGTTTTTCATAAAAATGTCTCGGGCGGAATCATTGCAATGGTGGACAGTTTGAACCGCTTCTATCTTTCATTTGAGTCAGGTTTTCTGGTCAAATGTTTGATTGCAAATCATGTAGGCTATACATGCTTTAATGTGGGCGTATCTCTCCTTTGCCACGCCCCTCCCTTTCAGTCGCAACACTGCACGTGTTTTGCCCGACCGGTCGGACGTGACTTTGGCTGGGTTTCTGGTCCCGGGCCGAGCATGTCGGAATTACCGAGCTTAAGCGGCCAACCCAGGGGGTTAATATCGCGGGAAATATATCCAATTACAAAGTTTGCAAATATTTTTCGAGTTCGGCTTGCGGCATGTGCATGCACAGAGCATGCAGACTTTAGCGAATCCTTACTGCAGTCGAAAAGAATCGATTCCAAGTTGGGATCGGATTTGCAATTCCGGGTTTTGAAGAATCGATTCTCATTATCTTGCCGAAGTACCTGGTTATTCTGAATGTTAATGGTTTACGACTGCACATCAACAATTAGTCAACTTTCAAAAATCAAAACAAATATCAACTCGATTTCAAACTTGCGTTGAAAAAAAAAAACGTACACGCGACTTAACTATTTTATTTTGCTGGTTGCAAAAATCATAGTGGGTAATGGAACAGTCGTCGGATGGAATCAGCCAAAAGTATGGTGAGTAATAGAATAGTCGTCGCCTGGAATCGGCCAAATAAGGAATTAACCAATGAGAATTGAGCTTTGATAAAAAGTTGGAGACTAGTATCCTATATACAGCAACCGCAGACGTCTTGGCCGAAAGAGGGGCGGGTACCCCGCTGCGCGGACAAATTGGGTAACAGTGCGCCCTGGTTAACTTTTGAAAAAGGATATGAATGATTTGAGAGTCTGGTATGTAAAAGTGGGGAACATAAAACCGTTATGGGAGTTTCTGATACGACGTTGGCGCTTGGAGACCGAGACCAGACCCCTGCGACTGTTTTCTTCACGATCCAAATCAAAGATCACTGTCATATTCAATCTGATAGCAGTCCGTGCTCCCAGAAAGAAGAAATTCTTACAAAATATACGAAATACTTCACTCGAAGAGTCGTGCTGACTTTACCCAAACATTCTTCCTATTTCTCCCCGGGGAATTTTCAAAGGAGCCAGCGGGAAAATTCGTGTCAGTGTAACGGACCACCGCCTTCAAATCACGGTCGGGTCTCGACGACCGCCCGCTGCTAAAATAAAGACTCCTGGAGGCTCTGTCCGTGGCAGTATATTCTCCCGATTAGCTTCGAGAAAGGTTTTCCTTTTTGTCATATTTTTTTAACAGTGATACGATACATTTTAGGAAGGGAATCCGGCAAACAATTTGGCCCGAAGGCAGTGGTGTTTCGTTCCGTTCGGAGCAAAATGTTCGGATGTCTTAAAAAAATCAGCGAGGAATAAACTGAATAGGCCCGTGGGACTTTCAATCGGCAGGAAAATATTATTTTTTAATAACAAAATGTCATGTGGAATATTTTTTTTAGCAATGAAGGTATTTTATCTTGATCGAGTTAGATTACATTTGTGTATATACGATAAGGATTTTACCATGAATATATTTTAAACCATGCATGAATAGATTTTAAACGTTTTCTGAAGTACTGATGCATCTATGTAGCTGAAATTTCTGTACAGGCATGTTTATTTACCAACATTCTTCTTCAGATATGTTGTGCCCTTATCCCAGGAACAAGTTGAATACTAGACCAATGGAGAGCGTGCTCCAAACTGGTAAACACTGGATGAAAATTTCAAAGTTTCCCAAACTAATCAAAATAATACCTCGAACAGTAGAGAAATGTCCATATTTTGCAATCATATTACAAAAATTTACAGAATAAATTTGGCTGGGCAACTTGTGCCATCACATTTTAAGAAATAGTAGAAAATGCATGTAAACAATAATTGTAGTTTTTGTCAATTTTATTGATTATCTGTCCCTCAAGCATAAAACCAACCTCGACATAATACAAAGTCAATTTCACTGGGTGTGTGCATGTATAAACTGGGTGTGTGTATTAACATCAGTAGCAGGTAAACATAGGCCTACAGGTTCACTTTAGTTTTGTTGTATTGATTAGGGAAAAAGCATTTGTCTCTTGAGGGACGGAATTGGATCACGCTCTGGCGATCTAGTTTAGTATACAACATCGTACTTCACACGGCCATTTTAAACATGCGCAACCAGGCACGAAATTTGCGATATACAACGTTGGAACACATGCACAAACAATTCTTTCAGCTTTGAAAAACTCTTGAAGCGAGGCCGGGGTCACGTAAAAATGGTCTACTTTTTATCTTTCGAAGTAGCAACAAAAAACACTTCTAAACTAAATTTAGGGGGTTCAAATATTGGTGCCACTGCGCGTACTCCAAAATGCCACACACCTCTTGCACAAAGAGGAAAAAACGGTCAGGGCAATATATCACGATTGTTTGACAAATCTAAGAGCTTCTTTTTGCCGAGAATGATAATGATGATGATGATAGTTGCGCGGACAGACGGATACTTATGGCCGGTTTATTTTCAAAGTCGACGAAAACTTGGACAGCCGGGGATTAACGGCAGGGCGACGGGAGGCAAAACAGATGTTGGGATCTTCTTTTGGCGGCAAAAGAATTTGTGGAGCGCGCGCGTCGAATAGAGTGGTAATTTTGTTGATTTGAAATAGGAATAAATAAACTGGTCACACGTGGAAATCGTCTGGATATTACGGACAGAGTGCGTTGTACATACGGGATGTGCCAGGGACTAATTGCACACGCCTTGGGCAAGGATGCTGCCGCGTGATTGGATAATTCGGCTCTTATTGGTTGTCATTTAAGCAATGAAGTTTTCCCATTTAGCAAAGAGTGTGGATCATATTGCCAAGAACAAACTATCTGTGAAGATTAAAGATCGAAACAAATTATTCTCTGTGTTGGTCAACTTTTTTCTTTGTAGGACAGATTCAAAAAGGTGTAAAAGAAATGTGAATAGTATGCCTATCCTTGCATGCCTATTTTTATGTTGGACTTCGAACAGTCGTCGGTGACAACTGAATTAAACCGTGTCCGGATTATAATGGCTACGTCTTAAAATTACACGCGAGTGGGATAGTACACGCTATTATTAGCCGGCTTCGCAGCCGGCTTGAAAACGTTTGTAATTTCGGACATGCGCCGGCGACTGTTTCATGTCGCGTATTCATTTTACCAACTCGACGGCACAGCCATGTTTCTACCCTGCAAGCAAAACCGCACTCACTCGATTTCAAGACAGCGAGTAGGCCTTACCGGATCAAAAGATTTACGAGTCTGCAGAGAGAGATGTCGTGGACAAATTGGACACCGAAATTGTTGGCCCAAGAAACAAGACACAAAACACTCCCAAAACCTCTGATTTGTATGACCCCCAAAGCTGTAGTAATTTCAGAAGAGAACCGGTACACATAAATTTTGGGAAACAGTCCCCTGGCACAATGTTGTTCAAACATGATAAATACATTTCATCGTTGACAATGACTGAGACTTAGATTGGGGCCACTCGCTCCCATTTTCTCAGTCGTGACCTTGTTTGACCTGTGACCTCTGGGTCAAATACGAGACCCAACGGAGACCTCCCTGGCACAGACGGAGCGGGGAAAATGAATTTTGCGCGCCCTGAATTTTGTCACAAGAAACTCGAGTAGAATATTCCACTGCCAGTGTCGACCCTAAGAATATCCGTCACAATTTCAATGGTTTCATAAATCAAAATGCTCGCGGATTTATTTTTATCTTTCCTGATTTTCTTTGTGTGAGATCCCTCGAGATTTCGCGAGATGTCGTTTTGGGGAGACTGGGAGACCGTGTTTTGGATAAATCTTCCGCGCTCCGTCAAATTTTGTCGATGGGGTGAGGAGCTGATCGTAAATTGGACGGAACATTGCACAGGCACCGACGAAAGCTGGTTTGGAGCCGCTCAGCGTAAGTTGGAGGGGCATTCAACCCTTGGGGGCTAGCACCGAGCCCGTAGTGGAATCGTTCTAAACGGACCTAGACAAAGGGGAGAGGGTAGGGCAGCGACGGGGAGAAATTCTACAGTTAAGGGCTCAGTTCAAAAAACAATTTCTTGGGTTTTAACATGACTAAATCTGCGCGGGATGAGTTAAACTCTGGAGCTTCGCGACTCCCAAACAACGCTATAGAATTGCAGGAGCTGAGGGACTCTTCAGGCAGAGTGGCGCACCCTGCCTCATCGGCTCTTACGGAAATTGGTTCAGTCAGCCTTGTCACGAGAGGTGTTCATTGGGATTTGTACCCGAGACGTCTGACTTTCCAGCCAGACAGATGCTCTACCAGCTGAGCGCTGTATGAGGCACAGTAGCACACTCCCTCGGGTTTCCCTATAGGCGCAGGCCTATACGAACCCAATTTGGATGGTGTTGCTCGTGTGAGTTGCGCAGTCGAAATCCAAAATGGCGTTTATATCTGTGTGAATCATGCACGTGTTAAATACTTACAGCACATACAAGTACTTTGAAAAACATTAAGCGCAAAAAGTCATGGTCAAAAAATAAACTATTTGTTATGGAGGAAACTCAATTTCACCCCGGAGGCTTCATACAATAACAAACGCACGTGCAAGGGCTACGGGAGTTTTGGCGTATCAATAACTATACCCAGGGGTTATGCAGTACCCCCATCAAACGAGGACTACGGGTGACCTATCACCTTTGACATGACCCCGGGAGGTCCCCGAGGGGGGTATAGGTGTCACCAAAAACAAGGAACCCAAATCGTACCCTCTTTTTTTTGGACTCCTTCAAAAATTGTGACAGGAAAGGCCACGCGAAATAAGAAAACAAAAAACGAAGTTGAAGTATGAAATCGATATTTTTTGGACGAACACGTGTTACTGGGTTGAAAATTGGTCAAGGTTTTTGGTGTGAAAATAGTTACATTATGATATTATTTTGAAAGTTTGGGGCTAGAAAATGACTTTTTTGGCACGTAGAGTTTTGCACTGCCCTGCAGTAATAATGTGTGCTGTAGGTCTAAGTTTTTGACTATAAAGAGCTGAAGTGAGTAAGTCATGCCAGTAGCGGGTAATGGTTCTGAACAAAAATCACTGAACTCTTTTCCCCGTGCTTTCTCAATGGAATCTTCAGCCGACCGTTCAATGTCTAAACCCACCATCATGGTAATGACGTCAGGCTTCTGTACTCTATCGCAATCCGATTCCTGTATCAATTTGGGCCCCATTTTTTAAAACAAAAATGACAAATTGATTCACTTTGGCACTCCATACCATTACCAGACGCCTGTTTTCTTGACAATAAGCAGAAACATGATTCATACAATCACCTTTCAACCAATGATCGATTTTGGTTTCTAACAACCAAAGCTCGTCGTTGGTTAAATCAATAATTACGTCATAAACATATTTCTGATTATGCTCACGAAAACACGCCCATATAGATTATGCGTTTAGACTAAAACTGATCAGTTTAACATTTGTTTAACATTTGCCAACACAACAAAATTAGAATTTAGTTTCGGGTTATTAAATCAAGTAAAGTCACAACTTTAAGTCCGGGGTTAAGTCGATTTTAGTTAACAGTGAAGATATTTTATGGGTTTGATGTATTGTCAAAAATACATGAGGCAAAACAGACCGCAAGGCTAGGCGAAGTGGGGTTAAGTCCCGCAGACCGACCCCGCCGACCCCGGGGCCCGCGGAGCCCGCTATCGTTCTTCGCGGTAATATACTCTCGGACTCACACACGAAGAAACAGCGATCCAAAGTGTTAAAGGGCCATAAATTCTTAAATAAATTTATGCAAAGTCTTTGCTCCACACGAGGGATAATTTTGTTTACGAAGACAACCACTGTTCATTTTGATGTAAAATTAACACGAGGCAGTGTTTTTCAACTTTGAAAATGTCTTCACATAAACCCACAGAAAGAGGGCGCTGTTTGGGGGCACGTCACTTTAGGAACACACAATAGGTAACATGTAAAACAAACCCGAATAGTCAAGGGTTACAAAGGTTTCAGCAAGTTGGAGAAAATTATGGAATATTTTGTGCACAGTTGAGTGCGAGTGTCCTGTGTCTGCCTAATGTGACGTCACAACTTTGCTCATGAATATGCAAAATCTTATCAGCATAAAAACCAAAACTTTGCTTTTAACCCTAAAACAAAATTCAAACAGGAGTTTTTATGACTGTATTAAACTGAGTGGTAAAGTTGTATAACATTAGGTTTCATTGATTAAAAAAAATACCATTTCAGGGGCCCTTTTAAGGAGCGTGTCCAGATCACATTTTTGACGCCGCATTTTCCCCATGGGTATAATGAGATTTTGATACCATATCATTTGTATATGTTTCTCATAATTACTATTCTGAAACTTGCGCTCATAATCCATATATTTTCAAGGATATCGTCAAGAACCCACCAATGTTTTATAAACTAATTTATCTGGTTCCATAAAGCAGTGCGGTGAATTCACCAAACGTTTTGCTTCCATATCCAAATTGGAGATTGCACATTTTCTGTTTTTGGGGAGGTATTTTATATGATTTTTGTTGGGTTAAAACGAAATCCATATATTTTCTGGAGCAATCTTAACCAACTCCTTTAAATCGACGCCCCGTTGAGACACCGTTGGAACACAAATCCTCAGGGTCCGCTGGCCACCTGAATAAACCAACCTCGTGTAAAATCATCTCATAAATCATATTTCAAAAATCGTATTTGTAATATTTTTTCGTCCTCGCCCAAAAACATACTCAGAAACACCGATCCCTTAGGGCCGACGAACGTTTCATGTTTTGATTTATTGATGGAGATCTGCCTAAACCAAGTCGATAGACTGCAAAAATGTATTGACAATTTGAACCAAGGGCCTATAGTTCACTATGATAAAGTTGGCGAAATGGTACGTGAAATGGTGTTTGTTTGTTGGAAATGTTTGTTTGTTTGTTTGTTTTACTTAAAGGCACAGGCTCGTCAGCAATGCGCGCGCGCCAAATTCGTGCCTCGAAATACGCAGGTCCATAGCAAAGGCATGGAGCTGCGTAGTTCAAGCCTGTGCTATAAGTATTAAACCACATAAATAACTTAAAAAGAGCTTGTCCAGATTTTCCAGAAAATGGCGTTCGTTTTATAACCTAACAATCATACTCCCCCAAATAGGCCTACTATTCATGGGAATAAAACAGAATTTGCAATCTCCAATTTGGATATGGATGCAAAACGATTGGTGATGTATTCACTGCACTTACGTAACCGGATATTAAATTAGTTTACAAAACATTGGTGGTTTTTAGACAGTATCCACGAAAAATACACGGATTGAAAGATAATGGTAAAAGTATTACAATGATATGGTATCAACATCTCAATACTCATGGGAAAAATGGGGGCGCGGGGGGTGTAAAAATGTGATCTGGACGCGTTCCTTTAAAAGCACGGTATATCAGAATGTGCAACTGTACGCAACTGCAACATGCACAACTTTGACATTAATTTTGTAAACAATGTAGGTTTTGTTAGAGCGTTTTTTTCAACAGTGGCGTTTTGAAATACCGGCACAACGAAAATGCGTTTCAGTTTTTGTGAAATTAATTTGTCGCTCGGAAAAAGTTGTAACGATTATGCATGACACTTCACCATTCATAAATGAGTTAATTCATTTCGCTCTCACAAAAATGCGACAGTTTCTTAATTTTTTTATTCAATTTTGCCTCGACCTTTTCTTCGGGTCAACTAAGCTGGCTCTACGCAAGGACAATGGAGAACAGGTTTATAATGTATCGAGGGTGACATGAGGGTGACATAAGGGTGAAAAATCTGACAAATTGGCGGCGGGGTTTGTAACGACAAAAGAACAAGGCTCCGTCTGGCATGTTAGACAACTCCGGGCGCTAGTGGTCATTTATCACTGTCGACGAGGCAGAGTTGTACGCACGACATGAAAAATGGTCTTCTATAGTATTGTGAAAATGTATTAAGTATAGATTATACGGAATTAGAAAACTGTTACAAACGGCGTTATCTTCATGTGATTGAGGATGTATGTGATAAAAACCGTCGGCATTTTCACGAAGTTGCGAATCCTCGAACGCAGTATTTTTTATAAAACTTTGTTTTGAGAAAATCGCTTTTGATGTTGCTCACTTTTTAAAACTCTCAATTCGCCGGTTATTTCATGGAAAGTCGTCAGTATTTTTAGGTGATACTGTTTAGTATCAGTTAAATGACTTAAAAATATATTTTTTTTACTGTATTGATTGTCTAATTAAAGAACACTTTGGCTTAAAATTCTGTAATTAAAAAAATACAAATTGTCAAGTCTCGAAACTTCGCAGAAATGTTAAGGACACCAAATGAAGTCAAATTATACCAAAAACAGAAATTGCTCAAAAAAATGTTTCTTTGACGGATTCGCCACTTCGTGAAAACGCCGACGAAACCAACCTGTGCATAAGTCAGCTCAGTATTTCATCTAGTTCCGAGATAACAATTGAAAAACTGTGTCTGTGCTTTTGAGAAATTGTGTGAAGCCGCCGTCCTATTTAGGCTGGTTCCGTGGTTATGCTGAACGAACAACAAAGCCATATTACCATGATAGTCAGGGGACTAGTTATTCCTTTACATGAGGGCGCTCTTGTAAAAAAAATGTGTGTGCACAAACATATATATACATATAAATTCACCTTGCATTGGACAGTTGGAACCACTTCTATCTTCCATGTGAGTAAAAGTTTCAGGTCAAATGGTTGATTAAAATGTTAGGATATTGCAAATCTTGTATACAGTACAGGCTTTAAATGTAACTCACATTCATAGTTTCGGACCACCGCCCTCGGCCCAACCGGCAACGGTTCAAGCTTGCGAAAACACGGCGGGTAGGGTTAGCAAAATACGCCGGCCGTTCTAGACAAACTCTACCCCAGGTTATAACGCTTGCAACAAAAGACTCGCATCTGTCAGTTACACGAGTGGGGATAAAACCCCTTCTATCAACGTGTGTCCCCTTTTTTTTTCTTTCTCGTTTTAAAAAGAAATCTTCAGAGTCGAAATTGTTACACAAGCCACACAGGCAAGCGGATTTGCGAGACCCGCCAAAGTCACAGCTGGGGCGTTGTTTCCTTTGTGTGGGGTGAAAAAAAAAGAGGTTAAAGTACCCGTAAGATTTGACAGAAAAACTGGGTGAAAAGGCTCGAAAAATGGAAGAAAGAACTGTCTCGCGAATGGTTTGTTTTCTCCGCAAGGCTTCGGGCAGCGGAACTTCAGGATTATAGGGCAAATCGAATAGACTAACAAACGTTAGGTGTCGAATTTCGAACGGTATTGTTGTTTTACTGTGTCAGCTGGCTGGATAAAAAAATTAGTTTGGTGTTTGTCAAAAACACGACCTTATACTTTCACATAAAAAAATACAGTCTGTTCAATGTTAGCGGCACCAGACGCTTGTTTGTCGTAACAAATTTTTACACCGTGTTTGTGTGGCACCCGCGCGTTTGCGAATGATGCACCATACTACTAGGGGTGCAAATTTACGACTAGTGCTTAAAACACGACATACCAAATTTAAGTACTGCGCGAAATAGCGGAGTGTCACCGCGAAACTGTGCGGGTAAACTTGTGTAAAATTACGGCGAGAAATTTCAAGACCTTGGGGAATTTTTTGTTTCGTAAAATACGGTGCGATTACGACATTAACCTCTTGAAGGGGGAATTTTGTTGTTTACGTGCTGGCGAATGAGGGTTGTCAGTCGCTAACTTGGGACGTCTTGAGAAGAAAGGGGTGAAAAGGGGGTCCTATTGGGGTCTTTTTTTGGGTGGGCCGAAAAGAAGGGAGTTGTGCCTGTCTCAAATATATTATTATGCCTTAGGGTACACGACACGAAATGAATTTCTACTGAAAAGTGTGACATCAGTTTCCAGTGTAACTGGGTCTCTACATCTGAAACATCCATTGCTAAAGCACAGGGACACAGTTCACTGGTTTTAGTGTATAGACCCAGTAACCTTGGCAACTCACAAAGGGTGACTTTTCACTTTAGTTCTCTATTATTGGAAATTTACGAATAATATTTGGATGTGCTTTAGTTGCGTCCGCGGCAAAAGAGTAAAAAGTAAAAACGCCACCCTTGTGTTGCCAAGGTTACTGGGTCTATACTAAAACCACCGAACTATTTCCCTTTGCTTCAGCAATGGACGTTGCAGATTACCAGTGAATGTTTACACCCAGTTACCATTGTATCACTGACGTCACACTTTAGTGGTCTAGTATTTTGGGTTGAGTGATTCACGGAGGTCAAAACGCAAGCAAATTTCAAACATGGTCTACAAAAGATTGGTAAATTCCACTCAAAACATGTTACAAGCTGTATGTTCAGCTTTTACACGGGGACACGGTCTGGCGTTTGATATATACAGTGATGGTCGATATTTCAATTATTGTTGATCAAAGATTAAATAAACATCCAAGTGCCTTGAATATTTCTTATTCTTCCGAAAAATAAACATCTAACGGTCTGAACTTGAGTTCTAACAGCAAGATGGATATATAAAAACTAGGTTTGCGGATGGACTGAGGTACAATGTATAGGGCCGATCGTCTGGGATCGGTATTCGGACAAATAAATTTCAAGAAAATACAAACAAATTAGGGATGTTTACAACAATAAATCGCATTTTTCTAGACCGATTTATTTGCGATTGACCCACTTTGCGTTCTAATTGTCGTAAGGAGGGCGTGTTTTCGCGACCACGACCGGAAGCATGTTCTGACGTGCTCCATGGTTTAACCAATGAACAGATTCGGTTGTGCGTAGCCAAGGTTGGTGATTGGTTGAATTATAGTAATTGCGTGAGAAAGATATTTCTGGTTGTGGTCGCGAAAGCTAGCCCCTGGAAGAATACAATTTAAACAGTACAGGGCCTGTTTTCGCGATGATAAACAGACACATGTTTTTGCAGTTCTAAAGTTTAAAAAAGTTATAAAAAAGAGGATTAACACAAAATCTTACGATGGAATTTTCTTCCTAGCAGAGTTTTTGCCATAAATGTTTTCTCCATAAATCACACTCAAAGGCACTGCCCATTTCTCCGAGCCCCATCGACTAAATATTGATCTTTGCCTGCGAAGTTTGTGTATAAGAGCCACTTTTCATCGCGCGAGGCGAGGTGCCGAGCGGGCCCCTGGCCGCCCGGCTCGCGGGGCCCGGAGCCCGCAAGCTCGGCAGGCCAGTCTCGCCAAACTCCGGTGAGCGTTGAGTGACGTGATATTTGCTCGGTACTTCGCTCGATATATCATCGCTCAAATTTAGCACTAAGTGATCCGTATGAAAGAATAAACATGGGAGGGAACTTCTGTTTTGGGGTGCTGCATGAGTATGTACGCAAATCCTTATACCAGTCCAAACATATACCAAATGAACTTTTGAATTTATACGTTGATGTCGACTTTAAAAAAAAATTGGAGAAATTGTTCATCTGTGAACAATCACTGTTCGCAAAGTGGAAAGGATTTTATTTAATTTTATATGAAGAGACACGAATTCGCGGTTGGGGAAAATATAATTTACGACTTTCTCACTTTCGCATACATGTCTAAAATTTGTAGCCACCAGTTTCGTGCCTCGGGCAAAACCGGCCCTATGTAACCATCCGGCACGTTCTTTCCGGTGTAAAACATGAAAATCCACGCATTCGCCGATTCGAATGTTTACATTAACGACGCCTGAACCGATAACATTAAACATTGTCAAGTACCGCCTTGGGGGTAATTTTGCGTCGTAAAAATCTCTGGAGAGTGCAAGACTGTTCAAAATTACAGGTGGAGTGAATATAGGTGCAGTCTTAAGACTTAAAGCCCCAATACATCATTTGCAGTTACCCAAAATTTTACGATTTGACAAGAAAAGCCAGACTAAAAATGTTGATTGCAGGTGAACGAAATAGCTCATAACTAGGCAATGTCACAAGAAACACCCATGAATTTACGGGATCGGAAAGTGTGTTCGGCCAACTTCGTTCGACTTCGAAAGGGCCAACTTTCATCGAACGCAATCACTCATCGACTGAAAACCGAGCCGCGAACGCAGAGAAAAAATAACAGTACCGATTGAGCGAAGACGAAAAAATAACACGAAATTAGATCAACGGGTGAAAATCTCCGGTAGCCACGTGCGGACGACAGGTGACAGACAGCCTGCGAAACACGACAAATTCCCAGGTGTATCTTCGACAGAGACACGCTAGAAAATGATGTTTAGTGCATGGGCCCAAAAACCGCAGGGATTTACAAAAATGCAATAATAAACATGATATGAATTATTGTTACGTATAGCTTTTCAAATTGTAAGCAAACTAAAAAAAATGTTGTCAACACCATGCTTTATTTAAAAATAAATTTTAAAAACCTGAGGAATTTAAGATATCTGCATCTTTTCCTTTTATCAATACGAGTTGTTTGTTGCAAGATTTACAGCTAAGAAAATAGACCCTCTGCTTCACTATGGTCTACTAAAGTGTGACGTCAGTTGCCAGGATAACTGGGTCTAAGCATTCGCTGGTAATCTGAAACGTCCATTGCTAAAGCGCAGGGAAACGGATCACTGGTTTTAGTGTATAGATCCAGTAACCTTGACAACACGGGGTGACGTTTTCACCATACTAACCGGTATAGCAAATCTTTAAAAAAATCATGCATGGATTTTTAAAGCTTTCTGAATTATTACTGCATCTATGTGGCTGAAATTTCTACAAGGATTATCAACACTATACGCCTATTCTTTAGTTAGGCCTATGTAATGCTGCTGTTCCTTGAATTCGTACAAAAAAGTTTCATCTACAGTACAAGTGATATAATGGGCCTTTAATGTAAACAAGTCGGTTCTATAAGAGCAAACGGCATTTCATCAAATCGGTCAGGAAATTACACGGCTATAGCCTAATTCCATACATATGTTGGGAAACATCTTTATTCCGATTTGTTTCTAATGAAACTATTTTAGGGCACGGAGGGGTACTAATGAAAACCAGGCGACAGGCCGCACGCACGGTGAAGCGGAGCAGCCGAAAAGGCATGCGTCATTCGCATAGTTTTGGCGCAAAAAAGAAAAACAAACACATGTAGAAGAACATATAGGCCTATACGTCATCACCACAAAATTCACTTAATCTACAAAAAATAAAAAACTGCAATTTCAAAACACGTTTTAACTTAAGGTGTATACATACGCGTTTTTGTTCATGCTAATTTTAGTTTGCATAAATACAGCTGCATGCGACATTACATAAAACACTCACAGAAATTACCCATGCACTGAGTTGTGCATAACCTCAGTTTGTGACTCCTATACTTTTCCCTATGGACTCAATTGTTATCTCGGTGTTGCATGGTAGCCCCTTTAAAATTAAAATTTTCGACCATTATTTGTCTTTTATTACTTTTTGATAAAATGCAATTTGTTGCAAATTCTTTACCAATATATATTGTGTTAATCTTTACTTGCAAAAACAGACATCTTGGCGTACAGTCCTAAAGTTCCTTTTTTATATTTTGTAAATATACAACTGCCTGCTAAATGGCAAACAGTAGCCATATACTGCAAAACAGCGCAACGATTAACCAATTATACGGGAACGGTGAGCCGCGACGGGGGCGCGCTGCGTGCGGGCCGGGACCCCTAGCTTCGCCCTGGCAGGGACGGTAAACACGGTGGGTTACATGCGGTGTTCGCGAAGGACGAATTCGGCTTGCGAATGAACGTGGTGTGTTTAATACGGTAATATAAGTATATTGTGCTGGCTTTAAACTATTAGTATTGGGCTTATTGTGCGGGCTTACTGCATTTAATAAAGTTTAAGTACGTGTTCATGGCTTGTGTGTGACACGAGAGTTGAAGAACATTTTTTAATGAAATGGATAAACTCATATTAAAGGATCTTATCCAGAATTTTCCAGAAAATTGATTTCGTTTAACCTAACAATCATGTAAAATACATTCCTAAAATACCATCCATGAGAAGAAAACAGGAAATTTGCAATCTCCAATTTGGATGTGGAAGCAAAAAGGTTGGTGTAATCATTGCACTGCTTTATGTAACCATGGAGGAGGTTGGTGTAATCATTGCACTGCTTTATGTAATCATGATGTAACCGTATACATTAGTTGACAAAACATCGTCAGTTAAGAAGTAAACTATGCATGAATACCCAAAGCCGAATTAAGCATGGTGTTTCAGGCAGTTTCAGGAAATGAAACCAAGGCATCAATTGTCACCTTATTTGCGTTCCCATTGGCTAAAATCAATGACGTCATGGTCACGTGAGACAAGAAACACCAACGGTGTCAACCACAAAATGATTGAATGGCGCCTTTTGTGTGAAAGTATCCCCGGCTTCCCCAAAAAAGACCATTGATTTGACTGGTATTGTTGCCGCCGTCAACAGAGCCGAGAATTTTAACAGTTGACTTCCCGTTTTCCAGTTTCCAAAAAAAAAAAAAAAAAGAGAAACAGTTGTCTATGTTGCCGCGAAAACCACTCGAAACCCAAGGTCCTAGATTTAGTCTTTTGCATAATAAAACCGCGAGGATTATACGAAAAAGAAGATTATAAAAAGCCATTATATTAAAGGGTTGAGCAGACGGCAGAACTGAGCACAAAACTCAGAAACCTTCGCTGATAATCTATTGATGGAAATGCTTTACAATAATGATTACAACTGGAAAATGGTTGGACTGTTTGGGGGGATTATTTTGAGGAAAGGGATGGATTTTGAGGACGCTTTTTCACACTTTTCGGAGGGGAGGATTTGTGGGATTTTGTTCACAGAAGCTCTTTTGTCACCGTAGGCGTAGTGTTTCTCTTACGGGCTGGGGCCGGGGATGGGATGGGCTGCGGTGATCGATTTTGCAGCTTAATAATAGCATAAATGGTCTTAAAAACTTAATGAATAATCTGACAGGACGGCGTTCGGTCTTTGGAAAAGACATGACATGATAATATAGGCCCTTGGCGAGCCAACTGTGCTCATTTCGACTGTGTATTTTGCTTTAAACATCTGTTTGTTGAGGGCTCGGGAAAAATTCTCACAAAAAAAGGATTGTTTTTCTGAAAAAGGTATAAGCCTACGGTTCAAAAAGAAAGATCGATGCGGGGCTGAGAAATGTAACAATTTTTCGGTCAGTAACGTGTATCACCCCCTCTTGTGGCAAGGCTGACTGCACAAACCTCCGTAAGAGCCGCTGAGGCAGGGTGCGCCACTCTGCCTGAAGTGCTTCCCAGAGCTCTTGCACTTCTGGGGCTGTTTGGAAGGCGCGTGGTCAGCTCATACGCAGGTTTAATCAGGCAGACAACCCAACAAAATGGGTTTTCGGAAAGCCCTTAACTACATGCTTCTCCCAGAAACAGAAAAGTCACCGATTTCAATGCGGTGTGAATCACTATCCACTTGGACCTGGACGAAATCGCTGAAACGGAACAGCCTTGGAAGTAATTCCAATGGTCGATCGGTGCCTTCTGTTCTGATCAAGAATTTATATTTTTTGTTTAAAGTGCGTTTCTTTTCTGGCAAAGTATATACAGCAAAATGAGCGAAGCAAATGCTACTTCTTTTGTTTACGAGTACGTAGGCACATAGCTCATAAAACATAAGAACACTTTCTTCGCTTTTCTTCCAAACGATGTTTGTTGGGCCATTACACCAGTTTTACACGAAATTCCGGTTGGCTGGGGACGGGGTGATGTTAGGGGTGTTCAGATCTAAGGGTGTGCCGCAAGTTCCGACGATTTGTGACCAAATTCGGCATTCGAACACCCTTCGTGTCACGGCGGCACTCGCCCGCCTGACCCCCCCTCGCAACCCCTGTCAAATCCACGGTCATATTTCCCCAATTTCAAAATAAGCAGAACACGGCTTTGTTTATTTATATAAGAGCGCGACTCCGAAGTGGAAGGGAATGTTTAGAGTTTATTTTTTTGGAGGGGGCTTTTTCATTGACGACCGAGGTCTGTTCGACTTCCGTTGTTATGTCGCGCGTGCGTGCGTGCGTGCGTGCATGAAGAATTATGCAACGAATGTTTCGAAATCATTGGCGACTATATTCGTCGTTTTGGCCTCTTCTAAGAATATTTTAATTCAAATTAATAAACGGATATGGCTTTCTTACGGCATGTGTGCTCTATCTAATTTCACCTTTAAAGTCGGGAAAAAATTGATAGCAGATTTTAACCGGATATTTTTCACCGAGTTTTATCCCTGGATTTACGTGTCCCTGAGGCATAATACAGTTTGATGTTTTTGACGTCTCATACCTAATTTTGCCGATCGTAAAATTATGAATGGGAACTTTATTTTCGCGATGTG
The DNA here is from genome assembly GCA_037783545.1 of Henricia sp. BOLD:AAB3569. Taxonomy (NCBI): domain Eukaryota; kingdom Metazoa; phylum Echinodermata; class Asteroidea; order Spinulosida; family Echinasteridae; genus Henricia; species Henricia sp. BOLD:AAB3569. Next base: position 349,532 of record JBBELK010000007.1, read on the forward strand.
TGACGACTGCCAGACGTGCACTTTGGAAGAATCCGGGAGATTTTCTTCTGTTCAGTGTGAGATCATGATTTTTAAGGAAGCAAAATCCCCTTTAAGTGCATAGTGCTGATTCTATTCTTTCGAGTTAACCCTGACCTTTCTTAAATATGAGAGGGAAGACCTCATTATGGTCCTAATCGGGATTCGAACCCGAGACCTCTGACACCCCTGGTAGATGCTCTACCAGCTGAGCTATAAAGCACAGAGGTATATTCCCTCATGTTTTCCCCCAACACCTCTGTCACATCAAACATATGCTCTACCAGCTGAGCTATGAGGCACAGTGGTATACTCCCTCAGGTTTTCCCCAAGACTGCTGGCACACCCGGCAGATGCTCTACCAGCTGAGCTGTGAGACACAGTGGTATACTCCCTCAGGTTTTCCCCAAGACTTCTGAGACACCGGGCAAGTGCTCTACCAGCTGAGCTATGAGACACAGTGTTATAGTCCCTCAAGTTTCCCCCAAGACCTCTGACACACCGGGCAGATGCTCTGCCAGCTGCAGCAATGAGGCACAGTGGTATAGTCCCTCACGTTTTCCCCAAGACTTCTGAGACACCGGGCAAGTGCTCTACCAGCTGAGCTATGAGACACAGTGTTATAGTCCCTCAAGTTTCCCCCAAGACCTCTGACACACCGGGCAGATGCTCTGCCAGCTGCAGCAATGAGGCACAGTGGTATAGTCCCTCACGTTTTCCCCAAGACCTCTGACACACCGGGCAGATGCTCTACCAGCTGAGCTATAAGGCACAGTGGTATACTCTCTCAGATTTTCCCAAAGACCAAACTGTTCTCTCATTGTTATGTTGCTAATGCATAGTTCCAGCCCGTCAACCGAGCCGTCACCATTTATGACCAATCACAACAGAGCTACGCAGACAGCATCCACAAACTGGGTCAAAGTGCATTTGCTCACAAACAAAAACATGTGCTTGTAAGCGGTGCTCGGCCGTACTGAAAGTATTTAGACGAAAGGGGCTTACCTCTGCAATATTCCCCGACCGAATCCATTCCTTTTCGCTTCCGAGGCCGACCCTTGTGCACGCTAACCCCCATGCCGTTGTAGAAAGTGGCCGGCGGTCCTGAGGTAGGGCAAGCCGGGGGTGACGGTCCGGGGGTCAAGGGGCCGTGGTAACCGCCGACCAGCCCCGGTTGCTGCTGGGTGAAACATGGTGCATCCCCGGGGTGCCTCTGGGGATTATTCCCAGGGCTCCTGGTTAGTGTCGTCTCGTAGTGAAGCCGGCAATACACATGTGAGTCCCTCATCCCGAAATAGTCCCCCGTGGTTAGGGCTAGGTTGCAGACGGTGCAATTGAAACACGCTAGGTGGTAGATCAAGTCCCGGGCACGCATGACGAGTTCGTGTGCCGCAATGCCGGTGCAGCAACGGGCGCATTGCCGGACGCCAAACCGCCTGCAGTTGGGTCAAACCGTGAATAAAAGAGAAAAGTCAGTCAGTAAATTAAATAAGAGAAATAATTAATTTGTATGACCACTATAAGGAATCTAGGGCGGAGAAACTGATCTCTCGCCGATACAGGACATTTTTTGTTTTATTTAAAGGAGCGTGTCCAGATCACATTTTTGGCGTCCCAATCTCCCCATGGGTGCTTCTGATACCATACCATTTTTATCATTACCATTCTCAAATTTTGCGCTCCCAATCCACATATTCCCAAGGATATTGTCAAAAAACATCGATGTTTTGTAATCATCCGGTTACATAAAGCAGTGCAGTGATTAAATCATGGAGCTATCTCCAAATTCGAGATTGCAAATTTCCTATTTTTCCCCATGGAGAGTATATTGGGGAGGCATGTTATAATTGTTGGATTAGAACGAAATCCAATTCTGAACAATCGTCTTTAAATAAGGAATGTATGTCCGTTGCGAGAGGTATTTGTTATGTTTGCAAGGGGCACTACCATTAGAAAATCAAAAACTGTACAGAGAAAGACTGCAAATGGGCACTAAGGCCAGTACCAGAGACAACAGAGGCCACGATAGTCTGAACAAAACATCTTTACCTTTTCTGAAAACATCTTTACCTATACATTTATTGTCTAGACGAATAGCCAAATACCTCAACACCTTTGCCTATATACCACACCCCCTTCCAAAAACAAATGAGAAGATTTAGAAGTCTCGGTCATGTGTGCCTGATGACTTTATCACGCTACATTGTATAAGTATTTTGAAGTGTGCCCCGAGTTTATCCGCCACAAGATGTTTGTTTATTTTAATAATGTCATAAATTACGACCTGAGTAAAACAACAGGAACCCTTGCACTTAACCCCTGACCCTAAAGGCTCCGATTTGGGGTTTGAATTTTCATTAACGATTTCCCCCCTCGAATTGTTTGTTTTATTAATAAATCGAGGCAGGACTAGGGGCAAACCACCCTTGTGTAAATTCCTCGAAATGTGTTGAACGCCGAAATCTGATGGTGATATTTTAGACAAAAGGTACCACGAAAAGAACGAGGGAGGGGAGCGCAGGTGTGAAGTTGCACCGCGCAGCGGGGCGCTCGCCCCGTCGAGTTTGGCCAGACTGTTCCGCTTGGAGAAGAACCAGCCGCGGACGTCAAAAATTATTTTCAACAGAAATGTTTTTGGTGTCAAAAACTGAACAGTCAAACTTAAAGATTCTATTATACACTGATTGTCAAAAAGGCAAATTCGATAGAGCTAAGACAAAAAGTGATAAAATCGGCAAATAGGATTCCTTAAATTTCTGACTCGTTCAATCGATATTTTTTAAAATATGTGAGAAAAAAATTATGTCTTAAGGTATGAACTTTGAAACTTCAGTTAGCAAAATAAGCATGACCCCTTGAAAACGACCGCGCGGCCATTAACCTGAAAAATCTCGGGTCACAAAATTGGCTTATAACGAACATGTTAACACTTGAAAATTAGCAGCAAATGTGCTGGAGCGGAAAAGCGTGTTAACACGAAAAAATACACTTTGAAAAGACGATATTTCACGGACCGTGGTCATAAAAGAGCCAAAAGAAAACACAATAATAACATTATAATTGCAAAGTAAACAACAAAAGCACGGTTTGCGAAATGCGATTGGAAATGACATGTATACAATTTATAAACTTGTTTATTTTTCTTATTATAAATGGCCGCACTTGTTTAATGTTTATTTTAAATCTGTCTGCCATACTGCGTTAGTTGTTTGAAAAGATTACGTCAATTAAGACTTGCAATAGTTAGTTTAGATGAGTTTAAAGTATTTGAAGTTACTGGATCTTGTCTAAGGGTTGTCGCCCCTTATTTTGTTAAGAGACAACGATAGCCGTAGTTAAAAATACTTCTGAATCGATGAAAGCACAATTTGAACTGAGTCCAGAACAGTCCAATTAACGGGTCTTGAACTAGTTAACGAAAACCATGTTTTAAATCGAGTAGACGCGCGTGAGTTGTCGTTCTGAAATCTGTGATTTATCGAGGTGTCTTGTCGGCGCAGATGGACAGAATATTGGTCGTTTGCACTTTTTAACAATGATTAACACGATATAGCCTATACCTGAACGGAGAGGGGGTTATGACGTTTTCAGGGCGACAGACGCTGTGCGTCAATTAGGGAAGGTCTGACAGGCCTGTCTTTACGGAATATATAGAACAAGAAATATGATAGGCTCATTTATGAGCTTCACTCACGCGTTAGCCAATCAAACAAGCCATATGATGACACACGGAAACCCATCGCAAGACCAACAGCTAAACTTAACTGGCCAATCAGCGAAACGGATGGAACAAAGTACGGCAACCAATCAAAGAAGCCATAAGTTTTCCCCTGCGGAGCATTGACCAATCAGCGATGTCCTTTCAGGGTAACTGGAACGATCGAGCCAATTAATATTTTGACAAGATAAGCAACAGATGCGCCTCCCAATCCACAAAATTACGAGGATCTTTCCAACAAAACAATGATGCGCCGAAACAATTATTATCAGGATTCTGAGCTGATTACACGCGCCTTATTTTACAGAAATTGACCAATCACATAGGGCACGCGCCTATAATATTCATAGGCCTATAACAAGTCCGATTACAGCACGAGTTGTATACTGATTAAAAAAATGGCTGCTTTCCAATCTGGCCCGGAGGGGAAGCTTTAAAGTCTCAGACAATAATTCCTTCCTCCTGAACGGAGTGGTTAATTAAATTTGGAAGAAACAACTCAGTCTGAATCAACTGGCAGAAATAAGCTTATAATATAATCTTCAAATACGAACATTTCGACTGCTGTTTTTTTTTGCTGCATTTAAAAAAATAGTTTGGCAAGATATACAACTCAAAATTTTCTAAGAATCACCAACTAATTTTGATATTTTTCCCTGAATGCTAGAATTAATGCAAGAAGTTAATCTTTAGCAAATTTCGGACTTTGTCATAAACGTTACCCATAGCTAAGTCCAACTTTAGCCCGGGCGGGGCCGCCCATAAAGTTGTTGTTCCGATCATGGGGTAGAAAAATGAAGATTTCTTTTTCTCTCCCTCTCTCTTGAAAACCGGACTTGTGATGGTCGACAATGGCTTTCTAATACCACAAGACGACACTAATGCAAACTTGTAAATGACAGAACCATGACAACTCGGGAAAAATCCAGAATTGACAAGTTAAGTGGACATGCATCTCCCCTCGACTTTGGAACCATTCTGAGCGAGTCTCAACATTTCAGAGGGGGTCTCTGAAACACGTGCATACGGTCCTACGCGGTCCTAAAAAAAAGCCACTCCCCTCGACTCAAAAATTCTGCTCGCGGCGCGAAGCTGACAAGTTAAGGACGATGTGTGTTATCCACAAAAACAAAAACCTGTCACACGATCGAAGGCCGGATCATGTTCAAAAGAGAGAGAAAAGACTCAGGGTGTTGGGAATGCGGAAAGGTGGGGTGTGGATGAGAGGGTATAGAAGATTGTTGGGGAGGACAACTTGAGGTTTATGCGGTTGGACGTCAAAATTGCTGTCAATCACTTAAAGACTGATAATCTTCAGGAAGAAAATCTCCAGCCGTGTCTATACGGGTAATATCAGTCTAATCAAAAAGAAGACGTTGTTTTATCATACACTTTAAAATGGAGTGTAAACTCTTTTGGGCTTGTTCATATTTTTTTCAAGGAAATTAATTTCGTTTTAACCTATATAACAATCATTATAAAATACCTCCCCAAAATACTAGCCATGGAAAGAACACCGGAAATTTGCAATCTCCAATTCGGATGTGGAAGCAAAAAGACTGGTGTAATCACTGCACTGCTTTATAACAGGACTGGATAAATTATAGTTTACAAATTATCGGTGTTTTTTTTTGGACAATATCCCTGAAAATATACGGATTGAGAGCGCGAAATTTTAGAATGGTAATGAGAAAAATATGACACATGCATGATATGATATCAAAATTTCGTTACCCATGAGGTAAGGGGGAGAGAGGGGGCTAGGGGGAGGGGAGGGAGGGTCAAAAAGTGACATGAACACACTCTTTAACTATATTTATCTTGTGTATACAACTTTCTGATTTCATTTCATGGAACACTGAACTATAGTTTAACTAGGACCCTATATTTATTTCGGAAGCATTTTTCGTACAAGCAGATTTTTTTCATAAAAACGAAACAATGTCTTGCCAAAACGCGACCAATTTATTAATCAAATTGTCCATTGCGTATAACAAAACAGACAAAGAATATTTATTCTTGTGGAAATGAGTAATTTCAAGTCCTCAAAAATTTTGATACTAAAAGAAAATAACTATTAAAAAAACATTAATCCAGGGAATGGGCGATGTTGGGTGTCGCATGAAAACATATCGCAGTTTCCTCGGTGGAAAAATAAAAACATTTCACCCAACGTCGCTATTTCTGCAACAAAAATAATACATATTTACACAGTAACATAAATCTTGTTTTGAGATGCATAACAAAAACAAAAATATTCGCCCCCTACTTTTAAACTCTAAACCGACCGACACATATATCCAGATCTTGAATTTACGACTGTCGTGCGGAATTCCTCTTTTTCCTCGACGATTTTTTTTAGCCACTCGTGCTCAATCGTATTTTTTTTTTTTCACCGGTGTTGGCTATGAATACCTTTGTTTGTTTCAAGTGAAAACAAAAAATAACAGATATTCGGCTTTGATCTTAGCGGAAACTAAACATGGCACTTGGCCAGCGGCGACGGGGAAATGAAATATGTCGGCGGTGCGCCAAGGTGTGCTTTTCACCGAGCCGCGGCGAACAGGGTATAGCCGGGATTTACGGGCAGAGAGACCGTGGCAGATTTAAGACCTTCCCCGGGGTCGACCCCCGGTAACCCCAACCATCCCTGGCCCGTTACTAATACATATTTGTGTTAGTTTTTATTATTGTTTTGGGATTCCGAGTCGTGTTTCTTTCCTTCAGGTTCAGTTGTGATGTATTTTATTCTTCATATCACAGACCCGCGGAATTTCCCCCCTCGCGCGGTTGGGCACCGTGAACCGGCAATATTTTACAGCGGCGTGGTTTATCTTTTCATCGGCCCGAGGAGACGGAAGATTTACGGTGGTCGAATCAATCTCGTTGGATTTTTTTTATTTGGATGGGGTTGCGATTTATTGTCGTACAAGTCGATTTTTGAGTGTAACATACCCGCCATAAAAAGGAAAAAAAACCCACAAAAAACAGGAATGTTCTCCCTTGCCTCAAATATTACATTTTCTTTTAATTTTTGCTTGTTCTTTGAAATAGGCCTAATAGTAACACAAAATTCATAAACTGCGAGTTTTCCCCTCTTTTATTAACCGTCGTGCCAAACTAATAAAATTCATCAAAATGTCTATTTGGAATATTTAAAGAGATAGAAATCTGTGAGTGGGCAGAGTTTTAAACAGTCGTTAATCAAAACCCGGACATTTTGATTTAGAACATGAAACAGCCAGATATAAAGACCCTGCAAGTGCAATCCCTGTACCACAATACTTTCCATGACTGAATTCAACAAAGGAATTCAATTGCCTTTTGTCCAAAAATGTACTCCTGAACGAACCGATGCATCCTTTCTAATGTAAAAACTTAAGTCATCCATTTCACGCCTATACCAGCATTTTTTTAAATTTGTAATTATAGAAAGATTAATGTACACAATTTGCACAATCAAGCACTCAAAAGCGAAAGGAACCTGCGCTTTAAAGGTTACCATTGCTATCAACACTTTAGGTAAGATTTTTCTCGTGAACTAATTAGGTAAAATTTGCCTATACACGATATAATAGCCTTGGCTTCAACAAAGAACAGTGTTTAATTTAAAACTTAAATTTAAAAACTTGATTTCTTTTTTGCAAGCATTTGTTCTGCTCTGACTTGGGACTTTAACATTTGAACAAATCTGAATCGTCCACTACCAGGGGAACATTTTATAAAGCTGTTTAGCATATTGTTTTTGCTTAATTCAAAATTTGGTTGCTTTTATAAAATGGGTTAGCAGTCAAAATCCATGAGGTGTATTACAATTGACTGGTGTTCTGATATTCTTGCTAAGAACACAAGTTGACATACAATTTTATTTACCAATTTTTATAAAGCAAACTTTTTTTTGCTAAACAGTTTTTGGCTCAAGGTGTCTTTCCAAATCAACTGACAACTGTTAAGCAAGTGGTGATGTAAAGTGCCCATTTTATGCCATGTTTTATTGACGCCAAGTCACAACAGATGCACCTTATCATGTACAAAGCTGTTTCAAGAGCTTGCAAAGTTTCCCGGCTAAGAAACCACGGGGTGGCGTTGAGTATCTGTCCTATAATTCCCGGGGGAGAGCGAGATTTCCTGGATCTTGTTACGGGGCTAATCGCGCCGTCTTTCGACAGTGGATGAGGGGCGAAACCCGAGGCGAGTTTCGTTGTTGATGCAGCGAGGCATAAAACTATCGACGTTGTTAAAACATTCGAACATTAGTTAGTTTGCGTTAATATGGGTTTTTTACAGAGCCTTAGAACTGATGGCATATTTTGCTTGCCATATTTCGTGAACAACCATTTTTCTGTATGAAACTAAACATTTCAAAACCACGATTTTGGTGCATGCCACCGTTCCCCCTGCCCCTCCCGTCCCCGCCCACCCCTTCCCCAACAAAAAAGTTGCATCTATGACGCGTGACATGAATGACAGCGCGTAAACAAACAAATCAATGGGCTTTTTAGATACATGTAACACCTCACGCCTTTGTTAAACATTGTTGACATTATCTGGCAAAGTATGGTCCACGCGAATGCTTGTTTTCACCACAACAAAAACAAAGTATTTCACCATCCAAATTGTTACAGAAGTGACAAACTTGCCCACAGAAATACTACCACCGGTCCAGGATTGATATCATAAGAACTAAGACTTACATAATTATGATATGTACAAAAGGTGAAATTTCCGGTTGAATTTTGAGAGATTATCTGTGTTATTTGAAATATGACGACACCAAAAGCACCCTTGACAAGAAATTGCACTTTTCATCTAGAATAAGCAAACGTTGTATAGGCCTACAAATTTATTAGATTTTAAGTCTATGAAGTCTCACCTATGCAAAGTTTACTGTTTGTGGTCATTTTGTGGTTGAAATATGTTGTTTTTTATTAGTAGTAAATTAAATCAAGTATGGTGGCAGCCATGTTGTTTTTCATGTCATGCTATCATGTCAATAAAATTCCATTTATACCATACACCTTCGCCACTTACCCTTCCTAATATGACATGATAATGTCACAGAGAGTGTAACTTTTGCGAAGAAACAGGTAATTTTAGCAGTGAGAAAATTTCAAGTTTTTCTTTGAAAACACTTAGATTTTAATGAGCATTTTAATGTCATCCTCCATAACTTAGTGCATGGAGTCCCAACTGGCAAACGTGCATGCAAGGCTTTTTTTCATCCATTTTATTTACTCGGACAAGCTTTCGTACTAACCTGAAGTAGTGTTCCTTGCAGTAAATTTCCCCATCTTTCGCGAAGCAAGTCAGTTCATTGTCGAGGGGGAGTTTACACTCACAACACCGTAGGCACTCGGTGTGCCACTGACGATCCGCGGCCAGCAGGTAGTAGCGGTCCTCGATGGGGCCTCCGCACCCTGCACACAGGCACATTTTACCCGTATTATTGTTAGGGTATTCGTGGTGAATCGGTGACGGCGTTGAACGGTCTTCGCTGCACTCTGGACGGGGGTAACTCCCCCAACACCCCGAGAGAGAGTTACTTTCCGAAACTTCCCGTTTGTGCTCTGTTAGGACAGATTGTGGCATTTTGAACGGCTGGAGGTCGAAATACATTCAAAAAACCTTTCTGTCTTCCTTGGCGAATCAGTGTTGCTAAAGTGGAATCGAACCCGGCACACAGTCTTTCCCAGTCCCACAACGAAGCAACTGTCAAATGTCCAAATTTCCTTCTTAAATTTAGTTCATCCAGAACTAGCACATCTGTCCCGAGTTTCTCCGAAGTCCATTCAAAACCTTTATTTTGCACAGACAGTTTGAAGTCACGTTCAACAAAAATCTCAGTGATCAGAAAACACGAGTGCAATTTTGCTCAATGCAAAGTTGGTTGCGCTGAACCACCTCAAACCTAGAAGCATATCCTTCGCGTAACTTGAATTCCTGGACCCCAAAAGACAATGAAAAACAGCTGCCGAAGTCTCATCAAAGTTACCAAAAACCTCCCATTAAGCTCTGGTCTAAATCTCTCCTTCTTTTATACCAGAGCCCAGATGAGCAGACATTTATATGAACACATCAAAAAGTCGCCATCAATCTTGGCGTAAGTGTTGTATCAGCTGGATTAAATATGCAAAGGTCTAAATCTGTAGACGTCGTACACGCTGGCTTCTCAGAGCATCTGTGATACCAGACCAAAGCCACGCAATACGCGCGCTGCATTTTTTGTTTGCATACTTTTGCGGTTACGTACACCATACACGCAGCTCGGTATGTATTGTACACGAGCTTTGGACACAGAAGTTTTAGTGTTAGGTGACAGTCAACTAGCCAGCCAACCAACCAGCGCCGTGTGCATATGTGCGGTGACTCACGACCGCCTCGTGCCAAGTATTTCGGATAATTGACAGATAGTTTTTGGGTCCGGGCAAGGCGGCCAGGTGACAGTTATAGGCATGTCTGTCCGTAGAGTGCCCGCGTTTTTTTAGCATGTGGGACACCGTGCGTGTCCAGCGGAGAAGGGCCTTGGTCGCCGGCTGCGCCGTGGTACATTTTCTTTACTTTGCCGGTGGTATAGTATAAGGTTTTTCTCTAAAACGGTGAATATGTTTTCTCAAATTTGAAACCATAACTTTTTTTGTTAGAGAGAATAGCTCATAATGCCACATTCGAAGATCCACTTTTACGGGAGAGACGTCCGATGTCATATCAAAAGCATTCTTTTAAGAAATTTTCATAGCATAGAAAACGGCTCTATATGCTTCACTTAGGGATAACTTGAGGTGGAAAAGTTCGAAGAACACTGCGAGTAGATGGGCGCCCTCACCGATTTCATCGCACCATTTGTTTTGTGGATGGTTGTATGTCTACACCACTGCTATAATTTATACAATGGACTAGTAGCGACTCTCTGAATGAAGCCACCGTTCGCCATCTTACTCCAAGCAAGACAAAGCCTTGCCTAGACTGGTTCTACCATTTTCGATATCTAAGTAAATGTGTTAGGATGAATGCAAGCGATTATGTGGACCGGGGAGCAGTCTAGGCTAGGTATTGTCTTGTTCAGTTTCCGCATAGTCATCTTCTGCATGGTACACTGTATTAAAGTCTGTGGACTCGCCCAAACAAGCGATCGATCATCGATCGATTGATCGATCGATTAATACATCATTGATGTATCAATGATAGATCATGTTGCACGCGTGGACTAATTGTCAATCAAAAGCAATAACAAAGCCTTATATGAGATGACAGAAAATCAAAGGTCATCATCAGTATTTGAACCCCAAACCTCTGACACTCCAGGCAGATGCTCTACAGTACTACCAGCTAAGCTATGAGGCAAAGTGGTATACTCCCTCGAGGTTTCCCCAAGACCTCTGACACACCGGGCAGATGCTCTACCATCTGAGCTATGAATGCATAGTGGTATACATGTACTCCCTCAGGTTCCCCCCCCCCCCCCCTCCCAAGACCTTTGGCACACCGGGAAGATGCTCTACCAGCTGAGCTATGAGGCAGTGGTATACTCCCTCGAGGTTTCCCCAAGACCTCTGACACATCGGGCAGATGCTCTACCAGCTGAGCTATGAGGCAAAGTGGTATACATGTACTCCATCAGGTTTCCCCCAAGACCTTTGGCACACCGGGAAGATGCTCTACCAGCTGAGCTATGATGCAGTGGTATACTCCCTCAGGTTTTCCCCAGGACCTCTGACACACTGGGCAGATGCTCTACCAGCTGAGCCATGAGGCACAGTGGTATACTCCCTCAGGTTTTCCCCAAGACCTCTGACACACCGGGCAGTTGCTCTACCAGCTGAGCTAAGAGGCAAAGTGGTATACTCCCTCAGGTTTTCCCCAAACCTCTGACACTCCGGGCAGATGCTCTACCAGCTGAGCTAAGAGGCAAAGTGGTATACTCCCTCAGGTTTTCCCCAAGACCTCTGACACTCCGGGCAGATGCTCTACCAGCTGAGCTAAGAGGCAAAGTGGTATACTCCCTCAGGTTTTCCCCAAGACCTCTGACACACCGGGCAGTTGCTCTACCAGCTGAGCTAAGAGGCAAAGTGGTATACTCCCTCAGGTTTTCCCCAAGACCTCTGACACACCGGGCAGTTGCTCTACCAGCTGAGCTAAGAGGCAAAGTGGTATACTCCCTCAGGTTTTCCCCAAACCTCTGACACTCCGGGCAGATGCTCTACCAGCTGAGCTAAGAGGCAAAGTGGTATACTCCCTCAGGTTTTCCCCAAGACCTCTGACACACCGGGCAGTTGCTCTACCAGCTGAGCTAAGAGGCAAAGTGGTATACTCCCTCAGGTTTTCCCCAAACCTCTGACACTCCGGGCAGATGCTCTACCAGCTGAGCTAAGAGGCAAAGTGGTATACTCCCTCAGGTTTTCCCCAAGACCTCTGACACTCCGGGCAGATGCTCTACCAGCTGAGCTAAGAGGCAAAGTGGTATACTCCCTCAGGTTTTCCCCAAGACCTCTGACACACCGGGCAGTTGCTCTACCAGCTGAGCTAAGAGGCAAAGTGGTATACTCCCTCAGGTTTTCCCCAAACCTCTGACACTCCGGGCAGATGCTCTACCAGCTGAGCTAAGAGGCAAAGTGGTATACTCCCTCAGGTTTTCCCCAAGACCTCTGACACACCGGGCAGTTGCTCTACCAGCTGAGCTAAGAGGCAAAGTGGTATACTCCCTCAGGTTTTCCCCAAGACCTCTGACACTCCGGGCAGATGCTCTACCAGCTGAGCTATAATGCATAGTAGTATACTCCCTCAGGTTTCCCCCAATACCTCTGACACACCGGGCAGATGCTCTACCAGCTGAGCTAAGAGGCAAAGTGGTATACTCCCTCAGGTTTTCCCCAAGACCTCTGACACACCGGGCAGTTGCTCTACCAGCTGAGCTAAGAGGCAAAGTGGTATACTCCCTCAGGTTTTCCCCAAGACCTTTGGCACACCAGGCAGATGCTCTACCAGCTGAGCTATAATGCATAGTAGTATACTCCCTCAGGTTTCCCCCAATACCTCTGACACACCGGGCAGATGCTCTACCAGCTAAGCTTCGAGGCAGTGGTATACTCTATCGAGTTTTCCCCAAGACCTCTGATACACCGGGAAGATGCCATAAGGCATAAGGCACAGTAGTATACTTCCTCAGGTTTCCCCTGAGAAACTGTATATAACATTGGAACTTTTTTGACAAAGACTTTTCGGTGTCCATAATAAAGCTTGTCAACTGCCATGCCGCAAATCTTAATGCCTTGATTTACAATATGTCTAAATCACTTGTATTTATATTTCGTTCTCTGCCCAACATTCCTTTCCCCCGATTCGACTATAGGGTCAACCAACGCTTTCAAAAATACACAATTGCCAATAATCGTGTTTGTAGATTATACAACTGATGTTGCACACAGTGTGCGTGTAACATGCCTGATTGTGTCTAACTTGAAGAATAGCAAGTTTTTCAAACAACCAGTTTTTTTAATCCGAGCACATAGAGCAAATTATTCGAGTGGGTAGTCCCGGCAAAGCCAATGGAGTTGCTATTACACGCACGAGATGGCATAGCGGGCAAGTTAGCGGGTCTCGCAGCTGCCGGGGTACGGTTGGGTGGCGGCCATCGCCCCGCTAGTCTGGGGCTTTATGTTCCGCTAACGTAGCGTGAAGGGTACCGTAGGGCGCACGGCGGGAGCGCTGCTTTTTTGGTAGGAATTCGCAAGCTACTTTGTAACTCCGGTCTATAACCCCTTGCGGTTATTTCCAGGGATTTTGTTTTGAGTGGGTTTGTATCCTAGCTTCTTTCTCCTACTTTTTTTATTTCCATATAAATGTCAACGGAGCCCAGCAAAGTACAATATTATATAAAACCGGTTTCTTGTAATGTAGGTGCCTGTTTCCAGACGCTGTTTAAATTTTTAAATCTGAGAACATTTTTAAAAACAAAACATTTTTTCTTTTGCATTCCTCATATTCTGTGAAATTAAAATTCGAGCAGCAATTTATTTGGTGACGGGTGAAAAGGATTTTAAGACAAACATGTAATAAATTTATTAAAGAAAAAGTAATTCTTAAAAAATTGCGTACAAATATATTACCTATATTTAAATTTCGAGTTACCGTTTTTTCCCCCAAAGACTCCATTTCGAAAATGCAGCGACAAGCACACCTAACTAACACTAAATAAAACCGAATGTATATTAAAAAAAAAAATTTGCAAGAGCAAGAGTTTCGTGCATACGTCGACGAGAAATGACACAGGAAACAGCCGTTGGTTGGGTGGAAGAGGGTATAAGCGAAATGTAGACATACCACAGCACAAGTTTAGCACATGAGGGCGTCCTTGTTTTAAAAAAATGCGTGTGCACACGCAAAATTGGGAAACGGTCTCAGCATTTTATACTACAAAGTATATTATTATTATTGCAATACTACAAACGTATAGGTTATTGGCGGTCATAGTCGCGACACAGCGGGTGCATCAGTTCACGCACAAAAACACCTGAAAAGACTACAATTTTTTGTCACAAAGACTGTTATAAAATTCTTTCCCTCCCAACACCCCACGACCGTCAGTTTGTGAGTTCGACTTCACGTCAATGCACATCTATTGAGCGTTGATAACGCCCGATTTACGGTACTTGGGATAACATAACACGGGGACGGCGACCGTACGGGAGGGTGACAATAGGCGGGGTGCGCCGCCCGTCAGGGCCGGGGTGGCTGGGGTTGGTCCGGCGGTGCATGGGCTGGCCGCAGACGGTATACGTCACGACCGGGGAGATTTAGAATTCAATACACTTTCGTTTTGCATTTTAAAGGTAGAATGTCTGGATTCAGGGGTATTTTTGAGCGATTCCATACCAGTTGACGCCGGGATTATTTTTGGCCAAAATGTTATTGGCCAAAAGTAAAGATCAGATCAAGCACAACAAATACTGACTCTTCAGAGATATTTCTACATTAAGATCATACTTTGCAACACTCCTGTGACTGTACATTACCAGATCGTGTTTACACGTCCTCCGATATAAAATGCATGGTTACCCATATGCCTACAGAATGTGCAATGTTCCGAAATTTTAATCAACTATTTGACTTTTAAAAAATGAAAGATAAAAGTGGTTTCAACTGTCTAATGTAATGATTTTGCCAGAGATGATATCGTTTATTTTTATTTTAAAGAAATTCACATTATTTAAGATAAATTTATTAAATGCGTGTCATCTTTAATACAAGGGTTCCCTTATCTGAACGAATCTAGATCCCAGACTACCGTGCAATTACGGCTTCGTTTTCCTTGCAGCATAGCCAGGGAACCAGCCTAAATAGGACAAGGGCTGCAAATATTTTCTCGGAACGTAGACGAGGTACTGAGCTACTCGGTAAATTTGGGGCGGACATTTTGGATTTTATCCCGGTCGATCACACCAGTGGGTGATCGGAGATATGAATTTCATAAAGTTTGTTTAGTGAGACATCGCACCACCGGTTGTATATCGCGAGGATGAGTCACGGGTTTCTGTTTCTCACGACTTAGCGGCTACACGGACGGTAACGGGAGACTGAGACGGTTGGCCCCCGTGGGTCAAGTGCAGAGACTCGCTGGAGAATTGGCGCCCCGTGGCGAGCGTTTAGGGACTGAAGTTACGTTTTGTTGTAAAAATGTGACAACCTACTTTTAAAAAGTTATAAAAAGGTGGTCAAGTGCTTGGTTCCTTAAATTTTACTATACAGTCAACTACTTAAGGAAAGAACCCTCTTGTAGACATTTTAGGGATGTCAGTTTTGTTAAAAAAGCAACAAGTGTTTGCAATTGACAATGAGTGTTTGAAGATAAAACTTTGAAGATAAAACTTTGAAGATAAAACTGATTTTAACCTATCAATTTACGGTATCGAGCTTTCATTAAAAGGCACGGGCTCGTCAGCAATGCGCGCGCGCCAAATCAATGCCACGAATTACGCTGCGTAATTCGTGGCACGAATTTGGCGGGCGCGCATTGCTGACGAGCCCGTGCCTTTAAAGCCCGTTTGCGAGGTTTGAAATGTCCCAAAATTTTAATAAACCATTTGACAGCTAGAAAATATGAAAGCGGTTTCGACTGTCCATTGCAATGATTCTGCACGAGACGATGCATTTTTATGAGAAAACTGAATTGAAAATGAATTAATATAAATGTGTGTTCACACGCAGTTTTTTTACAAGTATACGTCCTCATGTGGACGAGACTAGGCCCTTGACTGTCTTGGTATTATGGCTCTGTTTCCGTGCAGAATATCCAGGGAACCAGCCTAAATATTATTATTATTAGCTGTTTTATTTATACAGGGTGGCCTCTTCAGTTTACATAAAAACTGCTATCAATAAGGGCCCTGTTAAAATAAATATATATACACTATAAAACAGAGTAAACAAAAGAAACGCAAATTGAGGAATCAATTAATAAAATAATGTGGAAGGATAGGACATGATAAAATCAAACAAAGACAGGAACTTAAAATACTTAAAAGAGTGGCAAGAAATAAAGTGATAAAACTATACGAAAGCACAAATAGGACGCTGGCTTTGCACAATTTCTCGAAAGCATTGACACGAGTTTTTTTAGAATGTAGATGAGGTACTGAGCTGACTTACACGCCATTTTTAACAGTTTTCCAATTAAATCATGTATAATCTGTCTTAGAATTTGTTTGTGCTTTTGTATCTATAGGCCTAAGTGTATAATTATTTTGTGCACGCGTTTCTGCCGCATGCAATCCTATAACCGCCCGTTCAAGATGGCGTCGTTTTGGTAAAATAAAAATTCCTGATAACAATTAATTTTGTTTTGGGGGTTGAGGTGGTGGCGAGATAGTCGCAAAATTAAACAAAAAATATAACTGAAATACATGTAATATAGGATTATGCAACTGTTGTCACACAACTGTATAATTTTGTTTTTTTCTCCGATCCCGGAATGTTTGCCGGCGTATAGTCTTGCTGAAAATGTGGAATATTTTAAGCCTGCCAGTCTCAAGGGTTTTCCAACGAGTAGACCGACGATGAAATATTTCTAAAATCTGAGCAAAAAACGCCTTTGTATTCGGCAAATAATGGGCGCTAATTTCGCACAAATATGTCATCCGCTTCGGATTCGCCGGGGCGGTATCAATTCTCCAGCGAACATTCGCCGGGAGGACTAAGCCGAGGACGCCCCGCGGAGAAAATCCTCGAATACCGCAGTCAGCCTGACCTAACGGTAGAATGTGAAAAGAAAAGGTCTGAATGTCTGTTTTCCTGGGGCATACTTTCTCCCTAACTCAGATGTAACCTTTATGGTTACGAGATTAAAAATAAAAACATGTGCACTGTTTTTTTAATTTATTTTTAAAAATACCCATCGCAGACACAGAAACTGAATATTATTTTGATGATGTAATTCTACAATTCCATTTAATTGTTTTCAGAAAGATTTAATAATTGAAAACTTATACAAAAATCACATCAAAATTTAGGCGAGTATGAGCAATCTTTATTTTTCGGGGGAAAAAAACATTTGGAAATGTTATGAATGTCTTCTATCCATTTGTATAGGCTCATTATGAACAAATAAGACAGTTGCATAAAGGTATTGAAATTAGCACTGTGACAAATTTGTACACATTGAAAAAGTGGTGACGATGACTGAATGTTTTGTTCTTCTGATCCTTCTATTTTGTGTAACATTACCTAAATTTAGGGTGTTGTGCCCTCCACATAGCCACCATTCCTGTTAAGCATAGCTGGCATAGCCTGCCTTATCATCCCACAGTCTGGGCAATTAATTGTCACAGTGCTGATTTCAATACCTTTCATATCTGTCTTGTGTGACGATGACATAATGAACCTATAATACTATTGGATAGAGGACATTCCAACCTTTCCACAGATATGCGTCTTTTTAATATTTAGTAGTTTTGCCCAAATCAAATCTGTATATAAAACACCTTGAATTTGTGAAAGAAATGTGGATAAATTTAAGAGGCCGGGCAATCCGTGGTGTCCGGATGCAAAGGCACCGACATGACACAGGCACGGCAGGGCACCGGGACCTGTCGGGGGTAGCTCAGGCCGGGTACAATGGGGGCGTGATGGGGGATTACCGGAAAAGTGACATATTGGAGGCGAAGTATAATCCATAGGAATCGAAGGACATGCAAGACGAACCGTTATGCCGCTTGCATCCCAAGGGGAAAACATCGCAATATGTCCCAATGATGATCATGGAAGGCTATCGATATAGTCGAAACGTTGAGAACATATTGCACTCTGCATGAGAACAGAAAAACGGTTGAAAACTGTCACCGTGAGACACCACAATATTTTAGGCACAACATTTGTCATTTCAATCACTTCAAGTCTATCACTTTCTGCATGGCAGAGTTATCATTGTTTAACCGAGGTGGTGTCTTTTGAAAACAAAACATTTAATAAATTTTGTTTTTAACAGAAACATAAGAGTTGCGTTTTGGTGCACGCATTGTTTGATTGGGTGCCGTTGCTTTTGGTTGGTTTGCTTTGGTTGACTTGCTTTTGGTTGGTTGGCTTGGGTTTGACTTGCGTTTGGTTGGTTGGCTGGCGTTGGGTTGACTTGCGTTTGGTTGGTTGGCGTTGGGTTGACTTGCGTTTGAGTTGGGTAGCGTTGGATTGACTTGCATTTGGTTGGTTGGCGTTAGGTTGACTTGCGTTTGGTTGGTTGGCGTTAGATGACTTGCGTTTGGTTGGGTTGACTTGCGTTTGGTTGGGTTGACTTGCGTTTGGTTGGTTGGTTGGTTGGCTTTGGTTGACATGCGTTTGGCTGGTTGGCGTTGGGTTGACATGCATTTGGTTGGTTAGCGTTGGATTGACTTGCGTTTGGTTGGGTGGCGCAGGGTTGACTTGCATTTGGTTGGGTGGCGCAGGGTTGACTTGCATTTGGTTGGGTGGCGCAGGGTTGACTTGCATTTGGTTGGGTTGACATCCGTTTATTTATAAATTTGGGGTGGCGTTGGGCTGACTGGTGTAGCAGGACTTACTTTGTATGGTTGGGTGGTGTGAACGCGTGGTTTTGCCATTTTAAACGCAAACGCCGGGTTTCGATGTTATAACTTTAAGGCTTGTGGTGTTTTGTGTGACCAATCGGTATTAAAACGGCCATCCAAACTTAGCTCCTCAATGTCAGCTTAACATGGCATTCATGTCATCCAAAACTGTTCTGGTCATTTAGCATTTGCCTAAACGCTTCGATAATCCCTTCTTTTCTTTCCTTCACGCCCCATTACACACCCCAAAAGAGCCCTCTCTTCATCCGCTAAGACACGCACAATAGCTATCCAAAAACCTGTCTCTTTTTGCTGGGTGTTCTAATGGGAGAAGTATATAAACCTTTGTTCGGAAATCTCTTATCGATCCACAACTGTCAACTTAACTATACACCAAAGAAAAATACTGAAAATAGGCTGAGTTGTGAAGAGGCAAGGGTATAATCTGTTCGGACATCAAACGAGCGGCATTTCAACTGGATCTGACGGGGCATTGAGTGTAGTTTGGACGGCGCGTCTCCTTCACCGCAGGAGGCGTTTTGTGACGCGGAGTCTGGGCGTCTTTTTCCCCCGGCTCTCAAGCTCTAAGCTCCCTCTTCAAATGATACCAGACCGTCCCCCCTTCATCAGATCTCCAATAGGAATCCGGAGTGATATTATTGATCTTGGAAATGGAAATATCATCGTCGATAGGAAATTTTGTTTTGAGCGTATAGTATTGACCAATTAAGGAGATACAAAGCCGTTTGGTAAAAACACTATTGGTGTGATGTGACATATGCTCTTTCGAATATTAAAACCGAAGCGATTAATTAAGATGTGTCAAGTGTCTACTACTTACTTACGTCCAATCATCTTTGACAAAAACACACATGGTGGATTCTAAAACATAGGTCTTCGGTTGAATTGTTTAGAGTTGATATGCATTTTGGGGAAAATAAATGTTCATTTTTCTTTTCATTTTTTTTCCCAAAGTTCTCATTGTAACATTGTTTCCTTGTGTTGACCAAACAATTATTTATAGCTTGCTGCACACCATTATACCCTCTACGTCGAGAAACAATATTATATTATTATTATTATTGTATATACTTCATAATGATACAAACTATGGACTGTAAACGGTACAGCTATAAAAATCGTACATAAAGTATGACAACAAAATTGTTTACGAGAGCTCAAAGAAACGGTTCGATAGCTTCAATAGATTTCATGTTACATAACTCGATAAAGAAAAAGTTCGTTGAAAACTGAAAAAGTGTTTGCCAAAAAGAAGCAAGGTCGTTTATTCTATACCAGATTTTCGCGCGGGGCGAAAACCCTTATATGAATGAATTGTGATCGATTTAAGTAAAGATCTAATTGTTAACTTTGTCATATCATTTGTCAGCCGTCACACAATGAAAACCTGACTTACAAAAGGCGAGGTTTTAGCCCGAGAAAAAGGGGAACCCTGGGTTGGGGATTTGGGTTGTCGCAGTGGTTTGAAAGTACGAGAACCCCCTGGTGTGAGCGTGAAAACAGGCGTGTCTATGGGCCGTGAAAAGGAGCCTCTTTGCCCGGGATGTTTTCGTATTTGACGGTCCCTTTTGAAGTACATGTACCAGTATTAAAGGCCTCGATTGTCATGCGACCAACTGTCAAATTTTACATCAAAAATAACAATTTTTCTCTCAGGCAATGGGCATTCAAAATTATTGAGATTAACGGCTTAGAACAGTTTTAGTAGCAGCAATGTAATTGCACCAATGTGGTGGTTCTAGACAGAAATCACCGAATGAAGTTTTTCCCTGTCTTATACAACAGAAGATTTAGCCATCGCCATATTAGCTAACGTCACAATCGGTACTCTATTACTAACAGGAAATCATTTTAAAATTGTGATTGAGGATGTGTATGATAAAAACCAACCTGTGTACAAGTCAGCTCAGTAGGCTACCTCATACGTTCCGAGAAACAATGAAAAACTGTGACCATGCTTTCAAGAAATTGTGCGAAGCTGCTGTCCTATTTAGGCTGGTTTCCCAGCTATATTGCACGGAAAACGGAGTCCTAATACCATGGTAGTCACGGCATGGTTTATTTCAATAAGTGCGACCTTGTAAAACAAAATACGTGTGTACGCGTACTTATATAAAATCATCTTCAAATATCGTTTTTATAAAAAGATTGCATTGGACAGTTGGAACCACTTCTATCTTCCATTTGAGTAAGGCTTTCTCGTCAATGGTCGATTAAAATGTCGGGACGTTGAGAACCCTTTAAACGGGCTTTAAAGTGTGTCTTTTGACGGCAAAAGAAGGGACCAACACAGAGTCCGTGGCCGAGAGGAGACGGGGCATTCTTCGCCCAGCTGGACGGTCACAGACTGCAAAATCGCGGAGTCTGAAAAATGCACACCGCCGTATGTCCGTCATGTGCAGCGAAGGGGCACAAATCGAGATTGACTTTGGGGCCCTGCGGGTAAGAAAGCAAGGAGCTAGCCCAAAATATGGGTCATTGGACCGCGCAACTGCGGAGGGGCAGATTAATTGAAAAAGGGTGAGAGGTTTGGCATAAAATGTTGCGTCAGTGTAGGGATTTAAAGATTGTAACAAACGTTGGGAGTTCTGTGGTTCGGAACATTTGAATTAGTCAATCTTTGCCAGAAGGGAAAGTGTATATTGACTAGAAGCGGTTTTAGACTAAAAGTCCGCCAGAACAAATTTCTGACCTACATCCAAATGCTTCCGAAATATTCTCCTTAAAAAAAAAAAATTCATATAGAAATTCTTGATCAGAACAGAATTTTGTGAACTTGTGAACTTGTGGACATCGTTTTCAGGGCTGTTTCGCTTCATTGATTTCATCTAGGTCCAAGTGATTCCCACAGTAATGAAATGTGACTTTGTTTCTGGGGGAAAGTTTGTAGGTAGGGGCTCTCAGAAAACTCATTTTCTTGGGTTTTAAACCTGATTGAAACCACGTGGGATGAGCTGATCTCTGGATCCGTATATACGTCTCCCAAACAGCCCTAGAACTTCTAGAACCTCAGAGAGGCACTCTAAGCAGAGTGGCGCACCCTGCCTCGGCGGCTCATACGGAGGCTGGTTAAGCAGCCTTGCCACAAGAGGTATTCACACACGTTACTAACCCTTCGCGCGCATTCCGATGTGAAATACGCTAGTATACACTCAAGCAGAATTAATTTCCGTGCTATACGCTTATCGCAAAATATAATAAATTTATGAAATTAGCACCAAAGTTGGTGCAAACTAGTCTCCCTGCATTAAACATTCGCTTACGGTGAACTATATACAAAAGACCCGATTTTTGGCGGCTCTGAAAAAGTCAGTACTTTGACACCGCGTTGTACTTTCGCGCTTTTATCCGTCAGTCAATTTCACGGACAAAAAAAGCAACTTCCTAAATTCTTCACGCCATAGCGAAATTATTGTTTGTGTTCACAATAACAAATTTGGATTTTCTTGAGCTTTTGATAAAACAAACCGCATGAAAAAGTCGACAAAGCGGAAACCAGTGGGCCCCCGGATCACCCACGGCAAAGTTAAGTTGTAAACCCGAGAAAAAAAATGCTTTGATAGAATTGTTAAATCGGCCCCTGGAAGAATGTTATGTGGTTGAAAACTACGATACGAAACAAAACATCTCCAGCGTGGATTGGGGGTACATGAACGGGGAGGATTTCGGCGTGTTGCGGGTGCAACGTGCTCGCCGACTCGGTACGTGGAGTGCGTGAGGTTTAGGTAACTTGCCCGGCCCGTGTTTGTCTAAAACCTCCGGCGAATAAATTTAAGAGGGAGGGGGAAATAAGTGACGAATTTCACCTGCCGTTTGAAGCTTTATATATCTCCAAAAAGAAACTCAGATTTCTATAAATTCTTGATCAGAACAGAAGTTTGTTAAATACAGTGAACTTGTGGATAACAAGGCACTGATTGACCAATCACTTTGGAATCGCTTTCAAGACTGTTCTGCTTCAGTGTTTCGTCCAGGTCCAAGTGGACCTGTTTGAACACAGTGATTTTGTTGGGTTTTCAAACAGATGAAGCCTGTGTGGGATGGGATGAGCTATACCACTGCAGCCGCGCATCTCCCAAACAGCCATAGAAGTGTAGGTTCTCAGTGAGGCACTTCAGCCAAGCCAGAGTGGCGCATCCTGCCTCAGCGGCTCTTACCATGAGAGGCTGGTGCAGTCAGCCTCGCCACAAGAGGTGGTCATACACGTTACTGACCTACCCAACGCCTGCAATTGACTCGTGTGTAATCTTAAAACTTGGCCATACCAAAATTGGTGTACGGCCCCACTTGTTGATCCACAAGGCGAGAGCGCCACATGAGGGCGCCCTTGACTTTCAAAAGAAACAGAATCATTGCGCATACAAAAATAATAGACGGGGAAAATCAATACAGGTGTTAGACGTCAGTGTCGACGAACTAACGAACATAGCCGTGGGAACAATTTCCCAAATTCCTCGCCTATAAGATCACTCCTTGAAACTGATAAAAAAAAATATCTACCAGAAGACAAACTACATGATAAAAAAGTCAACTTAAAACTGCATCTTTGAGATTTTAACTAGGTCAGGCATTTGACGTTTCTATACGCGTAGATGGGGCGTGGAAAACGGATGGGTTGTAATTCTTTCAACGTGTAAATATTGAGGTACAACAAAGGTATTGGATGGCAGTTGGAGAACATGCACACACGTCTGAGAATACGTCTGCTCGTTCCCCAGGTCAATGACCCGAGTCAGAGAGAGGGGATTTCGGAGTCTTGGATGAGCTTCTTGCAAGACAAAATGCAGGCAAGAAGGCTTGAGATATAACACAAATTTAGTTTTATTTTAAAATAAAAATAAAACGCAAACCATACTCTTGACCAAAAGATCGAGGCTGATAGATTACTTTATCGGTCAGTAATTTATATGGACATTTCGTGTGGTAAGGCTGACTGCACCAGCCTTTGCAAGAGCCACTGAGGCAGTGTGCGCCACTCTGTTCGAAGTGCTCTCCGAGAATCTGCACTTCTGGGGCTGTTTTTGAGAAACGCGCAGATCCAGAGGTCAGCTCATTCCACGCAGGTTTAATCAGGTTGAAAACCCAACAATATCGGTTTTCTGAGAGCTACAAGATTCTTGAAGAAAAAGTCACATTTCATCCCTGTGGTAATCGTTTCGTTCAAACAGGTCCTCTTGGACCTGGAGGAAACCACTAAAGCGGAACAGTCTTGAAAGCGATTGCAAAGTGATTGGTCGATCGATATTTTAATAACATTCTGTTTCTCATTTTGGAAGAGTATATTACTCAATGTATATGTAACTAAACAAACGTTATGGCCGAAAAAATAATATACAGAGAAAAGTCCGAAAATGAACTTGACCGTACCACGCCAAGAAACGCACGGTCACTGACACCGCGGAAATTAGCCTGGCCGAAACCTGCAAACGGCACACACTCCCGGTCGGTTTTTTACTCCACCCGAAGCAAACGGCAGACGTCCCGCAATCAAGGCATCAGAAAGATTAAAGAGGTGATGGGAACAGTATACGCCTGAGGGACGGCGATGGGGGGAGGAGAGGGGATGGGGTGAGGTCAAAGGTCAAGTGCTCTTCCTGTGCTCCAGTCTACTTCGGTTGATTTTCGCGACGAGTGAAGACCACCAGTTGATTGTTATGGCAGTTTTGGTTGCTAGTTTCCGGGTTGATAAGGGTTCAAGTTTTACGCCGAAAAAATCCGAGTCCGCATAAAGAGATTTCATCGAAAACGATGGTCTCTGTGCTTTTTTTATGGTGATAAAATTTGCGATTATCTTCACGTGTGATTGAGGATGTGTATGATAAAAACCAACCTGTGTACAAGTCAGCTCAGTACCTCATCTATACGGTTACGTACATTCCGGGAAAACACTGAAACGTTGTGTCCATGCTTTCAAGAAATTGTGGAAACCCATCGTCCTATTTAGGCTGGTTCCCTGACTATACGGACCCATAATACCATGGTAGCTAGGGGCCTATTTGTTCACATGAGGGCGATCTTGTAAAAATATGTGTTTGCACACGCATTTATATAAATTCATCTTGAATTTTCGTTTTCTAGTGAAAAGATAATATCTCAGACGGAATCACTGCATTGGACAGTTGGAACCACTTCTAATCTTTTATTTGAGTAGGGTTTTCCTTTTAAAATTTGGTCGATTAAAATTGTGGGAAATTGCAAATCCTTTATATGGCCTTTAATCACCATGGAAATGGAAAAAAAGAAAGATGAGACGAGAGAAAAAATTGTGTCATACGGGAAAATTCTAACGCAATAATCACCATGACAATTTACAAACAACCAAACTGAGATGAGAAAAAAAGGGCCTTACGATATTTCTCTCATCCCAAGTTCGGAAAAATGTCCTGAAAGAAGATTTATGAGAATTAGAATGACCACTGACCTTGGCCATGATGTCGCCGGGAACACGGCGAGAGGGCCGCGGGGACGGCACGGTAGGACGGGGCTTGAAGGATGGGCTGTGGAAGAAAGGAAACACGGTGAAAATCAGGAAATGTCGATTTATTATTGTCCTGTTGAGATGAAAGTGGATGGGAAATTACTGTAAAATAGGGGGAACTTCGTGTTGAAATACACACCCGTGGTACGGAACTGAGTCAATGAAGGGACACCATAGTCGTGGGCCATTACAGGAAAACAAGACGTAAATTTGATGATTAATACAGATGAATTGTCGAAAATAAACAGGCTTTTTGAGTATACTTGAATCATTGGTGGCATTTGGACTATGTGGGGTTTGCCAAGATTCACAAGAAATCGATTTAAAAAAATATTTTAAAAATCAATTTTGTCGGCTTCGTGTTTTTTTCCCCACTAAATGATATCCGATGAGCGATAACAAAAACTCATCAGATATACATTAGGGAAGACACAAATATAACCGCCGGTACGGACAGCGGTACAGCTCGGTCAGAACAGCTCACTTAGTGCAGGCGGTACCGCTAAAAACCGCCGGTACCGCAGTCGCTACCGGCGGTTAGATTTATGTGTCTTTCCTTAATGTACCACTAAGTGAAGAAAACAAGAAAAATTTAAAGGCCAAAAAAGAAAAAATAGAAATTTTGGGACATTTAGTTCGAGTATTTTTCCTCGGTGAGCAGTGCAAAAAAATACAACCCCAGAATGACCACAACGTAACAGGGACACTGCTTTAGTTTTATGAAAAGACTTAACCTATACAAGAATGCCAAATCATCATTGAAAACGAAGGTCTCAATGCTTTCTTTTGTACTAAAATTTGCAAAAGAAAAAAACGCTCGGCATCTGAAACGAGACTGTCAATATATGCAGAAAAAAAGCCAAAAGCTGCAACAAAACAAGAGTATTTCTGAAAACAGATGGCGAAAGAAACGCCACAAACACGCCTGGCCTGTATACCCACTTTGCAGCAAGTTAAACCGCGAAATCATAAAGTCAGACGATTTTGTCCTTGCGTGCGTCCGTCAGACGCGCACATAAACGAAACCATCCTCATTTACATGCCACGCGACGAGGATTTAGTACGTCACAAGGTCTGTTCTCAGGAGACAGAAGAAAAAACTAAGAGGAGAAAAAAAATCGAAACCTATGATCAGTCCTCTGTGGTTTCCATTGATGAGCACCCATGGGTCCGTAGTGAACACTGTCATCTGTTTTTTTGTTTTCCGGGATTAATTGCTCCGATGCACGCGAGCGAAAAAAATAAGGGTAGTATTTAGTGGAATGAATGGAGGTGTATGTTGCGTATGACATACATACGCCCCCTCATTATCAAGACAATTAAACACACTGGACGTTTTTGTCAAAGGGTTTTGATGAAAAGAGAGTGGCTTTTGTTAGAAAACAACTTTTGTTACTGCGTCAAGCGTGTGTGCTTGTTCAAAATGCTCACAGCACGTGGGTGAGCTGGGCTTGGGCGAATCTCTCGTGGAGTCGATCAGAATCGACTTTTGGTGGAATCGATTTTTCTCAATTGGCGATTAAAGATATTTTTAAAGAATGTTTAAAGCATTTACTTTATTTAAACTACAAAACATCATACTTTGTATTTTGGACATCGGCAACCCTGTGAAAAACGCCATTTTTGTGCCTTGCCCAGGTCCGACTTCCCGTGTTTGGTCTGTAGTGCGGTGCGTGCAACGCGCCCTCTGGACTGGTGGCCTGTTAAACATCATGTCTACCATCTCGGAAGACTTTCTGAGACAGAGGAAACAGAAGAAAACAGACTGGACAGGCCACCGGTCCGGAGAGCGCACTGTGCGCTGCGCGTTGCAGACTGAGCACGGGAGGTCAGACTTGGGCAAGCCTGACAGAAATTGTTCGATAACTAAACGTTGGTCGATTTTTTTCGTTGATGTCATATTTGAAAGCGAATAACTTTTATGTTTCTAGAAAAATATCAATTCGAAAAAAGTTTTTATTTTTCGAGTGCCACACGGCAAAACGCACGGAAGTGCGCAATATTTTGGGGCCTCGCCGATTTACCAATCAAACTCCATAAAAACAAAAAACATTTCAGGCGAATTATTTCACAAAACAACACGACACAATTACCGAAGAACATATGGCGTTTATATAAAGACTGGAAAACAAGGAAAACGACCAGATAGTCTGTTGTCTCGGACTAATGACCAACAGCTTATAGATAAAGCTGCTTATGTTAAAACCATAATTAGCCTGCTCTATATTCCGACGCAAGGTGTCATTCTTAAAATAATCTTTGTTCACGAACAATCAGCAGCACAGCTTTTTCGTGTGCTATTCATTCAGCGTGTTTTTGTAATTTGTACAATGTGCATGTAATTATTTGGCCCGAGTACATGTACATGAACCTATACTTGAATGTGTCTTTTGTACACAGACTGAAATAACTACTGCTAGTCCATATTCACATAACGTTCCCGCAACAGTACTTGGGACGGCACCCGACTATTTGGAAGATTGGGGGCGGAGTTTTTCAGCGTGTGCACATAACAATCGGAGCGCCGAAAAAAAGTTAGGGTTTTTTTCGACGAAACGAAATCCACACTGATTCATCTGCGAAAATTCACCATAATTTTACTTGAGTATATAGTGTACATATATCAACTTTTCTTGGAGTAGTTTTGAAGCATGGTAAGGCTGGTAAATTATTTAAAACAAGCTAAACAAGCTGCTTAACAACTGGGGCCAATTTCATGGCGCTGAATAGGCGCTAGCTGAAAACGTGTGCTTACTGTATAGCAGGAAGGTTGTGCTAACTTTAAGGCTATTTCACGGCCGCGGCGTGCTTAAGCATGCGCGTGCTTGGAAACGGGCATTTTGTTGCGTCACTAGTGTTTAGCAAATTTGCCTCTGAAGCTAGCAAACGTTTGCCAGTACTTAAGGTTAAGCCCGCCGCACACCTTTGCGATTTACCGGCCAATCGGACACCGGACCATCGGATCCGGAGCAAATCAAACAAGTTTGATTTGCTCCGGTCTATAGCGTACGGTCAGACCGGCCCGAAATGTTTCAGCGCACACCTTTCCGGTATGTGGTCCGATGATCCGATTACCCGGTAAATCGCAAAGGTGTGCGGCGGGCTTTACGGTCTCCATGAAATAGCCGGAGCTTCCGTTAGCACAAAGTTGGCCCCTGATCAAAAACTGCAAGTTGCGTTTAATAACGTGCGCAACGCGTCATGCGCGTGTTGGGGGTCAGCTCTGGTGAACATTGCAAAAATTCCCCCAATCTGTTTTCAGCTTTACGCCCCCTACTGGTGGTCTAAAGTTCTTTAAGTCTGTGGTTTTGTAGCGCATTACTAAAGACCCGATTGCGAAAATTCTACCCAAGTAAGGTTGCCTGCGATTCAACAATGGAATTATTCCAACTTGGACAATTGCTACAGTTGGCCTGTCAAAATTACATGGATACGTCTTGACGCTACACAAGTTCATTCCATAGATCGCACTATGACTGAGCAACTAACAATGGAAATTGGGCACACACCATCGTTAATAACAATGGTATGTGCCCAATTTCCATTGTTAGTTGCTCATAGTGTCGTGTGTAATTTCAACCATTGAGCAATCTATTCCTTGCTCTATGTTTTAACACAGCCATATATGTCAAAATTCCATACACAATACAAGAAACATAAATGCAAAGAGTAAATGTACGAACGTTCAACCGTAATCGCAGGAAAAATTGATAAAATTTAAATTAAATTCACCAATCAATCGCGAGTTTATTTTAGTAAATGTACGTGCAACCATGGAGGAAGGATGATGCAACTAATACAAATTTTTCCAATAAATCACTTTAAGACTCGATTGAATTAGCTAAGGTTACCTTGGCCGGCCCTAACTTTATCATGTGGTTATTTGTATACAAATTTGTATAAAAATAACCACATGATAAAGTTAGGGCCGAGGTAACCTTAGCTACGATTAAACAGATCTTAACTTTCAAAACTATAGACCGCGACCGTATCGGATATACCCAGCACGATATGTGGCAGAGGGACTGCCCCCTAACGCCCCTATACCTCAACACACTCTTCCCTTTTGTTAACGCACCAATCTCCCCTAAAAATTGAAAGGAATCCTTGGATGTTTGAGACACAATAGGGGAACAATGGTAGGGGGAGTCCGTTTGCCACATATCGTGCTGCATATGGTATCGGATAGCTGCCATTTTGTGGGGCAGTTCCTTGAAGATATGCCCATGCTGCACATTTTGTGCTTCCATTGTTTACCAAATAAATAACAAAATTTGCCCCACAACGGTCTATTGCACATTAAATTTTGAACCATTTGGAGTACAATTAAAAACCTGTAATTATAAAAACAATTCAAAAGAGGGTGATATAAAAACGTCGATTTAGTATATTTTTTTGGGAAAGAAAATGGGTTCGCTAATTATCCATCTTGTCGGTTCGTTAATTCTTTAGTTCGAGTCTATTTTGATAACAGTTTATTTAGGTTTTTTTTTTTTTACCGTTTTGGCCCAACCTCCCTTCCCCGGCTTCGCTCGACCACCCCGGCCCAATTAGCCACAATTAACGCATCATTCTGCCGACAAATCGCCCGTGTTTCATCCGTCAGGATGAAAATACGAACGGGAAAATTTACGGAAAAGCTAGGCACGACCGGATACACGTACTTCCGTGGCTTCATTAGCCATTGTCAACAGTGGCATGTATGCATACGACGACTAATTACGGAGGATTTTCTTGGAGCCAAGGTTGTCATACACGACGGCTGTTCCATTCAGACTACGGCTGTTTCATTCAAGTCATAACAAATTAAGTCATCAATCACTTGACATGTGTTATTTATATGCTACTTGAGTTCTCAACAAGCGTGAAATAGGCCACAACAACACTCCATAAATTTTAATCAAGATTTTCAAATCTTATTGATATTTGTAAGATTTCGGACAAAATAACTGCTGGAAACGTTTTTATAGTTAAACAATTTGCTGAAATTAAAGGAGCTGTCAGATTTTTGCAGAAAATGGATTTTGTTCCAACTTTATCATACCGATTTCAGAACGGTAAATGAGAAAAATATGACATGATAATAGGGTATCAAAATTTTATCACCCAAGGGAAACATGGGGGCTCAAAAATGTGTTCTGGGATCAATTTCCCAAAAGTTAAAAAACAAGTTCATTGCGTTCAACTCTCATACCAACGTCCCAAGATAAGAGTGACCCTTCCTAAGATGCATCTTAGCACTTTATGAAATCTGCCCCTGGTCATGTATTTAGATCAAGTAACAGGTCTCGCTAGTTAGTACAAATTATCAACTAACCACTGAGACCTGGAATCGATTTCACAAAAGTTAAAGACAAGTTCATTGCGTTTAACTCTCATACCAACGTCCCAAGATAAGAGTGACCCTTCCTAAGATGCATCTCAGCGCTTTGTGAAATCAGCCTCTGGTCATGTATTTAGATCAAGTAACAGGTCTCGCCAGTTAGTACCAATTATCAACTAACCACTGAGACCTGCGATCGATTTCACAAAAGTTAAGATGAGTTCAATGCGTCCTAATTCCCATACCAAAGACCCAAGATAAGAAGAGTGACCCTTCCTAAGAGACGCATCTTAGCGCTTTGTGAAAAATACAAGGTTTAGCACGTACTGAAGAACTGCTTGAAAGACACTTCAACTTTTAACAGTTAAGAAAATTTGAAATCCAATCACGATGTTTGCGTCACGACCATGTTTCTTGTTGAAAGCGTCGAGTCTGTTCTAGCATTTTAAGGTAGTCCTGAGCAGCATCTAGACTCATGTTACCGTAGTCTTTGATAACTTTCTTGAGAGCGTCTGTGACGTTTTGGGGCATCTGTTTAGCATTGCTGGCATAGAAAAAAATAAAGACAAATTACATGATTGGAAAACGTTTAAAAACAGACAACAACATAACATAACTAAAGAATAATGTTGATAAACTGCCTTGTAGAAATTTCAGCCACATAGATGCAGTAATACTTCAGAAAACCTAAAAAATCCATGCATGGTTTTTGCGTTGAATGAATGGTAAATAGATCATTTTAAAAACTTTTTTAAAAAGAAAAAAAAGCACCTTCAGTTGGCGGTTTCTCCCGCGAAGGTACCATTTTACACGGGAAAAAAATAATGTGGTGTTTGTTACCATTGCTATCAATACTTTTAGTTGGGTTTTTCTTGTCAACTTGTGAAGTAAAATTGTTGGTAACTGCAAATGATGTATTGGGGCTTTGAGGGTTTGTTTGTCATAAATATCTCCACGAATCATAAGTTCAACAAGTAATGATCGTTTTTTTTAGACATACCCAGCAATGAAAAAACAGGCTTTCCTCTTGTCCAACATCTCCCACACGAGGGCGCCCTTCTCTTCTATCAGCTGCTGCACATAAACTTTTTCCTCCTGCAAAAAAACAGAAGAAATGTAACTATAGAGGGCGCCCTTCAACTATTGCATGGTACTGACATTTTATTTTGGGATAACTAAAGTATATGTACCTGGTCCCTGGAAAATGCAGTGAAAACTTGCAACTGATTGTTGGTCACGAGAGGGCGCCATTCGTGTTCACAGAGGTAGTCTTTGTCGCGGTAACGACAGCCAAAGAACAGTACATTACCTGTGAATGGATCAGAAAATGAGCACTGCTCCTTTAAAATGAAAGATTATTGGGAAGTTGACAAGTCAGACATTTGCAGTTTTACTTCAATTTTACTTCACGAGTTGACAAGAAAAACCCGACTAAAAGTGTTAATAGCAATGGTAACAAACACCACATGATTTTTTCCCCTGTGTAAAATGGTACCATTGTGGGAGGAAACCAACTGAAGGTTGTACATGTACAGACAATTTTGTTTATTATTCATTCAACACAAAAACCATGCATACATTTTTCAGGTTTTCTTAAGTATTACTGCATCTATGTGGCTAAAATTTCTACAAGGCAGTTTATCAACATTATTCTTTAGTTCTGTAATGCTGTTGTTCCTGTTTTTAAAAGTGTTCCAATCACGTAATCTATCTTTAATTTACCTCCAATGCCCCGAGCAGCTCTGTCCTGTAAATAGCTTCTGAACGGTGCCAGACCCGTCCCTGGCCCCACCATAATGACAGGGGCGCATGCTGGGCCGTCTTTGGGGAACGTGAAGGTCCCCCTTTTGACCCAAATTGGGATGATAATGTCATCTGTAAAAAATGATTGATGGTAGAATGGTGATAGAATTATCCAAAAAAAGGGTCTCATAAGCTGTGTAAGGATTGGACGAAATATTGTATAAAGTTACCACGAGTCACTGTTAACATTCCATCATGGTAAAGCACCTATCAATTGTTTCCCCCAACCCTCTCCCCCGGGCTACCCGACCTAAGAGGTGGGGATTGTCACTTTTTGCGTGACCAAATCCCCACCCCTGGGGCAACATTTAGGTGACAAAAATCCCCACCCTCGTCTGCACGTGGATTTATTTTTGGACCACATAAAACTGGTCACCTTATCACTCGGGTCCAAACAGAAGTTACATGACCACAACGTGTGTTCTATCAAGATTTTACATTACAATGCCCCTTCTGAACAGAACTTTCCAATAGTGTTAAATTAACAATGTAATTTTCAGCAACCTAGCTTGCCCTGTAAAACGTACAGCAATGGAGCTTGAAACTTACAATCAACAGTTGACACTTTTGGGCGTTTTCTGGCCATCCGCATTGGCCTACAACATTTGGTAAAAATAGTAACGATCTCCGTACGTTTTACCAAGATTAGTCCAATGCGGACACAGCTTTACATTGCGTGCTTGTTTAATGTTTGCATATGTTTCCGATGATAATAATAAGTCACTTTTTGTATGGTGTTTGGTCATCAAAGTTATAAAGCGCTGTTGCCATCATTATCGCTGCCATCAGGGAATCACCAGAACCATTTCGCTTCTACTAGGTGGCTGCCTGGCCAAGGCGCACAACCCTATCAGCACTTAAATTGTGGCATTCCCCCCAACGGCTCCCCAATTATCACTTGGGTTGACTAGGCAATAGACCAATCCTGTAAGCTCCGCCCATTTTGGAATTGACCAATCACAGCCTCAGGTTGACCAAAAAGTGGATCTCCATTTTGGTTACCCGAGTCCTCAAAATTTTGTGCACAGAGCTACGGCAAACTGCAGCACGAGTGATGCAAGAACACCATAAACATAATTGTTATCAGCGCAGAGGACCCTAGCTGGTTTAAAACGGATTGTATAAGACTGGCCAAACCTACTTTTAATCCCTTCATTAATGTGTTTTTGTGTAAATCGACAAAACTCACCAAAAGTAGCTTGTCGTTTTGCTATGTTGTGCATTCACTGCGTTCTAGATGTGTGTCGAGTTGTTTTTGTTCGATCGCGCGCGTTACGCGTAATGCAGGCGTGTTGTACGTGCACACACATGACCGGATACTTAAGTGCACATTAAGCTTTCGAGCGTGCAGTTTCTGTGTGCATGTGCGTGTTTCAATACGCGCTGATCAGGGCGCGGACGCAGAAGCACGGCGCAGACGCTGACGCACGCCGCGGCCACGCGACTCTACTGCACACGTGCCTCATATGTGTGGCATGTTGCTAGGCAATTGCTTAATGGGCGGAGCTTACTGGATCGGTCTATTGGGATCAAGCGTCTTGCCCATGGCCATAGTGGGGTTCGAACCCGCAACCTAAGAATTACAAGTTTGGATGTAGACCCACAACACCGATCTTTTTCTGAGGTCATACTTTTTCCGAGGTCGTACCTTTTTTCGAGGTCGTACCTTTTTCCGAGGTCATACCTTTTTCTGGAGTCAACTTAGCCAGCCAATTGGAGCACAATCCCTCTCTCGGCTTCACGAGTTTGGTCTTATACTTGACGACTGCCAGCAAGACATGTATCTCATTGGGACAAGCCTGATGATGGGAAAAAATACATTTCCAAATTTTAAGAGGAATTCAAACTAGTATCTGCCATTTTTCTACAAATTAGGTGTTAAGCTTGAGAAACTGTAAATTTGTTTGGAAAACTGTAAAATTTGCTTAGCACAGAATCTATTTGCTTTAGTTTGCAAACATGGTTTACCAGCTAAAATTGTATGTGTATTTACCAATATTCTGCTACTATTTCTAAAAACACAATTTGACATAAAATTTTGGCTGGTAACTCATTTTACAAAGCGAATAAATTCTGTGCTGAACAATTGTTTGAATTGAACTGGCCCCTGTCGTCAAGTAGATTTTAAAGCCTAAATTCAAGCCCTGAAAGAGTGTTGACATTTACCTTGAGTGAGGATGCAATGGAAAATGCCCTGGGTTGAATTGGCAGCACTAAATCGAGCAAGTACGCAAACGGTACTTGGGCGCTTGCTTTGGGAAAGTCTTGGAAAGTTTCGAGGGTTGTGCGCCGGAGACGATTGCAGTAGGAGAATAGTTCTTGCTGATTTAAGGAGACAATTAAAGAAATAAAGGAAT
Source organism: Henricia sp. BOLD:AAB3569 (assembly GCA_037783545.1). NCBI lineage: Eukaryota > Metazoa > Echinodermata > Asteroidea > Spinulosida > Echinasteridae > Henricia > Henricia sp. BOLD:AAB3569. Next base: position 384,297 of record JBBELK010000007.1, read on the forward strand.
GTTAGTCCTCTAAAAACATTTAATGCCACGACACATCATTTGCAGTTAACCAAAATTTTGCTTCACGAGTTGACAAGAAAAAAACAACTAAAAGTGTTAAAAGCAATGGTAACAAACACCACATGATTTTTTCATGTAAAATGGTACCTTTGCGGGAGAATTTGCCAACTGAAGGTGCTTTTGAAAAAAAAATGTCTGCAGACAATTATTTCAGATTTTCTGAAGTATTACTGCATCTATGTGGCTGAAATTTCTACAAGGCAGTTTATCAACATTATTCTTTAGTTATGTAATGCTGTTGTTCCTGTTTTTAAAGGTTTTCCAATCAAGTAATCTGTCGTTATATACCTGTCCTTCTGCGGAATAGAATTCTTTAAGTTTGTCCTTCTCGAGTTCATCATGGGCAAAATGAGACAGTAACTCAAAGAAGTACCTCCTGGGGATTGCCCTGATGTCCAGGCAGTGTGTGACCAGGTGCCTGATGGTGCAGGGCTGGGGTACGAGCCAGGTTGGAGGTAGAGGAATGTCTGGGTTCGGAGAAGATTGGATTGGAATGAGTTTGATGGTTTGTTTTGGGGAATGGCGTACAAGAAATTATATACCCCTTAAAAAAAAAAGTGTGTTTGGTGTATCATTAATTACTCTTTACAAATTACGATAACTAAAGTGTGACGTCAGTTGCCAGGGTAAATGGGTCTGAACATTCGCTTGTAATCTGAAACATTCATTGCTAAAGTGCAGGGAAACGGATCACTGGGTTTTGTGTAGACCCAGTAACCTTGGCAACATACAAAGGATGACATTTTAAATTTAGTATTCTATTTATTTCTAGTATTATTATTCAGGTTTATCACGCTACGTCACGAGATGCCCAAAGGTTTATTAGCATATCTTCGGAAAGTGTTCCAAGTCAGCAGACGCGCGTGCATTTTCAAATTTGTGTATTTCTATTGGACAGTTATAATGCGCGCTAGAATGTAAAAATGCATGGAAGGCGCGTGATATCCGCGTGATTTGAACGTAGACGTCCAAAAAGCATGTGGGGGAAAAACCTCAATAGCAGTATTACAAAATTTGTAATCATAATCGTATCATAAGACATCCAGCATTATATGTGATAAAGCGACTCCCCCCTACTATACCTCAACACACACTTCCCTTTTGTTAACGCACCAACGCCTCTACAAAGGAATTTCTTTGAAACACTTTGAATATTTGAGACACAATGGGGAAACGATGGAAGGAGGCGGGGTACCCTCTATCACATATCGTGCTGCATAAAAAAATGCATAATAGGTTAACAATGAGAATTCTCATTGTTTAGTAATCCAATTGTAAAAATTTGGAAAACAAACCTGCGTGACCGTATTTTGTCCTTGTGGAATACTTGTTTGTGTGTGTAATCAGATTTTATTACAATATGATTACAATCGTATCACAATCGTACCACAATTGAGTAGTTACACAAATTTTCCCGTGTGACTCTGGCATTTGTTAGAAAGACTTTTAGGGAAAGAATCAAAACGTGCGACCACTAAATTCTACATTGAGTTTATTATTCAGGCTAGTTAGCAAGCAGTTTGCAATGGTTTCTGTATTAACCCCTTCGGGACAGGAACTGCATATGCAGTTCTAAGTGCGAGTGTCTTGGGGGTGGTTATACAGAATTAGCCCATGGGTCAGTACTACTAGGGCAGAGCTGGTCTCTCATCTTGTTGGCTTGGTGTCAAGTCAGTTTTTGGTTTTTGACCTGTGACTTGACTCTGGAGAAAATGACTTGTGACTAGACTTGGGGAAATAAGATTGATTTACGACTTGAAATAAAAACTAGTCATCAAGTCTCCAGCCCCAGAGACATACATGTATACTGGATAACCAAAACTGCAAGTGCAGTCTCCCGCTCGAGGAGAATAAATTGGAAAATGCCTAGCCGCTGCGAAGTGGTTAATTATCTTTAATCATCCCATAAAAACAATTAATTTTTAGGCTCATGGTTAGTTTGAATCAGCAATGGCAATGGCTAATTTTTAATGAGTGGTCAAACATACCTGGGTCAGTCTGCATCAGAAGGATTTTCTGTTCAGGCTCAAGACCAAAATGCAATATAAAAGTTTCAACATCTTCAGCTGGGTTGTGAGGCTGAATCATAACAACATCACCAGGCACAAAGCTGTAAAAGAGATGAAAAACAATTTGCTTTATACAGGATTTTTAATGTCCCAAAATTGTAATCAAACATTTGACTGGAAAACCTTACACAAATGGAAGATAGAAGTGGTTCCAACTGTCCAATGCAATTATTCTTGTCCGAGATTATATATTTTTATAAAAAATATGATAAAGATGAATTTATATAAATGTGTGTGCACATGCATTTTTTATAATGAGGACGCCCTCGTGTGAACAAAACTAGGCCCCCTGACTACCATGGTATTATGGCTCTGTTGTCCATGCAGTATAGCCAGGGAGCCAGCCTAAATAGGACAGTGGCTTCACACAATTTCTTGAAAGCACGAACACAGTTTTTCATTGTTTTCTCAGAACGTAGATGAGGTACTAAGCTGACTTATACACAGGTTGGTTTTTATCGTACACATACTCATAAAGCGTCGGAGATAGCATTTTTGAACCCCATTTTTCCCATGGGTGTTGATATTTTGATACCATATCATTTGCCATATTTTTCTCATTACCATACTGAAATAGCACCTTCTCAATCCGTATATTTTCAAGGATATTATCAAAAAACCACCAATGTTTAGTAAACTAATTTATCTGGATCCATAAAGCTGTGCAGTAATTACACCAACCTTTCTGCTTCACATCCAAGGCTGCTTTCGAGCGCTCGTCCCTGGTGCTCCCAGGTGGTGGAAACGTTACGTCACACACATGCTTACACACACTTTCGGGCGAGCACCATGGAGCACCATGGAGCACCTGGTGCCGCGCTCGAAAGCAGCCCAAATTGGAAATTTCCTGTTTTCTTCCCGTGGATAGCATTTTGGGGAGGCATTTTATATGATTGTTAGGTTAAAACAAAATCCATTTTGTGGAAAAATCCTTTAAAATAGGGTAATGAGGGTACCTTATGTTTGATCCAGCGATGTCTAATCTAACTAGCCTAACGTCCTGGAAATGATCCGGTGACGTCAGTCTTTCATTGGATAGAAGCCTTGCGTGGAATGGACAATCCGCAGATGGAATCTGTCCATCGTTTCCGTTAACATTCGTACATGATGACATAACTTTCATGTCGTCTTTTCCGTCTAGAAATTGGACATTATATTTTGACGCTGGACTGCAAAAAAAAATTCAACAAAAAGACATAAAAGATTAGCAGAATGGTTTGAGTATTAAATAATGAAATAATTGTGTGGTTGATCGTTTAGAATAGAGTGCTATGGCTGAGCGATCTAGTGGCTCATACCCAAGAACGTGATAAAATCTAAGGTCGTGAATTGCCTCTCTCCACCCAGGAGTAAATGGGTACCTGCGAGGGTAGTGAATATGATGTGCGTAATAAGCCCATGAGCCTTAACCGGCGCCGGGGCTGTATACTCCCCAGGGAGCTAAGAAGGTTTAAGGAATGATATAACTGAACCCAATGACCAGGGATGACAGTAAATGTTATTAAGACCCTGAGCACTTTACGTTGTGGATATGTGCGCTAAATAAGACCCCCCTCTTGCACACGACAAACTCAAGGGCAATTATGATCAATTTTGGATCATTTTGAACTATTCTCCAGAAAGTGATGTTTAGAATCTGCTAAATTTTACAAACCTGGGGCCAATTTCATAAAGCTGTTTAGCAGAAAAATTTGCTTAATCCAAAATTTGTTTGCTTTTAATATAAAAATGGGTTAGCAGTCAAAATCTTGTGTGACGTGTTTTACAATTGACTGGTGTTCTGCTATACACCAATCCGGTAATAAGGTCTTCTTCCCTGTACATCCGCCATAGCTGGGGGGCTTCCACTGAATGAACTGTATGTTTTTGTTGTTGCTGAAGCTGCATTTGTTTACTTCGAACAAGTTGCGCGTCTTTGTAGGGTTGTGTGCGCGCGAAGGCGGGCACGTCGCGTGTACGCAAAGGCGGGCGCGTCGCGTATACGCGAAGGAGGCTCGTTCGTGCATGTAATGGATGAGCGCTTTTCGTTCTAACAGCAACACAAAACGCACAGCCCATGCACTGGATGCCCCCCAGCTATGGCGGATATTCAGGGAGGAGATATTAGTTACCGGATTGGTGTATACTTGCAGAATTGACAAACAATTTTGACTATTAAGCCATTTTTATAAAGCAAATAAATTTTGGATTAAGCAAATTTTTCTGCTAAACAGCTTTATGAAATTGGGACCAGGAAATTTGTCAGGATTGCGTCGCTTACCAAATATCAGCACTGATTATGCCTTTACCCTTTGGCAGTGGGTACAAGGTTAAGAGTCTTTCCCAGAGTGAGGACAACCATGGATCAACCACGGCATCTGATCTGTTGGAGAAAATAAAATTATGATTAACATCATGACAATGTGTAGTCTCAGGGATGGTTGACAAGTTTAAACGTCAGTTTTGCCGCCGTCTTCCAAGGTTGACGCATAAACATGCTCATTGTCCACCATTTATTTGTACACACTGTGTTTTGAACTTGAACTTGATGGTTGTGTAGCAAATCTCTCTGTGAGGCGGCCGCCTCAGAGTGTTGCCAAGTATGATCTTTTGGTTAGAAGATTCATAGAATGAATGTAGAAATGTATTCGTGGTGCTTGACCTGGTGTTAACTTTTGGCCAATCACATTTGCCTTTTGAAAAAATAGTATTTTTTGCCAAAAATATTCTTGGCATCAACTGGTTAAACAGGTGAAATTAGTTTACCCCAGGTCATGTTGATCATCAGCCAAGCCTACAAGGGAAATGCTTCGTCCACCTAGTTGGAGAATACGCCTGTGCAGCTTCTTTGCAATAAAATTAAATCTGAGGAAAGGAAAAGAATAAATTAAAACATTTTTTTTCTGAACTTACTTGCTAAAATGTTCGAAGGAAACCCATGTTTACTTAAATCCAAGTCAAACTTGGAGAACTCAAAAACCTTTTAACTCATATACACTCCTCAAAATAAAATAAGGGTCAAAGGTATTTTTGTGAAAAATGTTGACCAAGTCAGGACATAGAAACAATGTTAGTAAGGGTATTGGGCTAAAGGTTGCTCTGCAACATTTCAAGCACTTTTCACATGGTTTGCATGTCTATTGGCTTAGAAACTGACAGATCATGTGACAAGACACAAAAATGCTGATAACAGGTTCATGATGTCGCAATCAAGTTTGGCACATCTGCTTTATTTTTCTTCAAGACTTAATGAGATTCCCCACACATAATCAATAGGATTCTGCACTTGATAGAGTAAAGTTAAACAGTGGGTTAACCAGCATAGAAGCTGTAGGGATGAGGGGACCTCTTGAGCCCCCTCCCTATTTTGAAGGCTTTCCCATCAGTTGATATTCTCTCCCTGTCATAAACTTTGGCAAATCAACATTATTTCTGTATGTTTTGAGACTTTACTCTATCAAGTGCAGAATCCTATTGATTATGTGTGGGGAATCTCATTAAGTCTTGAAGAAAAATAAAGCAGATGTGCCAAACTTGATTGCGACATCATGAACCTGTTATCAGCATTTTTGTGTCTTGTCACATGATCTGTCAGTTTCTAAGCCAATAGACATGCAAACCATGTGAAAAGTGCTTAAAATGTTGCAGAGCAACCTTTAGCCCAATACCCTTACTAAAATTGTTTCTATGTCCTGACTTGGTCAACATTTTTCACATAAATACTTTTGACCCTTATTTTATTTTGAGTATACCAAAACTAAATTATTATCTTTTACAATGTTTAACTCCAAACTCCTGCTTATTTAACAAAAATTAGGAAATGTAATAAATTTCCAGGATGACCTGGTAAAAAGGAACAAGAAAACAAAACAAAATCATAAAAACCTCACCTTTGGTATGAAGAATCACCAAGGCCAATCACAGCAAAGTGTAGACCTGACAATGAGTCTACAGGGAGATTTCTGCGCATAATGAACCGCCAAAACTTCTGAAAAAATACAGAAATACAGAAACAGAAACACAGATTAGATAAAAGTTAGCTTTATTATTTATTAAAAGCATTCTGGTAACAATTTCGTAGAAGGTTGTAAAATTGCAATCCACTTTGGGGCGAAACAATTGATACATGTAGGTTAGTCTTTCCACAGTAATGGGGTACATTTCTGTGACATACAAGATCTTAGGTCACAGTTCAGTTCAAATGTCCTAATTTTATCTTTAAATTATCCAGCTAAACCTAGGGAATAACTTTTGCACGAAGGAGTAAGAAAAATAGTCCTACAACATACATTTCTTAAAACCCTGTGCACAAATTTTCCTATTACGTATAATTAAACAAAGACAGAAAAAAATGTCACAAAATCGTCTGTCCACGTTACATACGTAATAGGAAAATTTGTACACAAGCTTTTCAAAAATGCATGTTGTGGCAGCAATTTCTTACCTTTTTGGGCAAAAGTTATCTCCTGAGAACAGTACAAAGAAATTTCTTTCATTTTGGGATAAACTAAAGACATCTGAAAGGAATTATTGACTTATTTTTCAAATGTACCCCATTACTGTGGAAAGACCCAGGCGCATAAAGTTGGAAACATTAATCCACAGTGGCCTTTTAAGTTTTTTTGCCTTGTAAAAGGTCATCTGTAATATTTTAAGAGCTTAAAATTCAAACTTTGGAAGGTCTCACCTTCATATTGTCTGGTTCATCTCCCTGCCCGGTGGTTGCACACACAAAAATAACCAGAGGTTCATTGACCAGCTCACCCTGTAAAAAAAAACGTAACATTTCTAAATATTGCATAGCGAGTTTTCAATTATCTTGAACGAAAAAGACTCCACGAAAAATGAAGTATATTTAAAAAAATTTCCAAGATATTTGTAGGCCTACCGTACCTTAATTTCTTTTTCACTCGTAAATTTTGGGTTTTTCTATCAAAATTTGCACGCATTGATGCTCGATAAATCATTTTAAGAAAAATACTAATGGTCGACCTCTCAATGCTTATCAAAATCCCAAAACAATAAACCCTTGAACTGAAGTTCTAGTTTAATAAATTTCGTTCAATTGTTTCCGTTCACTGACTGAAGACATTTCTTCACGAAACAGATGCAACACTTTACTTACGACAGGATACGAATCCATGGAAAGAACCCGCGTTTTGAAGTGTCTCCGTTTTGCCTCTCTGCCCACACGTTCGGCAACATCTTGGGCCGTTCCTGTCTGACTTCCATATAAGACGACAATTCTTCTTTCCTCCATTTATGTAAAGAAAATCGCGTTCACGAACAAAAAGCACAAGGCCAAAGTTTGTGCACCAAACGTGCCTTTACAATTTGGTCTTGTACCTCAGCAGAGTATAGACAAAACGCATACATTACGGTTTCTTGACCAGGGCATCTGACTAAGTTTGGCCTGTGCCGATTGCGAAAAGGCATGTCTCGACTACGTCTACAACACCAACTGTATTGCAAAACTAGTGATAAACTCGAAGCCTTGCCGTGCCGGTCGCGATATTACCATTATTTCGTGCACGGCCACTGTAATGATAAGTTCATTGCATCGCTCGTCGATCGACTGACAGACATGACCTTTCACTCAGCTTCCATTTTTCACAGAGTGTTTTTTTTATGCCGATCACGGGACGTGCTGCGACTGGCAAAAGTGTGCAAAAACAAGAAGGCCTGCAGGATTTCAACATTTTGTTCCAGGCACTTTAACCATATCCTGACAACAATGTTTGAAAGTCCACAGTTGGACTGACTTTCAGCCAGGTCAGGAAACGAGATCGGGCCGTGCCGAGGAGAAATTCACCGGTTGGGTTTACTCGGTCAGCGCCAGCTCCCCGGACTGCAGTTGTGATTCGGATTATTGTTGTTTTTCAGCCTGCCCAAGTTATTTTTTTCTAAAAATTACCATGGAGGTAAGAAAAGCCACCTCTATGATAATCTATGCTGTCGAAATACTTTATTATTATTTTATTTTAATTAATAATAGTTCAGATATACCATGGAGCTATTTTCAGTTTCAGTTGATTTTGTTTTGTTTTGTGTCTTGCTTGATTTTGTTTTAGAAGACTTTTCATTTTTCTGACTCGATTCCTGAGTTTCTGTTCCGTGGAGTGGATATCTATTCATGGCCTGGTACGTAAAACTTGTAAGATATTCTTTTGACAGACTGCATTGCATAATTCACACACATTTAAACACAACAAAAATTATTCCTACCATGACCAATTTAAATTATTAAAAATTTACACTCAAAAGTAACCTGTTCCAAAACATTCCACAGTTGTGCCCTTGCTTTTTAAAATGTTTCTTAAAAGATGACCCTTTCTAAAGTTAGTTTAAAATGAGAAGTCTCTCATTATTGCAAGAGGGTCACGTTAAATTATTGTAGATTTTCTTTAAATTACAAAAATAAGGCAACAAATAATTGTGACCATTTAACAAACTTTCAAGACCAACTTTTGAGGGTCTCTCAAACAACATTTGACCTGTTATTTACACTGATGTAATTAGAATGTTTGGTTCATTTTTATATATGATATGTCCCTTTTTGGGGTATTTTTTTCGTATACATTGAACAAAGATTTTAAGGAAATTACCTTCTGGAATCAACACATAATGTAATTTTAAGATATACTTCCCACTTGCACTTTTGTCGCAAATGTTGCTTTTCTGTAGAAAAATCACGTTTTCTCCTTCATAAATTGCCTTCAGTTAGTGCACAAGATAACCATTCACGCGCGCGCAGCGCCCTCTGTTGTTTCGCTTACGCACAGACCGCTCGCCGCGTCATTTTGTGCATTACTTTATGCAGTAGTTTTAATATTTATTTATCTCAGAAATGCAACATTTGCGACGGAAGTGTCAGTGGGAAGTATATCTTAGAATTTAATAAGCTATCGATTACAATATATAAATTTACCTAAATCCGTGTTCAATGTATATGAAAAAAATACCCCTTTTTGTGTTAAACAATTGACAGATTTACATGTATGCATTAAGAACACATTCTTTCATATTTTTTATTCAGACATGATAGCTGCCATGTTGGCAGTATTTCTTGTAACCGTTGCTTTGGAACTGACGACACTAGTCAGCGTAAAACTTGTGGAGAGACGGCGCCGGAACCCATTGCATTTAGCCGCGGCACACGCCCCGTCGCACCACCGAACCAGCGAGATTAATGGAAGCTCGCACAGTTCACCACTTCTGTCCTCGCTCAGGATACCGAGTAGTGTGTCAAAGATTAGAATTAGACGGTATGTTTTACTCACTCTAACACCCGTTAATTTGGAGCGACTTAGGTCCCCAGAAGTCGAAAGATCGACTGTTCCAGTCGGTCAGAACGACTGAAGAGCGACTTGGTTTCAGACGTCGATCTTTAGTGTGTGCACGGCTCGCACTAAGAATGCCGATCTGAAACCAAATTTTAATCGGAGCGACTCAATACAATTAGATCCGCGCGTCTCTGGTGCGCCTGTATGAAACGGGTGTTTATGAAACATAATATTTGATGTGGTGCATAATATAATAATCATTAAAATGAAACCTCCAGAATGGGATGAAAAAAATAATCATATGATCCTCAATGGGATTCGAACCTGCGACCTTTGACACTCTGGGCAGATGCTCAACAAGCTGAGCTGTGAGGCACATCCCCCAGGTTTTTCCCAAGACCGCTGACAAACTGGGTAGATGCTCTACCAGCTGAGCTATGAGGCAGTGGTATACTCTCAGGTGTCCCCCAGGACCTCCGACACACTGGCCAGATTCTCCACCAGCTGAGCTATGAGGCACAGTGGTATACTCTCTCGGGTTTTTCCCCCCAAGACCTCTGAAACACCGGGCAGATGCTCTACTAGCTGAGCTACGAGGCACAGTGGTATACTCCCTCAGGTTTTCCCCGAAGACCTCTGAAATACCGGGCAGATGCTCTACCAGCTGAGCTACAAAGCCAATTTATATCAAATAACAATTTTCTTTCTTTCTATGTTTTCGTCCCTTTCAGATTGAAAATCTATGCAGTCGAGGCAATTCTTCATATGTTGAAAGTTACTCTAGGCTACATACTAATGCTCGTAGTAATGACGTACAATGCGTATCTTTTCATTACGGTCATTTTGGCTCTATCAGTTGGCTACTACTTCCTAGCACCTCTTCGGACCATGAGGGCGCCCTACAAGGCACGAGTCCCCCACGAGTCTTTGACCAGCTCGGAACACCAATCTTTGGGAGGGAGCATCGGCGCGTCAATTATAGAATCGGCGGACCAATCCGAGAACCCTTATTACGGAAGTATTTACCAGTGATTAAATGGAGCTAAACCATTAGGCCAAACAAAATAAATGGTGTGTTTACGGTAACGGCCAAAAAGAAATCCAGGTAAGTGTAGAAAATGTTATGTTCGTTGGAAATTATTGCAAATAGTGCTCATTTAAAATTATCAACTTGAAAATTGGCAATAAAAAGTTTGAGGTCGGCAATTTGGCCTAAAAAATTCCAGGTAGGTCGGGTTACCGTAAACGATTTTTTTACCATTCACTCAACACAAAAACTATGCATGGATTTTTAAGGTTTTCTGGTATTACTGCATCTATGTGCCTGTTCTTAAAAGGTTTCCAACCACGTAACCTTTAAAACAACAAAATGCATCCACAGAACTTAATTATAGACGTATCGAATAGCACAATATGTGCAACCATGCATGTCCTCAAGGAACAAAGAAATTGCCCCACGAAATGGCGGCTATTCGATACGGTCTATATAATTAGTTTACTGAAACGTCTCTTATCTGAAATGTACCATTTCCACTGCAATTTTGCTATTAAACTCAAGATCGTTTCTGATCATTTTTTATGCTTACGAAGAAATTCCTGAATTTGAAATGTGATAAAATATAAAAACAAAAGTGTTCTAGGGAAGTACCTGTAGAAGAAATAATTTACAAGTCGGACGTTACATAAGCCCTCCTGCATTAATGGGACAACTCAGAAGAGTTTTTCCGAGTAAAATCTTCATATTTTTTCCCCTCTAAATTTTGTTTTTTTTCTATTAGATTTGCACTTATTGATGCTTGAAAGTTATTTAAAGGACAAAATAGTGACGTCCGAGTATTAAAATCTTCCCAAAGTGGTTTGTATTTCAATGGTTTGGATTTTGTACTAACTAGGATATTTTTTAGATGTGCCGAACACTGGAATAACATTTTCCAACAGTTACACGCATCTTTGCTAATCAGGAAACAAATTATTTTGTACGTGTTTCAATGTGTGCATTTTATGTTATGTTATTTGACAAGTATAACTTGTAAAATGGGGACTGCAAATAAATAAAAAATCTGGTTTTGTTTTGTTTGTTTTAAGGCAAATTACAAAGTTTAATGTATTAAGAGGTTTCTTTTATAATTATGTATATGTCCATGGATGCATAAAAGGTAAAACAAAACTTTTTACCTTTTAAGTTGTAACTTTTCTAGTTTTGATCGTTTTTGTCAGATTTATCGGTCAAATTGACTGCCAATATGTGATTGACTGCCAAAAGTAAAACTTTTAATTCTTCCTATTTTACATGTATCTTTGTAAATTTTTATGTTATACTGGATCTTACTACTTTTTTATGAAAGCCAAATCTTTGAATTTGCAAATGAAATTAAGTTTTGTTGTAATTTTTGGCTTAAAAAGTTTATTTACATTAAAGAGTAAAAAATAAAAGAATGCTGGTAAAATACATGTGTATGCTGTGTCGCTTTGTTGTGATAACATCTGGGTCACGGGTGTTTAATACCATTTTGGTAAGATTTTACTTTGTTCAATACCTGCACTATATTTTCCTTATTGCAGTTTATCGACCACCAAAAAGTGAAATTCTGATTGAATAAAATCACAAAATGTTAACCAATTTCTTAGGAAATACATTTTGTTAGACATGGGGCCAATTTCATGGCTCTGTTTAGCACAAAATTTCTTTGCTCTGTAAAATGGGTTACCAGCCAAAATTGTACGTCAAATTGTATTTTTAGGAATAGGAGCAAATATCAGTAAATACACATCGCATACGATTTTGGCTGGCAACCCAGTTTTGCAAAAGCAAAGAAATTCTGTGCTAAGCAAATGTTTGTGCTAAACAGCGTCATAAAATTGGCCCCAGGTCCATGGGTTTGTGCATAGGGTGAAAGTGCAGGTATGAAAGGAAAATCTTTCCACAATTTTTTTTTCTTTCAAAATGATAACTTCACAAGAAAATTTAGATGCCTCAAAACTGATCAGTCAATAGACCGTTCTGAACAGCTGCTATCTTGGAAACCTATTGTTATTTAAACTGGTCAACAAGGTTCAACCATGCATGTACTCACGGAACAAAGAAACTGGCCTACAAGATGGCAGCTATTTGAATACTGTCTATACAGGCTCAGTCTTTGTAGTATTCTAAAATGACAAACAAAAGAAATTGTACCTTTTGAATTTTCTTTGTCAAGCGCGAGGGCGGTATTCGTGTCTTGTTGCTTGAGGGACCCACGTGTAAAAAGAGAAAGAAAAAGTTAAAAATCAAACTAAAATTCTGCCAACTTGCTGCAATTTTTGGACTGAAAATATAAAACTTGAAATGCAAGAGTACAAAAATCGGGAAAAATTCAATTAAATATACATTCGCCACTTGAGACTCCATGTAAAAACCTTGGTGTAAATCCACCTTTAGGCTTTATAAAGGCGCCTGAAATGCTTAATAACTTTATGCACAGTTTTTACTGCCTATGAATGATTACTTGTTTAAAAAGACAATACTACTGTTCATTTTGATGCCCATGAATAAAAAGTGGCATTTTTATTTACAGAAAAATGGGGCACTTTTTGGGGCACGTATTTTTAGGAAAATGGCAGAAACGCAAAGAAAAAACATATTAAGACTTCAAACTGGAATTGTGGAAAATTGCTTCAGTTTCCAGCCTTAGTTTTTTCATGGCTTACAACAGGCAACATGTAAAACAAACCCAAACAATCATGGGTTACAAAAGTTTCAGCAAGTTGGAGAAAATGCTGAAATTTGTTTTGCATAGTTGAATTAGGTTTTCCTGTGTTTGCCTAACTTTGCTCATGAATATGTTAATTTCATTAGTATAAAAATTAAAAACCTTTGATTTTAACCCCCAAAACAACTTCCTAGTAGGATTTGTTCTGACTGTAAATGAATGAAGTAGTTGCATAGCATAGATTTCATTGATAAAAATCATCATGATTTTTATCAATGAAATCAGGGCCCTTAAAGACTATGGAGCATGACCTGTTTTCAATGAAAACTTTAACTTTTCTCACTGCTAAAATCATGTTTCCTCAACAAAATTAAACTTTTTGGGGCATTATCTTGTCATATGAAGAATTAGTGGCTAGAATGTATGGAATTTAAACCCTCCAAAATGGTGGAAGAATTGAGTAAATGTAGTTGATAGTTGAGTTTAATCCTTGTGTACAAAACATAATGAAACTCGCTGAAAAAGGTTTGGTATAAATACCGTACATCCTCGTCGCTACTAATTCTTTAATATGATATGATAATGCCATGTGCAGAAAGTGTAAATTTAATTAAGAAACATGATTTTAGCAATTAGAAAATATCAAGTTTTTCTTTGAAAACACTTAGGATTTTTATGTCATGCTCCATAGATTTATGAAGTCTCAACTGCCAACTGGCGAATGTGTATGGTAGTTTTTCCAAAGGTTTAGTGTTTTCTTTTAAAACCTTCCTTTTTCAGTCATAATTTTGGGTTTTTCTATCAAAGCTGCACTTATTGGTGCTTGAAAAGTAATTTTAAGGAAGAAAATATACCCTAGTGAAATAGCGCCACCAACGTATGGCTAAATTCTAAAAACCTGACTCGTTTATTAATATTACATATCCACATAATTTTGTCATTCACACTCATACAGCTCAGAAGAAGTTGGGGCAAAATTATCAGAACTAATATCGTCTGCTTACCTTCGACAAACTGTCGTTTTACCGCTTCATGTTTGGTGAAGATTTTGTCAAAACCTTTCAGCAGACGCAAACGTTTCCAGGCAGACGACAACTCCGCGCGCTCAGCACCGTGTTTATTTGAGCGGGCTCTGTCACTTGGTGGCGCTCTAGGTCTATCCGCTAGTCTGACTTGTATGGCTACGTTTTGAAATTATACACAGATCAATGCTAGGCGGTAGGTTGATGGCTTGCTCACTGTTCTTCGACTAAGGCTGGATCCGAATTAGTGGCTTTGGCTGTGGCTGTGGCTGTTGCTATGCTGTTTCTAAGGATTGTCATTGTTCGCCCATAGTAACAGCATAGCAACAGCCATAGCCACAGCCAAAGCCACTAATTCGGATCCAGCCTAATTGTGTTAAAACTTCAATCATTGGTTTGTTTGTTTGTTGAAACAAATCTCAAACGCCTGGCTAAATTGCTGATTTTGTCTCATCCAGAAACTGTGAAAACATTTGGAGGTCCCGGTACGGTACGCAATGACTTGCATTAGAAAGAAAATTACGAAGCCAAAGCTTACGAGCCCATTGTTTCAATAACGCCATTTTTGAATCATTGGAGTTGTGGGGCTGCAGCATCGCTAACGCTTGCTTTGATGTCTCGAGAGCAGATCATCTCGGTCCCAAACCAACTCGGTCCCAAATTAACTCGGTACCTTACTCAACTCGGTCCCAAATCAAGTTGAACCGAGTTGGTTTGGGATCGGGACCGAGTTGACTCGAAAGCATGTTTATACTCAGTCGGGACACATTTTGCTGTTATAGTCTTTATTTATTCCGGTTATTGTAAAAAGACAAAAACTTCCAGTATTAAAACGGACATTTGTACATAATACCGACATCAAACGTGCATATCCTTGTGCGATTACCATAATATGGTCTTCGTAACATTGGTCCTTTGTGCAATATATACCATAATAAATAACTGATTAGGGCCTACACATTTCTATATACATGTAGCACACATAAAAGGGCATTTTTCCAAATATCGACTGGGGCTCAGGCTCAGGCTCCGGCTCCATGTAAACCCTATGGAGACGGAGACGGAGACGGAGACGGAGACGGAGACGAGATTTGGAAAAGCCCCCAGGTCAAATGTTTCTCGAGAAAGGTCAAATGTTTCTCGAGAAAGGTCAAATGTTTCTCGAGAAAGGTCAAATGTTTCTCGAGAAAGGTCAAATGTTTCTCGAGAAAGGTCAAATCAAAAATGAGAATTGCGGATATAAAAACGTCACCAATTTAATCTAGTTATTTGTTCTATATGAGAAGTTACTTTATAGACTATTAATGTTGACGTAAGTTGCCAGGATAACTGGGTCTAAACATTCGCCGTAATCTGAAACGTCTATTGCTAAAGCGTATGAAATAGTTAATTGGTTTTAGTGTAGAGACCCAGTAACCATGGCAGCACACAAAGGGTGACGTTATAGTACTCTATACCAGCATGCAATTAGCCGTTTGCGTGTGGCTGGTGCCCCGAATCATCTTCACTTGAGGTGAAGTTTAGAGGTTTACATACTAAGCATGCTGTTGGTACGTGGTGCAACGGCCAATGCCTAGCAACCAACAGTTTGGTTGATTTATGACATTATCTCCGACAATATAAACACGGTATTGATTCTGTACTTCACACCCGCCACTTGCACCCGGTCGCATTACATAGGAACAAAGTTTAGTCTAGTCATTTGGATACTAGGGCTGCGTTCCAAACACGCGAACATTGCAAACGTTTGCATCGTTCGCCAACAACTGGTACCCGACTTTTCATAGACTAGTGCACAAAAGCACTGTAACCAGTGGCGAACGTTGGCAACGTTCGCGTGTTTGGAACGCAGCCCTGGTGTGCGTGTGAAAGGAAGTACAAGTATGTCATTACAACAGACGTACGTACGTAACGCTAATTACGTGAAACACGCAAAACAAATGCCGTAAAAACCATTAAAAAGAAATATAAACTATTA
Source organism: Henricia sp. BOLD:AAB3569 (assembly GCA_037783545.1). Lineage (NCBI taxonomy): Eukaryota > Metazoa > Echinodermata > Asteroidea > Spinulosida > Echinasteridae > Henricia > Henricia sp. BOLD:AAB3569. Next base: position 400,377 of record JBBELK010000007.1, read on the forward strand.
TATTATACACCAAAATGACCAACTGTTTATGTATACCCGTAAATACCAACATGCATTGTCTTTACACAGACATGTACAATACAACGTGGGGTGCATGGAATAATTATACATGTATAAACGTTTGTACATTTTAACCGTTTTCGCAATGTATCCAAATTCATGGATGTTTCTTGTGACATTGCTTAGTCATGAGCTAAGTTCATTCACCTGTTACTTTAAATTTGATTTATATGGTTGGAATTCATTAGTTGTTGCTAGGTAGGACAAGCCCCAGACAAGCTTTGTGGTCGTTAAGAGCAATTTTTTTGTTACAAAGTATGCATGTAATTTGCATACAATACAAAAATCCCCTATTGCCAAGTTTGTCCACTGTACGGAGAAGATAAACATTTTAAATAAAACATACAGAAGCATTTTGATTCAGTCATAAAAACGATACAAAATCAACTTCAAAGTTAACCCTTACGGAATACAAGTTTAACTGTACATTATTTTCAAAATGGCGCCCATTTTAAAAAGACTCCTCAGTCGGGTTAGAAGCAGCCAGCACCCGACTTTGTTCGTTCAGCCTTGGTGTCGTTTTGATGTAGCCTCTCTTTGACGTGTACCCAGCCTCGTTTCGGACGGAATGCGCCTCGGTTTGAGCTCCGAGCTCCTCATGGTACCAACTTAGGGGGCGCTAGTTTCTCAAGTTCTTTCACCAGTCTTTCGAGATGCGCCATTTTCTGCAGTATCGAAAGAGGTTTAGGTCATTTCTGTTTCTTTGAATATAAAGGTATACAAGAGAGATCCAAAATAATTCCGCCGCCAGAGATAATCACCATTTTTGAATATTATCATTATATAATTATTAATTTATCTCCAATGTAAATGTAAAATTAGACGGGGAAAACTTATTTCAATTCTTTGGAAATAAACTTCTTCTGTCTTATCCCATAGGTTTTGTACAGAGGGTCGTAGTCGACGTCCAGATATGGTTTTTGATTAAATGAGAATAAGTCACTCACTCTTAGATGTGTTTACAGAAGAAGAAGAAAAACAGAAAACGATATCGAAGATTATCTCGCCTTTTTTTCTTTCCGTGCCATTGTGAGGCTTTGGAGTATTTTTGGTATAAAGCAGAAAACTGCGTTACTGAAAGACAGACTGAAACGATATTGCCTCGTTAAGTATTCATGCCAGCTAGGGTTAATTTTGTAGAGATTTAATTGTCAAAAAAAAGAACCACACACACAATTTATTACTAAACGTGTCTTTTTAGATAACATTGCTTGCAGAACTGTGAATTTTATTTAGCCAAGGATATACCATTATAAAAAGTGTCGATATTATCAAATGGTGAGGTTTACTTTGGAAAAGAATTTCACCGTGGCTTAGACAAAGTGCAGTGCCTGTGCCTATGGGGAAATGTGGGCGAAAAATATATAAAATGGGAACGTGTTCAAGAGAAATTCCCTTTGGGTGCTAAAACAACAGTCCTTCCCACGTTTGGCCTCGCGGTAATTGGTGGATGACACAATCTGTTAGCCAATCAAAACACCCGCAGGGAAAGTCTGTTGTGCACGTCAGCCAATCAAAACACCCGTGGGGCAAGTGTGTTGTGTGCGTGTCAAAAAATAAAAGAATGCGCCATTGGCGGTCTCTTTTTAGTGACACGCACGCTTTCGCTGTAAATATAAATAAAATTATATTTGTATGTTCGTTTTTATTGAGAAACAATAACAATATGACTTTGAACTGCATTTCACCGCAAAGTGCACGTGTAGGTAGTAACTTAAAAAAAATAACTGCGAAGTAGCCACAAGCCTCTCCAGAGCTAACGCCTGGTGTCGCCCTAGGTGTCTTTAATACATATTAAAGACAATAAACAATCAAGGACGAGACCGTTGTGTTTTCCTGACAGTGTTTATATGAATTTAGAGCCCCAAAATATCAAAGGACAAGAACAGAGAAACGCATCATAGTTGTCATTCTGCAAGAAATTAAGTTACTTTAAAGTTTTAGGAAAATTGAGTAGTGAGTCTGGAACTAAAATGGCGTCGGTAAACTTCTCTAATGTTTGACGAATATAAAGCCGCGAGTCTGTTGTGTGAATCGTCTTGGACACAAAATGGCGTCGGTAAATCCTTCATGTCATATCTCTTTGTATAATGATTCACAGAAATTTGAACCAGACATAATTTGATGTAATGACCGATTTCATGACCTGCATGTTTTCGCAATAATAACCAGAAACATGTTTCTAACGCAATCACTGATGTTCAGCTAATCACCAGCCGTGGTTGCTGACGACCGAAGCTGCTCATTGGTTAAATAAATTATTATGCCAGAAACATATTTCTGTTTATCACCGCGAAAATACGATTTTGGTATACATTACCTCTTCCAGCTGGTTTCTCGACCTGCTGATGTTCGCCTGTTTGTCTTGCGTCATGGTGAAATTACTAGACGGCATAAACGTGTTGATACGAGCCCCTTCCGTGGTTTTTAATGAAATAAACTGCAAACAAGACAAAAATTACCATTATTCAAAGTCTGACGTCATTTTGAATGCAGTCCCACCAAAATTCGTTCAGTCCACAGGTATACGTTTACATTGGTGAAACATCTCTGATCCCAAGTTTGGTTGTTTCATTTCAATGTGCATGATTACCAGATATTGTGTTCGTTAAATTGGTGAATTATACGCGATCCCATGTAGACTTGAGATCAAGTCTACAATGATGCCATCCATCCCGTAGTTGATATCAACGATGATATAGCGCCGTAAAGGCGCAAGATAACTTCAATAAAGTGAAGTACGAAAAGGCGCCATTTAAGTAAGCAAACTAGACGCGTCTCGTGTCTGTTTGATATGCATGTCGTAGATACTGCTGTAACTTTTTGTCACAACACAGATTACACCACGATCAGAGAGGCATGTCAAACAGGCATGAGGCGCGTCTAGTTTGCTTACTAAAACGGCGCCTTTCGTACTTCACTTTTATTGCATGAGTGGTCTATCTTGCGCCTTTGGCGTGATATCATCTTTGGTTGATATCAAGAATTTTGTCTTACACAATCGCCTGCTGCATGTTGTATAAATTACTTACTTTGGGAATGAACACCAGGCACAGCATGACCGTGTTTGCAACGAGGAGGGCGCCACACACGAACCCAAAGACGAAGTTGATTTCGCCTTGAGCATGGCTAAAGTACGCTATGGGAACTGTTAACACGCAGGTTAGGCCAACGGCGTACACAGACAAAGCGATGTACTTACCTAAAGGGAAAAACAACACACGGATAGACAAGCAAAAAATATAAATTTTATTAGGTGTAATCAATCGTGTCCCCAGAATCAGTTCTATAGAATGCAAACTGTCAATTGGAAAGGTACCAGTTACGTATACGTTCCAAACCTCGATCTAAAAACGAGACTTTCCAATCAACAGTTTGCATTCTATAGAACTGATTCAGGGGACACGATTAAACCGTTTGAACGCGTGGATAGAGTCTGTCAACATTTTATTAGAAAGATAGTTTGTATCATTTGCAATGACCCAAAATGATGAGTTTACAAGAATGAGACTGTTGATAGCAATAACACGACATAAGTTTATTTTTGTCCTTGCAAGATGGTACTTTTTGTGAGAAATTAACAACTCAATGTGTTTTCAAATATGTGCGCACATTTTTTATCATTTATGATTTTTAAGGTTTTCAGAAGGATTGCTGCGTCTACGTATAGCTGAAATTTCTTCAGGCTAGTTTACCAACATTCTTCTTTAGCCCTTATTCCAGGAATCCGTAAAAACGTGTGTCTTGCATTTATACTGCATCCAAATTAACTGCAGCGTGCACACTTCTACTTTTATTATTTCAGTCTGTCTGCGGACGCAGCCAAACACTCACTGTCGTTGAGCTGGGTAATGCGGACGTTACGCGTTGACCAGGCCAAGAAGATGCCAAATACCAAGAGCGCGCCCTTGTAGGCAAAGATAGCGATGGCGAAGTAGCGTTCGTAGGTCGAGGTGCAGTAGGACAGCGTGGGCACGTCGTATTCTTCGGTCTTGCTGTTTTTAAGCTTATAATATGGTTGGTTACGGGTAAAAAGGAGACACAAAGGACATCGTTAATAGATCACAGATTAAGAGAGGTGGAAGAGCTGTTGCCACCGCGGCCATCTTAGATTGGCCAAAAGACTTGCCGGTTGTGTTGTGTTAGGCAAAGACTCGATAACTTATCTAGCTTGAAAGTTGATGCAGTTGGCAAATTCAAGTTTGGGGCGGTCTGGTTGGCGTAGTGATTCTTTCCCCGCCTTTAACCTCCCGGGGCCCGGGTTAGATTCCGGGACGTGTATGTGGATTTGGCTTACAGTCCCTACTTGACCGCATGGGTTTTTCCCCAGGGGATTTTCCTGGGGATTCTTCTCCCACTTCTAAAACCGCCTCTCCTTCGTCATCTCAATTTGATAATAAACTATAGTTAAAGCTAAAACCGTATAGTTGATGGCATAAATGGCGTTAGTTGCCGAAGATGCCATAAAATTAACAACAAGAACATGGTAAGATGGCCGACGACAGTAGTCGAATATACGCCACTGTGTCGCAAGTACTCGAATATATATTTTGTCTACTCGGTCAAGACAAGCTAAAAGTCACTCCAGTGCTGTACTAGGTGAATTAAGTAAAAAGGAACTATCCAAAGTTGTCAATATTTTCATAGTTAGCCTATACAGAGAATCTCCCAGAAATATTTCTTGACATTTGTTTTATAGCAGTACTATGAAATTATACTTTTTGCAACAATTAGATGTGAAGATGCATTTCTCCCAGCGATCTTACCACGCGGTCGAACTCCAACGTTCCGACATGAATAGGATCAGCTAGTATCCACGCGACGAATATCAGGACATCCAATAGGACGAAGAGACCGATTGACGTCATCAGTCTGGAATCCGTAATTGTGGCTCTCTACAGCATGAACAAAGGTAAATCACGCGGGATATGAATGCAATCAAGCGGTAGTTCTAATTTCAAAAAAGTATATATTGATATTCGAAAAGAGTTAATTTTTTTCTTCTGTCAATCATTTGAAATGTCCAAATTAAAGTGGACAAATCAGATGGTAGAATGATAAGAAATTAGCGATGAGCAAGCTACATTTTCGCGATCATAAATAGAAGCATGTCTATTATGTAATAACAACGTCATTCAAAGACGTGTTTCTGTTCGTGGCTGCGAAAACTGGACCCTATTTGGAGACCTGCAGAATACAGATCTGTGCATAGACAATCATACTCGAAAATACGCAGTCAGACGAACTTCGTATACGAAGCACTTACAAACTGCGTACGCAGCGCGTACGCGATCTCCATACTTACCACTTTTCGAACCTTCATTGCGCTAGTGTAAATGTAGTGGATTCGGTAGGTCTTCATGAAAAGGGCGCCGAAAGCTAACGAGAGGCCAATGCACAGTGCGGCAGACGACAACTGCATGGTGTAAGAAATCACAAGAAAAGTTCATCATATTGCCTTTTAAAAACTGTTTGTTCACCCGAAAAGGGGCTTAATGGAGTTTTTAAGATAAAGTTTGCATAGCACATCAAGTTTTTTAAATTGAATGTAAATTGTATAATTTGCAATCACACAGAATTTGACTTAATGAGTTGACAAGAAAAAAACTTGTTGTAGCATTAGTATATAAATAAGGGATTTTTTTTTCATTTTTTGGTTACCTGGCAGTATATTCTCCCATTAAAGTCTCCTTTCTTGACCTCCATCTTAAGGGCAAAGAGAAAAGTGGATGCGTACAGCAGCACACTGCCCAGAGCGATCATGTTGTTCAGTTGCGGGCTGGAGATCTTTATTGCACTGTATGCAGTACACGGAAATGGACGGGAAAAAAGAAAGAAAAACAAACTAGAGTGGCGGTATGTGTGCTGCTTGAAATGAGTAGCTTGAGTTGTATTTCGTGGCCCGGAACGTTGCACGTTATTAAAAAACGGCAAACGCCGTAATCTATATGCTGAGACATGTGTTTTGTTTCGTGCTGTTTGTTGTACAATTTGTTATGTAAGTTCAAGTTTGGGGGAAAAAGGGTAATTATTTGGTTGGTCTATAAGATGTTAAATGGATATGATTTGCCCATACACGACACGGTATAAGTTATTATTGAAGGGATAAAGTATTTTGATTTTGATTTTCAAGACTTTTTTGCGGGGTATAATAGGGCCTACATAAATATAGAAAATCTCGGCTATTTTTTTTGCTATAAAATCAGGAAATATCTTTAAACAAAATTGGGCACATTCAAAAGAAATGTATGTAAAATGCATGACCCGAATCATACAAAAAGTATTACAACGTTCTCGGTGTAATTTTCTGCTTGTATGGAGGAAAAATATAATTTCCACTTATATAACTTGGCAAATACTAGAAATACATGTAGACAATCATTTTGCACCGTTTGCCATAACAGCTAGGCCTATAGGGGCAAGTTTTCATATTTCAACGATGTGACAAATCACAATATTGCCTACTCGTGCATGACACACGGTGACAATATGACTGCCCCATGTCATGGCCAACGTGCAAATAAAGAGTCTATAAAAAATAAAAGAAGTAAAGCCAATTAGCTGATGTACATGTATTTAGCGAAGGTCACGATTTCTAATCATTTTAAGAGATGCTGAGTCGAAAGGTGCATTCTCTATGCGTGTTTATTCCAATTGCATCAAGTACACAATCGGCCTTTTCCCCTTCGTTCCATGATTATTTTTGCCGTGAACACTCGATCTGGTTCCGGTCTGAGTTCGCGAATCGTCAGGGATGATATACGCTAGAGCAATTAATGCTGACCGGTACTCGAGTGAAGGCTTCGTTGGGGCGATGGACGCTCCTGGCCCCATTAGACTTCGTGAAGCCACGGTCTATCCTAATTGCAAATGGAATTTGAATTGCAATCAGCAAACAAATGTTTTGAATTGCAATCAGCAAACAAATGTTTTGAATTTCAATCAGCAAACAAATATTTTTAATAGCGGCTGGTGGAAATTTAAGTTTTGCGTGTAACATTTCCATAATGGCAGGCGCCCCGAATTCTTTACTTTCGAATGAAGGTGCAGTTTAGAAAGTCGCATACTACGCTATTGTTGCTACGTGGTGCAAGTCAATGTTTAGCAACCAACAGTCTAGGCCTATAGTTACTTGATGTCGTTCTCCCCTAGTGAACACGGTGTTGATTCTGTACTTAACATCTGCCACGTGCACCACGTAGCAACAAACATTTAGTCTGGTAAAGTGGATACTAAATGTGCACGTGAAAGGACGTATACGTTAGTACACCAGACGCTGTTACAAATATTTGCTTCCTCTTTACCAGGTGTTCTGCCCTTCACACAGAAAGTGCACCCTGGAAGTTAAGCCAAGCGTTAAATATAACGCGCAAACCAAACAAATTAACAAGAAAAAAAACCCCACTGTTCGGCTTAAAGTGCACGGCGTTCCTTGACCTTGAGAAATGATGACTTAAAGCCTTACGAATCTGATGGTTGGAGCAGAGAATCGATATCATTATCGATTATTCGGACTCGTGTGGTCGCTCGAGCATTACGATTTTCCTATTAAATTTATCGCTTAATCGCGCAGAAGCCTTTACAAGTTTGTGGAATCGATTCTTATGAATCTATGATGAGCTTCATTAAACTAATCGTGTAGCCGGTCTCTTTATAATGGTCTCGTGTCCACAACCGCGTGATGTGAATGAAATCGTTTAAAAGTTGATTAGTCATTTTTCTTTCTGCTGAGTGCTGCGGTATATTGTCAAACAGCGAACGCGTGGAATCGATTACTTGGAGATCGATACTGAAGCTTGACATGTGCTGCACTTTTTGTTATACAAGATTACAGTGCAAGAAAGTTCAGCGGGGATTGAGTAGATTATTGAGAAATAATTAAATTATAAAGCCGTTACTTCATGCAGCAACTACATGGTTTCTCCTTCAGCGGGTATTCAGTTGAAATAAGCCGGGCTCGGAGTTGACAATTTCACAATGATATTCAATAATCTTTGTGGCAAAAACACTCACTGAGCTGCGTTGTTCTCAAACCCTTACAAAGAGACGAACAGTTATTTGTTTGATATAAAATAAGTACACGCCAACACAAAATACTTGCGGTGTGCGGATGCGGATTGTGCACGCTACACTGTAAACATAGGCAAATGAATCGTTGGGGATAATAGGGCGACTTGCCCAACATTGGGTAGATTAGCTTGGAGATGTTTGCAAAGTTGGTTAAAGCGAGCTATGTTTGCGAATTTATTGGTGAATTCCTTTCACCCAGTTGTTGAGATACCGTTTTATTGGACAGGTACTGGGTAGATTGTTGTACCCATCAAGTGTGTTTTGCATGTTAACCAACTATTGGTTGAGCTGACTATTTGCTCAACGTTGGGCAAAATGTTAGGCAAATATTTACCCAATTTTGTTACAGTGTATGTGCATTAAAAATGTATGAAACACAAAATACATATAGTTGATGCTGATTTGTTAGGTATACATCATTTGTATAGTGACCCCAATTTGTTTTCACGAGTTGACAAGAAAAACCTTACTAAAAATGTTAATCATGTTTATAACAATGGTACCAAACACCACTTGCTTTTATTTCAGTCCAAAATGGTATTTTTTTGTGAAAAATTAACAACTGAAGGTCGTTTAAAAAAGGCTTTTGAAAACGACTTTTAAACCATTCAACTCAACACAAAAGCCACGAAAGGATTTTTCAGGTTTTCTATAGAGTATTACTGCATAGGCCTATTTGCAGTTTTCTCGACATAGGCTTTCAATTATCAGTGGAAATCACGCTGCTTTTAACAGTTTACCAATCATGTATTAGTCTTGGCCCAAGACTACTCTAGTCGATATTGGTTTGTGTACGCGTTGGCCATATAGTGCGCCCTCTTGCAGCACTAACGGACCAGTCTTTGCTGACTAGAGTAGTCTTGGGAACTTCTCCCGGAAGGTTTAACTTTTTCTTTGTTTTTGCCTAGGCTTTCCTAGGGAACCAATCAGCGAGTGACCCAAATACAGCAGAGCGTGGGAATGCAGCGAGTGACCCAAATACAGCGCGTCGACCGCAGAGCGTGACCCAAATACACGGCGTGCACGCGCTTCGAATGGTTTGAAAAATATAAGGCGGCTTACAAGAATCATCGAACATGACCGTTTTATCGTTGCTAATATTTTCGGTGGCATAAGTTTCTTGGCAAATGTTTGCGAATATATTTACAAACATGTTTGCAAAGGCGTATGACATCGCAAAATACATTTGTTAATGAAGATAATTGCGACATTGCAAATATTTGCAAAGATATCTGTGATATGCCATGTCCCTTGTGTGCCATCATAAAACCCTCTGCAGCTATTTACATAAAACGGTACCGCCCCAATGCTGAACTTCCGGGAGAAGTTCCCAAGACTACTCTAGTCAGCAAAGACTGGTCCGTTAGTGCTGCAAGAGGGCGCACTATATGGCCAACGCGTACACAAACCAATATCGACTAGAGTAGTCTTGGGCCAAGACTAATCATGTATATATACTACATTTAAGAGTCGAGAATTATGTGGATCAGGTTAGTGGGCCCAGGGTTCGAATCCTGTCCGGGGCAATATGTTGATTGGGTTTTTATAGTTTCTTGTAAGACTTGATTCTATGGTTTTTTTTCAACATGTAAACCCAGGTCCTTAATTGGTTTATATGGCCAATTGCTCTGCCAACTGAGCTATCTGCAGTATGGGCATCCCGCCGGAGCACCACAACAATCTCATGTTTCCATCTCTTTTTCCAACAATGCAGTGGGGCAAATCTATGCCAACCAATTGGCTACACTGATGGCCTATCCATAGGGGGTGGGGGGTGGGGGGGGGGGGGGGGGGGGGGGGGGGGGGGGGGGGGGGTGCAAATCCATGCCAACTCATTCACTACAGAGGTCATTATTATATAGATAAGGTATATAAACTCCTCAAAAAAAGTTCGGAAAGTCAAGTTTGACTGACGATTTCTCTCTTGTTACTAAATCATTTCCCTTGAGTTTGGTATCATTGGAAAGCCCTGTTATTCCTCTTTACAGTGATGTGTCATTTGTTATGATTAATCAATTGGGGGATGTGCAGTATAGCGGAATACAGGGGTGGGTGGGAAGTGAAATGTCACAAAATTCACTGCTATTGTCATGCAGTGCATTCCCCTTTTGCTTGGAGGATGGGAATGTGTCAATGCACTTTTTGACAATAGCAATGCATTTTGTGACATTTCACTTTACACCCGCCCCCGTATTCAGCTGTGCTGCACATCCCCCAGTTGCTTAATCATAACAAATGACACATCATCGTAAAGAGGAATAGCAGAGCTTTCCAATGATATAAAATTCAAGGAAAATTATTTTGCAACAAGAGAGAAATCGAAATTACTTTCCGAACTTTTTTGAGGAGTTTATATAGATGACAGGATTGATAATTAAAGGATAAATTTAGAAACACGAGAAAATTGCAGTGCCCCGACTGGGATTCGAACCCAGGTCCTTGGCTTTAATACATGGCCAATTGCTCTACCAACTGAGCTATCTGGGCATGTCTTCCCCATCTTCACTTGAATACCAATTCGGTAATTGGCGTCAATGTTGTCGACTTGGTAAATGAAATAAATAAATAGAGGAAAATTAATATGACAGTCGCCGGTCTTCGGAACTGTCATCAAATATAATGGATTCCTTGATGTCAGTTTTCGTTTGTAATCAAATTGTTACATGATGTAGTCTCATAATTTACACTGACAGCGGAGATTTGTCATTCATTACAAGAATTAACGAGTGAGATTTTCAGTCGATGGTGTCCTTCAGAAATATAAATTTCCTTCCGTTCAGTGGATGCTTCATACACATTCTTTGATCTCATAAAGGAGGGTTCTTAGGACCTAAATGGAGAGAAATTGTTTGCAGAGGGTTGCTTAGTTCTCCAAGATATCACCAGCATTGCAAAGTTTATTTTAAAATTATTGTATATGGATTTGTTGTTTTCAAACCATATGAAATTTTGCTGTTTCCGACAAATAATATTCTGTTAATTTTAACAGAAATTAATTGACACGCGAGAGGCTCATTTGAAAATTAAAGCATTATACACATGGCATTTGGGACCTAAGATGGATGGCCACTATAAACAGGTGGCCTTTTTATAAAGGTTGCATTAGCATTATACACATGGCATTTTGGACCAAAGATGGGTGGCCACTATAAACAAGTGGCCTCTTTATCAAGGTGGCCCTTTTAGCAGGTTTACCGTATACCCCCAAATTCCTGCAACTAATTTTGTTTTAACACCTTTTAAGCAAAAGGTTTCAGACGCAACTGGGACGCCAAACATTTTTGGACTCTTCATTTCAGGAATGACCAATGTCCGAATGCATTAAAATACTTTGAAACATCAGCGCTTTTACCCATACCCGTATGCAACTACTAAAGTGAAAACGTCACCTTTTGCGTGTTGCCTCAGTTATGGGTCTGCACTAAACCAGTGAACTGTTTCCCTCTACCTTAGCATTGGACGTTTCAGATTACCAGCGACCCAGTCACCCTGGCAAGTGACGTCATACTTTAGTAGTATTACAAACAAATTTTACCTATACCCCGATACTTATGCAAAACTTGACACAGATGAAACGGAAAATGCCCCAAAATAACAAGAGAAGAAAACTAGAAATACCTTCGGTTTTTGAAGTACGTATTGAAGCTGAGAAAAACCAAGGAGAGCGCTATTCCAAGACCCGAAAGGATAAACACTACGATTTTAATGCTGTCATCAATTTTAAGGTATGTCTTTCTGAGTGTTGGACCATCCACGGGCCGAAAATTGTCTGGAAAAAAAGAAAGAAAAGGTGTTTCGTCCCAAGAAAATGTGGTAGGCCCTATAAATACAATACACATTTGCCACTAATTTTTCCTAATATAACATAATACCAAAGAAAGTGTTAATTTAGTTAGGAAACATTGTTTTAGTAGAAGTGAGAAAATCTCTAGTTTTTCTTTGAAAACACCGAGTATTTTTATGTCATGCCTCATAGACTTAGTGCATGACGTCTCAACTGGCGAACGTGTATGGTATTGTGGCAGTCCGCAAGGAATCAGAAACAACAGTGATCATGTCTTTAATCATTCATCTTCATCCGCCATGTCATTCCTTCACAATCAAGAGCCCCCTAATTTTAGACAATCTAACAATCGAAGGGAAACTCTCTCTAGAAAGTCAGCGCCCGGCGCGGCGGCCGGCGCCACTCAAACTCCCGTGGCTAGCCTGAACGCCACTATGGGGGCGTTCGAGATGCTTACCTCGTGTAACACGGGGTTTACACCGGGGGAAGCCCCCAGAAGATGCAAAACGAACGACACAGGGTCTCGCTTTGAATTCTGGGAACACGTGGTCAAATGTTGTACGGGTGGAGCTTTATAAACGCCGTTATCGTTTGACTCAGGATGAAAAATGAAGCCGGCGCCACGCACAAATAGTTGCCCTAAAGTACCCAAAAAAACTTCTTCAATGCCCAGAGACATCTACTGATTCAGCAAAATGTATTTACAGCCCTATTCCCTCCTATTTTGTGTCATAAATAAGTGTTTTTCTTCGTACTCACGTCGCGATTCCAAACTGTCCGCCATGTTTTACTACTCGCGGTTACTAGGTGACGTCATTACACCTTGCTTTACACCACAGACCCAGCCGCGAGCTCGGGCAGTGGTGGCTGCCACCGGGGCAGACTCGTGTATCACGTGATGGCTAAAAGAACGCTCCGGTGTAAGTTGGTGTTACCCGGTGTAAGCATCTCGAACGCCCCTTATATAAACTTCCAGGCCCTATAGACTAAGCACATTTCTCTTTACCATACAACAGTGCCTAAACTTGATCGACCAATCAGACAACAGGATTCCCGACTTGTAATGTGCGAGTGACTCAATACATGTGATTAAAACATACAGTTGGTTTTGTGCTTAAAACATACAGTTGGTGCCTAGGGCTATATACATGTAGTTATTGTTCCGTCACAGTATTCTTTCCGAAAATGTTGCACGGTCAAACTTATCAGACCTCAGCCGACTATATTTTTAGGACGTATACTCCACTATTAAAATAAAAGTCAGATTTTCTGGTATTTTTATAATGTGACTCGCTACCCCAAAACCAGTAATTATGGATACATTTTTGAGAACAAAAAAATGGGCTCTCCTAAAGGGGCATTAAAAAAGGTTTTCCATAATTATGTATAAGTTTGGGTGATGTGACGAAATTTAGCTAACAAGTCGACGAAAGAATTCTGATTGTTTTTACCCTTTTTGTTTCGGAAAAATTTTGTCATGAAATATGCTACAGCAGGTTTAAAGGTATTTACGGTAGATTGTTTTAAATCGCCCCACCGAGACTGAAACATTTTTTTTTTTCTGTAGCTTTTAACGCAAAAATCCGATTATACTTGCCTTTCCAGACGAACTCAGCTATCGTTTTGACGTTCTTAGTGGAATAATCGTAGGTAAAAATCTGCTTTATCAGTCCCGCTGCAAAAAAAGATCAAATTCCGTAAACAAGTAAAATTTGATGCTTTTTTTCTGGTAAAAAATACAGAATTCATTAGAATATTTTTAAAGGTTTTGCGAATTAAATTAAACCTTTTTAGGTTGAGAGTAATATATCTGTTTGTTATTTCTTACAATAACGCATTTCAGGTCTGCCGATAGTGAAATTCGTTTGATATGATTTCTGATTTCTAGAACTTATTCCAAGGGTAAAGCGCCCTCCAGCGTCAGGGAGTCTACATGCAGAAGGGGTAGAGCGCCCTCCAGTGTTAGGGACTCGTTAGTGTCTCACCACCCTCACCCTGTATTTGCTGTACCACTGCGTCGCTTTCTCGTGCGCCGTACTCGTCAAATGCAACTCGTCCCTGGATCGGAAGAAAACGAGAAATTATACGACAAATTCCATCTAACGACAAAAATAATTAGCAAACGATTTTGAGGGAAAACAATCTGTTTGTTTACTTTTCGAAAAAGGAAATGAACTTTCTATTATAAACATGACGAGAAGGATATTAAATTAATAAGATGGCACCAAAAACAAAACGGTTTAAAAATAGTGACAGATCGTGACTCGACGGCACGTTGTCAAACAAATAACTGAGGCGGATTTAAAAGATTTGTGATCGCTAATTCCTGTATGCGTGGCAGAAAAACTTAGTTTTTGGCATTGACGGTTTTTATTAAGCATTTTTAAAACGCACCACTGACAAATCAGGTTTTCGTTGACGGACCTGTTATTTAAAGTGTTGCGAGGTTTACTTTTGGAGTTCGGTTCTCAGCAAGATGTTCAGCAAATTTGTTCAGCAAGCCTTCTAACAGCAATGTTTTTTTGAAATCCGCTTGAGGATATAAAGCGTTGTAGGCAGTTCATATTTGTTTTTGAGTTAACGCCACGGCATTTCGTACGGTTATATTAGCGTTAAGCCATCCGGCTAGAATATATCCATCGAAGGGCGATATTTACGAAACAGGCAAAAAAAATGTTAACCATATACAATGGCTTCATGTGAGTCCAACGTGGCCGGTGTTTTAGTCCATTAGTGCCGCGTGTGATTTCTCAAGTGCGCTCTTAGTGGCCGCAGAACCTTGATCCGTACAATTTGAAGTGTCACGTGAAGCACTTTAGGCTTTAAAACAGGCCGCTTTCCACCATTTACAAGGATTTATTTGTAAGGGGCTTTTCAACCTTTTAAGAAATAATTGTCCGTGTTTTGAGTATTTTACACTAATGTCACAGTAAACTTGTGCAGCTGAGTGCATAGTTAAGAACTGCCAGAGGAACTAATCAAATATAAAACGTTGTACTTAATTTAGAGGAGAAAACAGAATATTAGAAATCGCTTTATATAAGATCTTTGAATTCAGACACCCAGTTGGGAAGTCGTGGGTTCGATTCCCACATGAGAACCTTAATGTAAAACACTGTTCATGTAATGACACTTTTTTCCACCATAGTAATTATATAGTACACATGAAGCTAGCTAAGCAGATTTTGTATTCGTGAATTATCATTCAACTATTTTACTTAATTATATGTTTTATTTAATATATCTTATACATGGGATTGGCAAATGCATAATTTATATGTGGATAGCTCAGTTGGTAGAACACTGGTACTCTTAAACGGAATGTGTTTCAAATCACAAATCGATCAAATTCCATGCCATTGCCCAAGGTATGACAAACACTGTTCCTCAATGTATATTTGCATGGAGACACAAAGTCAGTCTTGTGTGGGCAATAATCGGATTTAATTTTTGCACATCACGATTCATTTTAGGCTAAGAAAGAAACATTAACTCCGCACTCGCTTTTTGCTTGCCCAAGTTCAATACATCTCTATTTTATAATTGTCTAGTAGCAGGCGATCTTTGAAACCTACATCTGATTAAAACCAGACGGACAATTTAATCAGCATTTATCCATTCTCCCCCTGTTTGTGACAAGATAGAGAAAGCACTTTTCTTTTTTAGAAATAGGTCAGCAAATATGTGCCTTTCAAGTTGATTTCGACTGAAATAATAAAGTGCGTGGTCAAAATATTTAGCTTACGTATCGAATAGCTGCCGTCTTGTTTGGAAACCTTTTTATGCAAGCACAACATGTAAAACCATTATAAACAACGAAACTGGCCTACAATATGGCAGCTAGTATTAGATAATTATATGATCTAGCCCAGAAAATCCCACATAAATACTTTGGAATTATATCATGATAATTTTAAATGATATATACCAATTAATAATTAAATCAATAGAGGATTCGTTTTAAGTGAACATAAAAAAGTTACCTACCATGGCGAAATAAGGAATGTCCACAGAATGGCAAAATTCACGAAAACGGCGCCTGAAGTATACATACAGTATGTGAAAAAAAAATCTAAATCGATTCTGGGAGTTTACATTTTGACCTCCTATAACAGACGTTGAATATTCACAAATTATACCCCCACTTACCGTAAGTCCGATGAAGTCCACCGAGTGTGTCTTCTCGAGGAAGAGCCGGGCCATCTGGGCGTCGTTATAGGTGAAGTCCTCCAGTCGCCGCGGTGGATCCATCGCGGCCAGCGGCTCGATCGAGGCGTTCAGGGCCAGAGCTATGGTCACGATTTGGTCGTAGCCGTACGAATCACAGGCCCCGGCCGATTTTAACTGCTCCTGGAGATCTTCGTAGAACGATAGGTGTTTTGCCTTTGGGCTCTTTTTTAAGAGGTAAAAGAAAATTAAGGGTTCACTGTAAAAATTACCGCAATTTTACGCTATTCCCATATATGGCAGTTCGGCCACACGTATAAAATGTCAATTATCTGACAACAAGAACTGGGCTGCGTTCCAAACACGCGAACATTTGTTAACGTTGGCGCCAACGTTTTGCTCAATGTGGAACGGATTGTTTGCCAAAATGGCCAAAATACATTGTCAAGATGGCGGCGCCCATGCACAGTCCTAGCGGTCGCATTGACGTTGTAATGTGGCTCTCTGCTGCTTACCAAATTTTTGAGGAAATGTGACACGTTGCCATTGATTGTGTATCGCCAGCGATAAGGGAGAAAACTAAGAAAGGTGCAATTTATTTGATATTTTCAAAACTGCAAACCATCGTCTGTCATCTTTCATGTCGCGTGTGCCATTTTGAAATGACTCGCAAACATCGCGAACAACTTAAAAGTTTGTTGGCTAACGTTGGCGAACGTTGGTGGCGCACAATACGTTCCACTCGAAATTGTTGGCCAACGTTGCCAACGTTTGCAAACGTTCGCATATGTAGAACGCAGCCCGGGCTGCCCAGTTTAGGATTAGTCAACAGGCAGCCATTCCTTGTTGAGGGATAGCCTTGCTGCACCAAAAATGACATAACTTGACTCATGTTGATGCAATAACAAATATTTTTCATGTAAGAAGATTCCCTATCGGAATCTGGGGAAACATATAGATTTTGAGGTTGCCAAGTCTGACCTGGACATTTAAAAATGGCTTATCGAGTCTTTGCAGCAAATGTATTTAAAGTACAACTGTAAATACGTTGGCGATATTTTTTGGGGAAATGGACTGTCTAACCATGAGTAATTCATGAAGAATGAAAGAAGCACAACGTACCACGCCGTTGAAGTTGATT
Organism: Henricia sp. BOLD:AAB3569; assembly: GCA_037783545.1. Classification (NCBI taxonomy): domain Eukaryota; kingdom Metazoa; phylum Echinodermata; class Asteroidea; order Spinulosida; family Echinasteridae; genus Henricia; species Henricia sp. BOLD:AAB3569. The sequence continues at coordinate 417,599 of JBBELK010000007.1, forward strand.
TTTGACATGTCTTTCTGAATCTCAAAGCCTCTCATGCTTAGGGAGCCCCAGGCAACTTGTTCAACCTCCTGCACGGTGCAGAGGCCTTCTAATTTTTTGGTCTCAAGAACCCACCAGTTACCGGGGCTATACCACCCAAGCAAAATCCACACGTACTTGGGTCCGTAGTAGCCTTTACGGTACGCCTGTCAAGAAAGGAAATGTGTAGGTCATTTGGAGGTATCTCATTGGTAGGGTGGTGTGCAAGCGCACTGTGCGTGCGCGTTGTGCGTGCGCGTTGTGCGTGAGCGTTGTGCGTGAGCGTTGTGCGTGCGTGAGCGTTGTGCGTGCGCGCGTTGTGCGTGAGCGTTGTGCGTGCGCGTGAGCGTTGTGCGAGCGCGCTATGTGAGCGCGTTGTGCGTGCGCATTGTGTGAGCGCGTTAAGTGTGCGCGCTGTCTAAGCGCGCGGTGTGCAAGCGCGCGTTATGTGAGCGCGATGTGTCAGCAATGCGTTCCTGCGTACAAGTCCTTCGTGCATTCCTCTGGCAAACGGGACGAAAACGTTGTTCGCAAGAACTAATTCTTTGTCAAATCTTCGGACAAAATGCCGTCGCCGTACTGCAACGCATCATATGCCATTCGTTTTAAAGTTTGTATCCATTCTTCATTGCATTTGTTTAGCACAACATATTATGTTTCATATACTCCTTTAAACTAAAGGATCGAACTTGGTCGGCTCACCTCACAAAATACTCGCGTTGCCATCTCTTGGTAGTAGAAACCAAAGATAATCCTCGCGTCGTGCTTCTGTAAACGCATAAACAAATGTGTGTTATAGAAATAATAACATGGACTATACAAGGTCAAATATGACACATTTTGTTCCCGCCATTCAACTAACTGCATGCAATTAAACGTACTTGCAAAATCTAAATAATGAAGAAATCCCGTTGGTATACCAATGCACGTGCTCGTGTCACATTTGCGTCGTGTCTACACATAAACACGTGTTGATAATTGCGCGCGTGACTTTATTAGTCCAGTCAATTTACGATTTGACCTAGAACTAATTGCAATAGAAATAATTATAACATGAATCTAGGCCACAACATATGACAAATCTAATTGTTTGTTTTAAGTGGAAAGGTGTTTTTGAAGCAGTTTTTTAAGAAAAAAATTAAGAATTAATAATTAGTCTGGTAACGTTCCTCAGTCATGGATGCGTAGTAATACGACCACTTGCGAGCAGACGACGACGTCTCAGAAACTAGTCTGGTACCGTACTTTAACCTACATGTTTTACAATACTAGGTGCATGGTAATCACGACCACTTGCAAGCAGACGGCAGTGTCTAAATCAGGTGCTCGCTTAAGGAACGCTCTTATTTCTATGAGGATGGTCGAATTTGTTGATTTCTTTTTGTAATAAGCACATTGATAATACAAGAAGTACATGTGTTTTAACCAACAAAAAAAAGTGAAAAATCTAAGATATATTTTCCTTTTGTTGTTTTTGGCATGGACCTTATTATCAACTCCATATTATATATATTTTTTTATACAACATTGTGCTATTTTATAGACACATCAAGCAAAAATTAACAATTATTACAAACCAATTTACAAGAAGGAATAACATATGGTAGGGCAGTTGTTTGACCACTAACTAAACTCCTCAAAAAAAGTTCGGAAAGTCAAGTTTGACTGACGATTTCTCTCTTGTTGCAAAATAATTTTCCGTCTGCTACGAGTAGTCGTGTTTCCCGAATATTGTTACATAGTGTGCACGGATTCCTGATAGGTAACAGACGAAATAGCGCCCTCAATGTAATGATTAAAAAGCGTGAAAAAAATCACATTTCCACTCATTATAAAATATTAAATTTTCAGTATGTTAATTAGTGATTTTGTATACACCAGTCAGTGTTGGAATGCATTATATTGCAATTAGTTCTAGGTTAGGCACAATTTGACCGGACTATTATGTGCAATTGGTGTAGTATATATGTATAATGTTTAACAAACAAAGAGGTGTCTGTATTTTACCTGAAGATTTTCAATATTTGAACTGGGATCGTCTCCCGTTATGGCTTCTAGAGTAATCGTTGTTACGCCGTTTTCTTTCAACAATTTGTCCAGGTCCTCCACTTCCTGAAAGAGAGAATATGATTGGCTATAGGTCCTGTCAATCACTGGTTTTTGACACCATACGTTTAGGTGGAACCGCCTCTTCGTTGGTAACACATTTTCATGGCCGTGCAATCTGTCATGAGCAAGCTGTCTATTGAATCTAATTTAAAAGCTTTGTTAATTCTGTAGGTCGTGGGTTCGAATCCGGATCGGCCCACGTCCAAGGCACTTTGCCATGAATTGCCTCTCTCCACCGAGAAGAATATGGGTACCTGTGAGGGCAGTGAAAGCTGGTGTGTTTGAATTCCTGTGCGTATTAGCTGCATGGGGATGCAGGGTCCCAAGTCAGTTGAGAAGGATTAAGGAACGATATTACTGAGCCCAATGACCAGGGGTAATAATGTAACAGCACCTTGAGCATCCTTGGGATGGATATGTGCGCGATAAATATGTCTATTATATTATTAAAGGAGCGTGTTAAGATTTTTCCAAAAAATGAATTTTATTTTAACCAAACAATCATATGAAATACCTCCTTAAAATACTGTCCATGGGATGAAAACAGGAAATTTGCAATATCTAAATTGGATGTCAGTGGAAGGTAGGCGTAATTACTGCACTGCTTTATGGAACCAAATAATAGTTTACTAAACTTCGGTATATTTTTGATAATATCCCTGGAAATATACGGATTGAGGGCGCGAAATTTCAGAATGGTAATGAGAAAAATATAACACATGATATGGTATCAAAATCTCAACACCCATTGGGAAAAATGTGGGGGTCAAAAATGTGATATGAACACGTTCCTTAAACGCATCTACATTTCTTTTATTAGCTTTTGCCTCACATTTCCCTATTTTAAAGAAAAAATATTTCTCACCGCACGGAAGAGGTTATAATTCTGGAAGATGATGGCGGCGCGTTTCCAGCCCATCTGCCTCATGAGCTCAATCCGTGCCGGGTTGAACACACCAGAGCTGGGGTAGATCTGTACCGTTAAGGGGTACTTCTCCAGATGGCGTTCGTCTGATACGAATTGGGCGATACCCACCTAGGAAACAAAACCAGGGGTTAATTTCATAAAGTTTCATAAAGCAGACAATTTTGATTTATAAAAATGGGTTAATAGTCAAAATTGTATGTCAACTATAGCGGAACACCAGTCAATTGTAATCCACATCACTTTTTTTCTGCTAAACAGCTTTATGAAATTGGCCCCGTACATGATGTTTATTGGGACATTTATTGGCAACCTTGGCGGCAGCAGACATTTGTAGAGTTCATTCATTGACTCAAACAGAATGTTATCGGGTGAACGCTTATATCCAATCCATTGTATATATAGATCAGTGATTTGAACGTGCAGTAGAATCAATACCGTGTTCACCGTAGGAGAGAATGGCATAAAGCAACCAGACTGTTGATTGCAAGGCAGTGGCTTGCACCACGTAGAAACAACAGCGTAGCATGTGACTTTCGAAATTGCATCTGCATTTGAATGGGAAGAATTTGGGGCGGGCGATTATTTTATTCAGGTAGACGCTTATATCCAATCCATTGTATATATAGATCAGTGATTTGGACCGTATTTTATTGGCAGCCTTTCAACTTTTGGTTCCAGCAGACATTTGTAGAATTCTTTCACTGATCTATACAATGGACTATCAGCCACTCTCTGAATGAGTCAACTGTTCGCCATCTTACTCCAGGAAAGGCAACGTCTTGCCTGGACTGGTAAGGCTGCATCCGAATTACTGGCTCTGGCTGTGGCTTTGGTTGTTGCCATGCTGTGCCTACGGGCGGACATTGGCAGTCCTTAGCAACAGCATAACAACAGCCACAGCCAAAGCCAGTGAAGTCGGATTCAGCCTTATACTATTTTCACATGTGTGAAGTGGAATGCAAGCGATCGAATGGGCTGGGGAGCCGTCTAGACAAAGCATTGCCTTGCCTGGAGTAAGATGGCCGAGCGATGCATTGCATCAGTTCTCGTATAGACACCTATATAACCGTACCTCCTATAAATTGTACAGAGCAATTATTCGGACCGTATTTAAATTTATTGGCAACCTTGGAACTCTTGGTGGCAGCAGAGGCCTTTTATAGGGGTGCGTTCGTTAAGATTCCCCGGGTCACTCGTGTCAGCCCAGGGGCGAACTGTACATTTCTAACGTAACTCTTAGTTCAACCAATGAACAGGTTCTACTGCCGACGACCAAAACTGGCCATTGGTCGAATCCGTGGTTACGTCAGAAACATGATTCTGGTTATGAACGCGAAAATAGACCTCTGGTCACTTGTCACTTTTCGTTATCCGTATACACGGGTCGACGGAAACTGATTTAGCCGGGCGCAGTGGCTTGTAAGTCAATTCTAGTCACTTAGCCGAATAATCCGGAAGCAGGCTTACTTTAAGCACATATACACCGACTCAAATTTCAAATGCCGTAAGCCAGTGTGTCTAATACTTAATAACTTGAGAGTTTTATACCTCAACTGGTGAACCTTTCGTCTTTGTTGTCTATAATACCAAACCAAATGTCAGCACAATATAATTGAGTTGAGTGAAAACTGTTTTTTTTTCGCAACAAAAGTAACGCAAATTTTCTTTAGAGATAGGTTTAATCAACATTTCCTGTCTTAATCAAAAGTTCAAAATTTCTTTTCTCAGAGTACACTCTAAAAACAGATTGGTTAATTCAACCAATGTGGTTGGTAGATATGTGTCCAACCAATATATTGGTTAAAATAACCAATAATATATTGGTTAAAATAACCAATAATATATTGGTTAAAATAAGCCCGGGTGAATAGATTCGATACAGATGTAGACAAAATTTGTCCATGAGTTTGGGAAATCTGGATGCAGTGAAAAACAAATTGGCTCCACCAGGACTCGAACCGCGGACCTTCTGCTTAACGTGCAGACGCCCTATATACCAATTGAGCTATGAAGCCAACTGGTGGTCTCGAATCACATCTGTACCGAATTTCTTTTCTTATTATAGGTTAACATCGAAATGTTCACTTATTAGCTGTGTCACTCATGACTGCAAATAAAGCTTCTGTGTATAGAAAATTCCCACACTTTATTTGACTGCGTTTTTCAGTCGACAACAAATAGTACGGTAGAGAAATATATGGCGTTTCTATTGATGCTCGGTACATAAGGGAATGTGGTTTTGCTTCGCAGATTTGCGTGGATTTCCTTAGGGTATTGTAACGTCGCTTCGCAGAGTAGAAATTCCCTGAGACCTTAGGATGCGGCTAATATTGAGTAGCAGATTGGCATTGTATGTTATATCCTTTAAAACCATGCCTTACAATGATTACGTATTTTTTTTGAATAAAAAAAAAATCAATATATGATCTATTTTTGTTTATTCCTTATTACTTTGGAGAGTTCGATGAACACAGATAATATATTACATTCTATTTGAGACCACCCCACATTCACAATAAAATTATACTGAACCCTCAAACAGGTGACTTTTACAAATGTGATGCTGTTATGAAAGGCAATAAAAAAATACTTTGGCCGAGTTGACCATACATTTTTTGTAGCAATTGATCTGCTAGATGTTTTGGGACAATTCACTTTGGTCAAGTCACTACTTGAAACAGATATAATTTCGGATCCATTTAGCACAAATAGCCATTACCGCGAGGCCCGAGCGTGTTTTCCAGTTCTCTTGACCGTTAAAAGTCACGACCTTACCCGCGGTCGTTTATCGTTGTTCCCGCTATAGAGAAAACTCTTCTCGGTACTTCCGGTTGATATCCATGCAGTTAGAAGTATGATCGTACTTTGGCCTGGAGCAGAGCGCGTTATTAATCGCAAAAATATACGTGTTTTGGATATTGGGTCCATTTTGCGCGGAGCTGCTGCAAATTTGAAGCGAATTATGAGTTAGTTTCAAAACTAGTGTGAACATGGGTTAATTTCAAACCCCATTTTCGGCCGAGATGAACTCAAAAGATCGGTGCGTACAATTTGTAAAATTCAGTACAATACCGCGGTATCCTATAACGAGGAAAATTGTTTAGACGTCAAATGGGTTAGCGCTGTTCTTCAAAATGTTTTCGCGGCCAAGACCAGAAACATGTTTCTGACGCAATCACTGACGCAACCAATGAACAGCTTCGGTTTTTTTACAACCGAAGATGATCATTGGTTAATTCTGTGATGACGTCATGTAAAAACATGTTTCTGACTGCGACCGCCAAACATTCTCTTGGCCGTCGTACTTGACATCCACGGACTCTCTGAGTCACTGAAGCAATGCATAATACATGTTATATTAAGCGAATGTCTCAACAGTCGTTAAAAATTAACCTTCTACGCAATATGACCTAGTTAAACATAAAGTTCATAATTTTAATGGCAAGTCCATTTGGACATTAATATTTACAAATTGCATCGCGGTTACGTGAAAATAATTCCTTGGTCGACAGCTATATGACGTGCACTTTTTTAGTCGGACCAATAACCTTTTCCGACCCAACCATCATTGGCCAACCTAAGCAAGGCATTGTTCTGCCTTTAGCAAGATGGCGGACGGTTATTTTATGCAGGGAGCCACCAATGCAATCCGTTGTATATATAGAACAGTTTATTCCGAATAGAGCCTACATGAAAATAGGCCTATTACGTCATTTTTAGCTAATGTTCGCATGCTCGAAAATAATGACACAGATAATGAAAAAGGACCTAAAAAGAACCGTTAAGGTACCTGTGACCTTGAGAAAGGCACTTAATCACAACTGCTCCATCCTTCAGAAGGGATGTAAAGCATTTGGTCCAGTGTGTTGTGTATAGACCGTATATCGAGTAGCCGCCATTTCGTGGAGCAGTTTCTTTGTTCCTTGAGGATATGCATGGTTAAAGTTGCACATATTGTGCTTCTATTATTGTTGAACGGTTTAAGAAACAAAAGGTGCCCCACGAAATGTCGGCTATTCGATAAGGTCTATTGTACTTGAAAAGATCCCAGAGCATTCTTTCGTGAGAAGTAAGGGGTTTCCCCGGTCTCTGGCCGTCGGCTGTGAATGGCGCCACCCACCTATGTACACTCAACAAACCTGCTATTAAGTATACCTTGATAAAGAGGTCACCTTTCTATAGTGGCCACCAGTCTTGGGTCCCAAATGCCATGTGTATAATGCTAATACAACCTTTATAAAGTGGCCACCTGTTTATAGTGGCCACTATATATAGTTTCTAGCTCCAGCCTACGGCTGTTCCATAAACGCATTAAAAATCAGACCCAACGGCTGTTACCTGTACGAGATTGTATCGTTCCACCACTTGGTTCAGCACTTCGCCAACTCGGGAGTACACGGGGCCCCAGGTCATCAAAAATTGAGGTTTGTTATAGATGAAATCGTACAGGGCAAGCAGGGACGGAGCTATAGTATTGGGGACTTGTATCTGTGGAAAAAAAATGAGCAAAAAATAAACAATGTTAGGTGATTTTCACTTCGAGAACGACATAAAAACGTATGTAAATGCTGATAAATAAATAAAATTGAACAGAATTGAAAATATTAGACTTCAGAATCTTCAGAATTTGTTTATACTGCATGAAAACGCTTGGAGGGGCTTTCTAAACATGCAGGGGAGGGGCTTTCTAAACTTCGATGAGAGTTTTACTTTTTGTCCCCGGACGCTGTGAGAGTTCTAAATATTAGGCATTAAGCGTTGTCTTCCATGGCGCCCGATTTAGTGAGGTACGTGCAGTATAGGATACACTGCAGTACCACAATGAAGAACTAAAGGTGCGTACCAGATCATACTTTTGACACCCCCATTTTCCCCGTGGGTATTGAAATTTTGATACCATATCATATGTCATATTTGTCTTATTACCATTCTGAAATTTCAAGCTCTCAATCCGTATATTTCCCGTGAGGGATATAATTGTAACAATCTACCGAGGTTTAGTAAACTAATCTATCAGGTTACATAAAGCAGTAACTGTGATTACACCAACCTTTTTGCTTCCACATCCAAATTGGAGATTGCGAATTTCCTGTTTTGCTTCCTAGTTTCATACGAATAGTATTTTGGGGAGGTATTTTATATGATTGTCATGTTAGAACGAAATCCATTTTTTCTTTGTAAAAATCTGAACAAGGTATGCACGTACGTTGATATAGCACAGCCGATGGAAAATATAATGTATAACTAACCATGTAATTTCCTAAATATGTTCGGCCCTGATTTCAGAATTGTGACAATAATAATTATGTGATGTGTGAGTGATTACACCCCCGCAGGACACTAATAAAAAGCAAATTGAATTTACGTCGTTTAGAGGACTCATTAAGCGTAAGTTACTGATGTTTTCATTTCGTGAAAGGATATCTAATTTATGGTTAGGTAGCCAATTAAGATACCGGTAATTGGTCGTGCATTATTGGTTTTTTATCACGGTTTGATTACACGAGGCGTCGGTTTTGGCGCGAAACTAAACGGTGATTTGGCGCGAACGAAAATGGCGGCGTTTATTTTGAAATAATATTTGTATACACCTTTTACAAAACAAATACATGTAATGATCGCATAAAAACACAACCATTGTAAATTTAAGATATTTTGGTTCGAAACTCGCCCCGGCTGGGGTACCTGTGCCCTTGAGCAAGGCACTTAATCACACTTGCTCCATCCTTCGGAAGGGATGTAAAGCCGTTGGTGTTAGGTAACGCACTTTAAAGATCCCAGAGCATCCTTTCGTGAAGAGCAAGGGGAGGGATTCCGCGGTGTCTCTTGCCGTTTCTAATTCATTATGGGTTTCTTCACGCTTGCGAGCGACCGTGTAATGGAGGCTTTTGAGGAATCCTTGGTTTCAGTACCAGAGAGAAATAATAATGTCAAATTTTATTGCAAATACGATCACGTATATGCTTCGTCATATTGTCATAGACGGTTGAATTTGCCGTGCAATATCACATCTTCCTAAATTCTTACTCGGAGGGACTTTGGAAAGTTACAAGGCACGCTTATTCTCTTCAAAATAACATTGACAAATTGACATTTCTTTCTCGGATGTTTTCAGATGGTGTATTTGGGCTTCAAGCAACGAACGCCTTAGTCAGTCTTTTGCGTATTTCACAAAGTCACGAATAGCGTCTGGTGCACTGACGTACTTCCTTTCACATGCACACTTAGTATCCACTTGACCAGACTATTTTTTTCTTCCTATGTAGTGCACGCGACAGGTGTGAAGTACAGAATCAATACCGTGTTCATCGTAGGAGAGAATGGCATAAAGCAACCAGACTGTGTGTTGCTAGGCAATGGCATACACAACGCAGCAACAACAGGGTATTATACTAGTATGTGACTTTCTGAACTCACTGCGCCTCCATTTCAAAGTGAAGAATTCGGGGCGGTAGCAAATGTTACACGGCTAGTTTATCCGCTCGCGGTTTTTAAATCTTAATTCAAGACTGACTGACGTGGAATTGTTTTTTTATAGGTCAAGGATGAGAGATTGATTGGGCCGGGGCCACAGGTGGCACACTCGGAGTTCGTCCGTAATTCGAACCGGGGCTTGTACGGTGGCTTGTCCCAAGGTCTTACCTCGTCAGCCGGGTCCTCGTAACCGTAGAATGGGTCCTCGGACATCGAATCGGGTGTAAACATGCTGTGTATTTCGAGAACTTGGGCCGTGATTTCAAGGTACATCAAATCACAAATTCGTACCCTGTTTTAATCCTGATAGTATATTTAAAATTAGATTACAGGATTGGAAAACTGTTACAAACAGCGTTATCTCCATGTGTGATTGAGGATGTGTATGATAAAAACCAACCTGTGTATAAGTCAGCTCAGTACCTTATCTACGTTCTGAGAAAACAATGAAAACTGAGCACGTGCTTTCAAAAAATAAATGCGTGTGCACACACATTTAAATTATCTTTAACTAACCTTTTCTCGTAAAAAGTCACAATTTTAGGCGGAATCGTTGCATTTGACAGTTAAAACCACTTCTATCTTCCATTTGAGTAAGGTTTTTTTCCGGTCAAATGGTTGATTACATTTTTGGGACATTGCAAATTCTCGAAGGAAAATTTATGTCCGACTTGTCTCAAAAATAACTGATACCATCAACCTCTTCGACCAATTAAAAGGACACCACATCCATGAAGGGGATCGGACGTGCTTTTGCGCTCTGGCGATCAATTATAGCATCGAGCACGTCGAGTACAGGGAATCGATTCCCCAGCGGAGACGAGCACCGCGTGCCGATTTTATTCGCCCAGTGGGAATTGTGTATTTTGACTCAACTACCAAGCTTATTTATTAGATTTATTAGTCACGACGAGTTTCGATTTTAAACTCCCCCAATCCGTGCTTAGCCTAATGGACTTTAGCATCGTTGGCCCGCGTCTCATAAATCTTGAATTCTAGGAGTATTTCGAGATTAAAATGTGCCATTTTGGTTTTAATTAATGGCTCTGCAAATAGCTCGAGTTACAAGAGTTATTGAGCCAAACGAAAACAAACTTGAGTGCGATTTTAAAAACCTTTTTACGAATGTCAAACGTTCTTTTAAAAGAAAATGTCACGTTGATATTTTAGTCCGAGAGGTTTTAACTCGCCATTTCTGAGCGAAGAAATTTGTGTTCCAATTTCTTTTTCTGTGTCGGGAAATATTGCAGCTTTAACTCGGTCCGCAACAAAGAAGAGACCCCAGAGGTAGTCCTTGAATTACCAGCAAAATAATGATAACTTTTGCGTTCTCTGGCTCAGGAATAATACAAAATACCCATCAAACACGAACACTGGATCTTATAACCGCGGCCTATACTGACGCACGTACCAACCTTCGCAACGTAAACCTTATACTTGGTCATTTTTTTTAATTCGCGAAGGTGCGTTTTAAGTCACGGAGAATTATCTATATTTCCTTACAAAGCCGGGTATTAAAGTCCATCTCGATTTCCCCAATTAGTCACGAAGATGTGAATAAAACCGCAATAATTTGTTATCAATTCAGGCGTCGTAGTTCTACAATATGTGTTTCTCGCTGTATGCAGCGCGACCGCCATATTTGTTTTGTGCATAGAACTTGGTCAATATTATTAGGATCCGCACGGATATGTTTCTCAGTCAATGGTAACATTTTTATAGACATCGTTGTTCTGCAGTCTAGTTTTCTCCTTGAAAAGTATAATATATATATCCCTTTGTTGATATAAGTCCACATGAAAAGATCTGATAAGGAAACGAAACAGGATTGCGTTCCTCAAGAAAAATTCACATTTTGTCCTTCAAAAAACATTAAAGGCACAGGCTCGTCAGCAATGCGTGCGCGCCAAATTCGTGCCACGAAATACGCAGCTCCATGCCTTGAATACCTACGCTTTATGTAAGTCGCCATGTTTTGCACATGCACCTCGGTGATGGGACTCGAGAGGGCATGAGTCACTACGATTTGTATATACTTCACGACGTAATGTAGTCGTGAAACAAGGATTTCAAATTTGTCACCTTAATTTCCAGATAATTAGGTTGAGTCTATAAGAATATGCTACTTTCTGTTGCTTCTGGACAATTATTTAGAACTAATTGTGGGGAATTTGTCCAAAAGCGATGTGCGAGGTATAAAATTTAATGTGAGATTATATGGACACTTGGTGACAGCAAACAAACCGGTCCTTTTCATTCTTACGTCACATTTGAGCTGAAGTGCGCATGCTCAATATGACGTGGCAATGGAAAAGGATCGGTTTGTTTGCTGCCACCTAGTGTCTGGAAAGTCTCCCACTGGAGTAATTTGCACTTTAGCGCTCATTTACTGACTTGTGACGATACAAGCGAATAAAAAAGGGGTTAATATTCAAAGCACGGCTAAATCACTGCTCCCGAGGCACAGCCCGAAGATGTTTCGCTTTAGTTTCCTCACCTAATTTCGCAGTTCCCTTCGGAAGACGTTAATATCTCACGGGAACTCTTATACAAGTCGCACCCGAGAGGCGTTCGTATGTGCGTGAGCAGCGAGCAAAATGAAGATTTCTACGGGGGAAATCTGCCCGATCCCCCGCTCGGTGCACGCCGGGGGGACCCGGTGATTTGATTGCGTTTCTTGATAAATCGGTCCGGTTTAGACCCTCAATTGACAGTTTTAGAATTGGGGGAAAGAAAGATCGACTGAGATCGTTGGGTACATGGGGTTATAAATTAGTTGCTTGTGAAATGCATATTAATTGGACGGTGCGTACCTGGTACGCGTGCTTTAGCAAAAGTTCACCAATAGTCGAGTGTAAAGCGAATGTAATGGGTAGGCCCCTATGTGTGGAGATAAATTTGAAAATCTGATTGTCAAGTTATTTGACATTTATGACATTTATTTCCATAGAAAATAGATCAAATGAAAATAGATATATCATGGCAATAAAAATGACAAGTTATATCATTCATTAATTATGCAGTTAAAAATATATAACAGGATTATAAAACTGTTACAAACAACGTTATCTCATGTGTGATTGAGGATGTGTATGATAAGTGTATACCTAGTGTATAAGTCAGCTCAGTACCTCATCTACGTTCCGAAAAAAACAATGAAAAACTGTGTGTCGATGCTTTGAGGAAATTGTGCGAAGCCATCCTCCCATTTAGGCTGGTTCCGTGGTTATACTGCACGGACAACAGAGCCATGATACCTGCACGGTAGTCAGGGGCCTGGTTTAATTTGTTCACAAGAGGGCTAAAGAGTGTTATAAAACAATGCGTGTGCGCACGCATTTATATAAATTAATATTCAATTATCGGGGTTTTGTTTACATACAGACATCATCTCGGGCGGAATCATTGCATTGGACATTCGGAACCACTTATATCTTCCATTTGAGTAAGGTTTTTCCGGTCAAATTGATGATTCTGAATACGGGTTTTAAGTCCTGGCTCCGGGACACCAAATTCCTATTCAATATCATGGAACAAATTATGAGCCTTTATGGTCTTTTGTTTTGAATATTTGTCAGTAATCAGAGGACAACATATTCAAGAAAATAATGCTGTTCCCTATAATCACAGGCCACAGTCTATTACTGAGAATTTGTGATCATGAGTGGCGATATTTGAAGCTCAGGGTGTCGTATACATAACTAGGACACCAAACGTTTTGGACCCCTAATTTTCGGAATTACCTATGATTAGAGAATTGTATCTGCATGACAGACACACCTTGTCGCAGGAATAGGTAAAAACAGTCATTTGAGAAAAACAAATTCCAAAATTGAACCTCACCAATAGCCTATCCCTGACTTACTGTGGGTAGTGCATAAGTGCAAATGAGGGAGCATTTATATGACTTGTGGCCAAGCATTTATATGACTTGTGGCTTCATGAAAAACACGACGGAGTACAAATTTGGCCAAAAATAGCATTTGAAGATTACGCTATATAGGCCTATCGGAAAGAGATATAATCAGCGAATAGTGACTTGCTGAACGATCCGTATAGTATACCATTAGGCGTTCTTTAATAGTAACAAGCAACGCACTTCGTGCACAGTTCACTGCTGATAACGCACGATCAGCACGTACGTTTTAGCCCAGTTCCGCTGGGCAAAATGGCTTCGCACTGCAGGTGATCAAAGAGGCGAGGAAATTTGGCTGGAAAGATCTCTTGATAAGGCCCGACAGATAATCACCAAAATCGCACAAATGCACCTTAGCGTGGTTTACGGATTTAGGATATTAAGTTGTCGCGATCGGTTTAAAAGTGTGCCGACAAGTTAAAGCCCCGATGCATCATTTGCAGTTAATACCCACAATTTTACTTCACGAGTTGACAAGAAAACTGACTAAAAGTGTTGATAGCAGTGGTAACAAACACCACATGGTTTTCCCCGTGTAAAATAAATAGTACCTTTTTTATGGAGAAATTGCCAACTGAAGGCGCTTTCAAAAAGTCTGCAAACGATTGTTTACCATTAATTCAATACAAAAACCATACATTCGGATTTTCTAGAGTATTACTGCATCTATGTGGGTGAAATCTCCACAAGGCAGTTTATCAACATTATTATCTAATAATAATAATAATAATAATACCTCAAACTTATATAGCGGCCTCAATGCGCTTAAAGTTGCACTGCCCGTGTTTGGGCCGATTTGGGCGTCAAATTTGTTTTTTAAAGTTAAATAGGTATTTTTCTAGAATAGAAAAAGTTATCAGCTTTCATTTGGTACCAAGAACGTAAAAATCCGTCAAGGATTAATGCCAGTCGATTAAAAACAAGAAATGATTAAAAGGCTGGCAGGTCAATTAATCGACAGGGTTATGACGTAAATGTACATGTGCGCGTACATGTGTACATTGTACACATACTATGTACATATGAGCGTACGCGCACATGTACAACATGTGAAGCACGTTTCAAGAAAAAGGCTTGTATCTCCAATTCCCGACGTCGGAAATTTAAGTTTTTGATATTTTTCGTTACAGAGACACGTAAGCTTTCTAAATTCGTTCGCTTGTGTAAATTAATTTTTTTAATCCTTTCACCGAAACACGGGCAATGCAACTTTAACATCACTAAAAATACAAAGTGCATAAAAACCAAGATTGAAAAGTTAAAGATACAGCCAGGCATTACCATAAAAATAAAATAAATTCAGCTAGTTCCAAAAATGGACACTCTAGTTATGTAATGCTGTTGTTTCTGTTTTAAAAAAGTTTTCCAATCACGTAATCTGTCTTTTTTTTAAGGTTTGCAAAAGACGCAAAGTGCACAATGACACGACCAGGCGATTTATTATAATCAGGAAGGTATTAATTGATTTTTCGAGTCCAGGGCCAATTTTATAAAACCCACGAGCGTTATTGAAATGAAACACGCGAAGGTAATGAACTATAGTTCCGGTGAACGTGTAAGCGTTTATTAGCCAACTATGCATCTTTTATTGTGACTTTAATAACGTACTTTCTCGATTAAAGGGATTTTTTGGTGAACCGTAACTAATTTCTAATACTCCTGTAGCGTTTAATGGCAGTGGAAAATGTGCTTAAAGGGTCCTTATTTAGGATTTTTATCAATGAAATCTATGCTTTAAAACCACTCTACTCAGTTAAAGTCATAAAAATCCTATTTGGAGCTTGCTTTGGGGGTTAAAACAAAGGTTTTTAGTTTTTATGCTAATGAAAATATGCATATTCATGACCAAGGTAACGATGTCACAAGAGGCAAACACAGGAAAATCACATTCAACTGTGCACAGAAGATTCCACTTTTTTCTCAATTTTCCTGAAACTTTTGTAATCCATGGCTGTTTGAGTTTGTTTTACATGTTGCCTGCTGTAAGCCATGACAAAACTGGGGGTAGAAACTGCAGCAATTTGCCACAAGTCCAACTTGAAGTCTTATGTTTTTTCTTAACTTTTCCCTTCTGTCTTCCTTATGTGATGCACTCAAAACAGCGCCCTCTGTCTGTGATTTATTGCAATGAAATCTTCAAAGTTGAAAAAGGCTACCTTCTATTGATTTTACATCCAAACGAACAATAGTATGTCTTGTTGAACAAGTAATCCGTCATTAAGAAGCAAAGCTTAGGCACAAAGTTGTTTAGCATGTCACAGGCCCTTTAAGGTAATGCGAAGTGAAAGGCATATCCGACCCCACGGCAAAAATGACAATACGAATAGAAGAATTTCAAATTGTCATTAAAAACGAGGGTTTCGGAGCCTTCTTTTGTGATAAAATTTGCAAGTGAAATAACGCGTGAAGAAATTTGAAACTTGTCAAAGATAAAATGTGATATGAGGACAAATCCGTCACAAATCTTATTTTGAGTTTCACATCAGAGGAGATTCCCCTAGGGTTTTCCCTCCCACTTCTAAAACTGCATCTCATTCTTCGTCTTCTTAAATATTTAATAAAGTAAAGTTAAAGCTTTTTACCGTATAGTTCATGGCATAAAAGGCCTTAGTTTCCGAAGATGCCATAAAATTGAACAACAACATCGCCGTAGACTATGTTCTCGAGAAAAGGGCACTAACGGAATTGTTGTCTTGATTTCGCAGACGCCGTTTAAATTATCTATATGCGGCTTCATGAATAACCTATATATAAAGGTTGAATAATATATATAAGACTTCATAAATAGACTTCAACCTATATAAATCATGCATTTGATTTAAAACAAATCTGATCTTTTTGTTCAATAAACGAATACATGTATACAATGCTGTCGACCGCATCACAGTCAGAAAATGAACTCTCCGACAAAAACTATTGGTGGCGTTATATGCATTGTGAAATGCCCAATTTGCGTATGCCGCCATATTTGCGTAGGCCCTATATGCTGTAAGTATAAGTCGAAGCGAGCTTTATAGTTTTGTCTTAACTTAATTCTACTCGGCCTGACATTCTAAGATTATTTTTATATGCGCCAAAACTGCACAGACAGCTGCATTTTGATAACATTATGAAATTAGCCTACGTCTCGTAATGGTATGACATATTGCACTTTCCTCGCCTTCCACCTCTGTGGCCCTGGTTCGAATCCCGTCCGAATCAGTATGTGTATTGGGTTCTCAGTCCCTGCTTGATTCCGTGGGTTTCTCCCTATACATAATAGTGTTTCTTTCCGCCTCTAATATACGTGTATTTTAAGGTGCGTGAGATCAGCTTTCACAAAGACGATTTACCTTTAAGCAAGGGATATAAATTACCGGCTGGTATCGCCTGGACATAGTCCGCATACAAAGTACCAGGTTTGGGCGAAAGATAATGACATATTAGACTTTAGCTAGAACAAGTGGACGCATGTGCGATCTCTGCGCGTAACCTAATTAGGCCGGGGCAGTGCGCACTTAAACATACGCGCAAAATGTGGTTATGTTTCAAAGTCGTCGCCAAAAGGCACTGTGTTTGTCCTTGGCGCTTTAAAAAAATAGTGCACTTCGCAGCAAAAATAAGGGGTATTTTCTTGTGAAAGGATAGCATTTGGCACAGTTTACTTTGTCAATGTTTACCAAAGTTTGATTTTTTAAAACTTAGGCCTAGGCCAATCAAATGGCTTATGTAAGATATACAGAAGAGTTTCAAATTTTCATAAAAAGCGAGGATCTCGGTGCTTTCTTTTGTGATGAAATTTTGACATTTTCTGTTTTCTTCCAAAGGATTTGGGTTTTTTTGGGGGGGAGTGGGGGAGGGGGAGGCGGTGTATTTTATATGATCGATAGGTTAGAACGAAATATATTTTCTGAAAAAAAAAGAAGTACATTAAGATAACATTATAAACAACAAAAACATTAATTAATTGAAGCAATATGGTACGGCCATATGTAACCCATATTGACAAGGTCCTGCTGTCAGGGTCGTGTTACCTTTGAAAATACAGGTCCTAGAACATTACTCAGCATAAGAAGCCTATATGGCCACATACAATGGACATGGGTAGCGCTTATAAGCAGATATTGATGTGTTGCTTTTGCGAAGGACGTGTACGCGGACAAGGCCGTACCTAATAAAGAACGCATTGAATTTGTAAGGTCGTTCAGTTTCTTTATACACGGAGTATCTAGTCGAAAATCGTGGAAATCTTCGCTCCCAATTTGACCGTTGCGCTAATTCGGGCATTATTTGACCGTTGCGCTAATTCGGGTATTATTGGTGGTGCTTTTTTAATTGTACCGGCTTAGTATAGGCCCTACTAATACGAAATTGCCACAATGGGTGCATAGACGTCAGTTCGTCCCTAGAGTTTTAAAGATGGATTACAGGATGAGAAACTGTTACAAATGGCGGTGTCTCTGTGTGTAATCACGGAGGAAGGTGATTGGAGATGTGTATGATAAAAACAACCTCTGTATAACTTTAGCTCCGTACGTCATCTACATTCTGGGGGAAAAATTAAAAACTGTGTCCACGCTTTCAAAAATTGTGCGAAATTAGGCTGGTTAACGAAGCCATAATATAAGGGGTACCGTGGCCATGTGGTTTCGTTGACTCGCGACATAGGTTCGATACCTGTGCCCTTGAGCAAGGCACTTAACCACAATTGCTCTATCCTTCGGAAGGGATGTAAAGTCATTGGTCCAGTTTGTTGTGTAATGCACTTGAAAGATCCCAGAGCAGTAAGGGTAATTATTTCCCGGTGTCTTTGGCTGTCGGCCGCCAATGGCGCCACCCAGTATCTCGATGTTTAGGCGGAATACAATGGATGTATAGCGCTGTGAAACATCGTGTATATTATTTGATATAGTGTATATTAATAGTTTCGTTCACATGAGGCACGCATGCGTACCAGAAACGCTTTCTTGATAAACCATGCAATGACATTTTAATTAATTTGATCGTTGACTGCAAGATTCGGGAACCAGTGCAATATACAGGGACCCTGTTTTTGCAACTATAATCAGAAACATGTTTCTAACGTAATTACGGATTCAACCAATCAACGGCGTCGGTTGCCGACGACCAAAGCTAGCCATTGGCCGAATCCGCATTACGTCAGAAACACGGTTCTGGTTATGAACGCGAAAACATGACAAAATCATCACAATACTCAATAATTATACCTCATATCTTTAATTTGTGATCCTTTCTCAGTTTGAAGAAATATTTAAATGGACGATTTGTAGACAGATTTTATTATCTCAAACGTGTTTAATGCAACGAATCGACATCCATTTTGGTTTGAAAATAGTTTGCACACTCGCAAACCGGCAGCTACCCACACACTAGACTAGCTCAAGTCCTTAGCTATGTACAACCAATGATATTTACCCAGATGTCTTAAATAAATTATATTTCGACAGATGAACCACTCCACACCACCAAAACCTTTCAATGTATAAGACTTGGTAAATTGGTTTCAAAGGGCGTATATAAATGTCAAATGTCCCGTGTCTTCATTCAACGAGGACCGTTAAAATGGCGAAGGAGACAATACTGTCTCAATGGCCGCGAACAAATTCAATATGGCACAAATTAATAAGTATTGACCAATGGCGCGCGGGGGCAAGGACGACTGGACGGCCGTATAACTGCATGAGTGATTTTCGATATTTCTTCCTATTTAAGCCGTCTCAAGGAAAGGTTACAAGATTCTTATATAGCATCCTTAAAAAGACACACAATCAAGATTAATGTTTTTCAAGCCCCCCATTCGCCGTTGGAGGTCATTGTGGCCGTTTTCTTGCCGTTTTATTTCATCCATTTGAGGTCGTCTGAAGTGTGGCATTTTGCTAATTTGAATGAATGTTCGCCGAATGCCAATCGATTTTCATTTATCTACAATGATAATTTCATTATGCGTGTACATGTAGGCCTAATATCGGTGTATTTTGTTATTCTGGGGCGTCAGGAAATTATATAATTATATCAAAAATTGACAAATTCTCTTTTATCACAGAAAAGAGCCCATATGAAATGTACAATTAAATTTTTGCACTATCGCTGGCGCTCCAAATTCTTCACTTTCAAATAGAAGTGCAGTTTAGAAAGTCTACATACTATGCTGTTGTTGCTACGTGGTACACGCCAATGCCTAGAGAATATCAGCCTGGTTGCTTTATGCCATTCTCTCCTACGGTGAACACGGTATTGATTCTGTACTTCCCACCTACCGCGTACACAGCATAGCAACAAGAATTTAGTCTGGTCTAGTGGCACTTTACCAACATTATTCTTTAGTTAAGTAATGCTGTTGTTTCTAATTTATTTTTTTCCTTTTTTTTCAATCATGTAATCTGTCTTTAAATATGCAATTCCCATTAATTGCTTCAAATTTGTAAACCCTTCCTGCTGACGCATACGTTACATGAAGGACATATTACCATCCATGACACTTTATTACGTTGTAATGACCTTCGATTTAAAAACAAATTGGGAGAGTATAAACTAATCGAACGCGCGCTCATTGTATCTTCCGTGAATTATGGATCCGTTGAAGAAAAAAAATGAAGGTAGTTCATGATAGTGTGCGCCGCATAATGTCATGACCAAAAAATGCACAGAAAATCGGTTTTCTGTTCCAGGTTGAAGGTTTCCGAAAAAGAAATACAACACCTGTGTGTGTTTGTGAGACTTTAAAGGCAGAGGCTCGTCAGCTCCATGCCTTTGCTATGGAACTGCGTATTTCGTGGCACGAATTTGGCGCGCGCATTGCTGACGAGCATGTGCATTTAATTGTATGCTAAAAACATTTGGGTTCCTTTGTTCAGAGCCATTGACTTGGCCAATGAAAAATGTGACGTGTGATCTTCGACTCCCAATTTCTAAGTGTTTTTGTATCATCAAAACAACAACAAAATCGCGAAATTATCTTGCCGTTATTTTGTTTAAGAAATGTGGTTTTTCTTTTAAATGCAATATTATTAAAGGAACGCGACCAGATTTTTGAAAAACATGGATTTCGTCCTAACGTAACAATCGTAAAATACCTCCCCAAAATACTATCCATGGGAAGAAAACGGGAAATTTGCAATCTCCAATTTGGATGTGGAAGCAAAAAAGTTGGTGTAATCACTGCACTGCTTAATTTATTAGTTTACAAAACATTGGTGGTTTTTTGACGATATCCTTGAAATTGAAAATATACGGATTGAGAGCGCGAAATTTCAGAATGGTATTGTGAAAATATGACCAATGATATGGTATCAAAATCTCAATACCCATGGGGAAAATGGGGGCGGGGGGAGGGGTAAAAAATGTGATCTGGTCACTCTCCTTTAACATTGCAATGCATTGTTCCGACCTGTCAATCAACCGACCAATCACAACAGAGCTAGCAGAAAGCGCCCAGTGACATAGATCAAAGTGCATTGCTTCACAAACCAACATCACGCGATTTTCTGCCCATACGTTGTATGTGGTGTTCCGGGTGAATTGTTGGTTTCAAGGCCGGGCAATTTGCTGTTCAAAGGTAAGAAAGCGAATTGTTATGAATATATGACATCTCTGTATCACTGCAGGCCTTTTACTAAGTGCGTGCTACGGTAACTGTCGACCCTGAAACATGAATACTTTTGAGTTTTCTCCAATGAATCTGTGCTTTCCGTTGAAAGTCCCATTGGTTTGCGCAGTGTGTGTAGCCATTTTGATGATAGCGTGTGAGGCATAGCAACAATAACCAAGAGGGCAGGGTTAATTGGGCAATCTTGGAACTATGCATTCCACACAAACGTAAATTCGGGAAAAACAAATACTACATCGAAATACACAAAACAATCAAAATCGTCAATATTTTACGATTTGGTATTTAACGAAGCGCACATAAACTGGTAGGGTAATAAAATATGTGGAATATAAAGCCTACACGCAGAACAAAACAGGGAACGTGACCGAATTAATGTAATATGCCTATATGCTAGTTACGGAAAGGGTGAAAAGTTGAAATTGGCCCCTGGACTATGGATGTACTTTAACGAAATACGGAATGCGGCACGACACAAGATACTTCATTGCCCCGCCTTCAACCAGCATTAATTTACAATTTGCCTGGGAACCAGACCCGTGGGATGAAAGGGGAATTACCCTTAGAATACCGAAAGAAATACACTATACATACTTAGTATACTCATTGACCAAAATAATCGGGTTCAATGTCGTGTTAATATAGGTTTGCTTTACTGGTATGTGATTAAATATATGTTATTGGAAAACTTACAAACGGCGTTATTTCTATGTGTGATTGAGGATGTATACATGTATATGATAAAAACCAACCTGTGTATAAGTCAGCTTAGTACCTCATCTACGTTCCGAGAAAACAATGCAAAACTGTGTCCATGCTTTCAAGAAATTGTAGGAAGCCACTGTCCTATTTAGGCTGGTTCCCTGGGTAACCCTAACATGTTTATGGCTTACGCTCGCGAAAATGTATAGTGCCATTTTGGATATCAAAATGAAGGCAGTGAGCTCATGTGCCTGTGCGTTGCGCGTATTCCTGGTACGCGCAACGCGCTTCTCTGCGCCAATCAGATGCCTTCTTAGGCCATGTCCAAATCAACATGCTCTAGCCGGCTAGAATAAGCCACATTATTTTCAAGAGCTAAACTCGGCGCAAGCAAAAGGTTACAACATGTATACATGTATTTCATTAAATAGAGCAATGACGCGTCCCAATAACTGCGTCTATCTGTTTGGCCGAATATCGAATAAAGACCTCTCAAGTTCACGGTCCGGCAACTTACAAATTGATCGTGAAATTCCCGTGGGCGATGTAGTCCTATTGGCATAAAGCTCGTTCGGCGTACGCTTGTAAACAATTCATGATTTATACAAAATTAAAACCTTGGTTTGTTTTGCGTCAAGTCAACCGCAGTAATGCAAAATGTTCCCATCAATAAGCATGTATTGTTCAAAATGATTCGGTTAAAATTACGGGAAATATACAGATATTATGGTAATTTCTACCAGAACGGATTTTTACACGGTTAATTTGCTGCCGCCAGTTTGAGCACAAATCTTTCAAAGAATGATTTTAAAACCTAGAGTTTCACATAAATATTGTTTCATATGAATATGGCAACTGCATGGGGCCAATTTCATAAAGCTGTTTAGCAGACAAATTTGCTTAATCAAAAATTTGTTTGCTTTATAAAATGGGTTATCAGTCAAAATCTTATGTGATGTGTAACTGGTGTTCTGCTATTCTTGCTAAAAATGGAATTTTTATAAAGCAAACAAATTTTGGATTAAGCAAACTTTTCTGCTAAACATTATGAAATTGGCCCCTGGTGTACTGACGTACTTCAATTACTCTTAGCAACAATTTTGTGTTGCTATGTGGTGCACGCGGTAGGTATGAGGCTTAGAATTAATACCGTGTTTACTGTAGGAGAGAATGGCATAAAGCAACCATACTGTTGGTTGCTAGGTATGGCGTGCCACACGCAGCAACAGGCTAATTGGAATTTTACACGATATGCACTTAAAGGTATAGTACATGATTGGTAAACTGCATGTTACAAATGGCGTTATTTCCACTCGTGATTAAAAAAACCCATGTTAATAAAACTCAGCCAAAATTTCAGCCACATATATAGAAGCAGTAATACTTCAGAAAACTTGAAAAATCCATTTATGGCTTTTGTGTTAGTTGATTGGTAAAAAGGTCTTTTAAAAAAATAGAAAACCACCTTCAGTTGTTAATTTCGCACATAAAATACCATGTTGGACTGAAATAAATTAATGTGGTGTTTGGGTACCGTTGTTACTAACTCTTTTAAGTTAGGTCTTTCTTGTCAACTCATTAAAACAAATTGGGTCGCTGCAAATGATACCTTTAATAACGCACTCTCTGAAATTACAATAAATTTTATAATGCAAGGTGTCAATGACAATATATGGACATTGACCGCTGCAATATAGAAACGCTCTGTCCAGTCACATACGGAGAGAAAAAATCACATACGGTAATAGATTGAGACAAGATAGGTTAAGGACTTATTGTTATATATATAGAAAACGGGTCAGGAAATTAGGTTTTGCCCCACATCGTTGCCACAGAAAACAAGAGCTCGTCTCCCCACAGAATTACGAGTTATTACGGATGAGATTGAGCATGTGGGGTGCGGCTCATAGCCAACATCGCTTGGCAAATGGAATGTCATTTTCGGATTGTAATTGGCTTGAATTTCCAAAATTAATGTATACGTTCAGCAGATCTGAAATGGACGTGACAGCGCGCGCGCTAAATTGGATGCGTCTACACAATACAAATAGTGAGACTTTGAAACGATCAAATTTTAAAAGTTGAACATGTATGTGAAAGTTATCTTTATTAAATTTACTTGATCGTAAATTGTGTCGGGTATGGTGTTTATGTGATTGTTTATGTTGGGTTAAGCCCCTTCTACACTGGCAAACATTTCACATAAAACATGACTATGTTTTTCAGAAAGGTTTGCAAATAACAGCAAACTTCACCAAACTGTGTTTGCCGGTGTTTGGACATGAAGCTATCGGAAAACATCTGTTTGCTCATGTTTTATGTCCGATCCAATCAGGAACCAGTTTCAGGTCATGTGATTAGAGCCAGCCAATCGTGATCAAGTCACCATTCAAGAGGTTTGCTTCTGTTTGCGAATGTTCACACACAGAAAAACATCAGCAACGTAGTACGGTACGTTGATGTTTCCAAACAAAGTTCATAGCAATATTTTCATGTGGCAAGTACAGTCAAACTTCGTTAAGCCTTGTTATAAAAGGAGCCTCGTTTTATCAGGAATTAAAACAACAGGGAACAAGGACTTTGGGCCTAAAAACTCCTTGTTTATAAGTAGAATGTTATACTAAGAGTGTTATTATATCAAGGTTTGTTTTGAGTGTGCTGGGCTGGTTTAAAGATATATTAGGCCTATGATTAAAGATAGATTACAGGACTGGAAAACTGTCAGCTCAGCATCTCATCTATACGTTCTGTGAAAACAAGAAATTGTGCGAAACCAACGTCATATTTAGGCTGATCCCCTAGCTTTACGGACAACGGAGTCATAATCCACGGTAGTCAGGGGCTTAGATTCGTTCACATGAGGGCGCCATTGTAAAAAAATGCTTGTTTACACACATTTATATAAATTTATCTTCGAATATCGTTTTCTTAAAAAGATGTTTCCGGTGGAATCGTAGCATTGGACAGTTGGAACTATTTTTATCTTCCATTTGAGTGAAGTGTTCCGGTCAAGTGGTTGACACTATCAGATTTTTGTCTGATGTTTGACTTTGTCTGAAGACTTCATCCACACTATCAGACAAGTCTAATGATGATTGATGATTTTGTTCATTCACGTGGCCACTCAACGGTCACATGTTATCAAACTGTCCACTGATTGGCTGTTGTCTGTCCAGACTTCAGACTGTCTGAATTTAGCTGCATGTTCAATCTTTTTGCAAAGTTTGACAGTGTCTGATGGTGTTTGACGCGCAGTCCACACTGTCAGAGTTTTGTGTGACAGATATGAAAGACATTGTTTGAGAGACAAAAGTCTGATAGTGTAAACGGGCCTTTATATATGGGCTTAAAACTGGATCGAGCTTACCTGCGTCCAATGCCATATCATCTTCAGTTCGTAATCGGTCAGTAAATCGTCGAACTCGTTCACATGGTCGATGGCAATTTGCGTGGAGTTGACCAACATTCTGTTGTAGGAATCGTTGAAGGGGAAGAACCCGGCGATGTAGATGGGTGTTTTGTTGCCCTGGGCCCCGGTGGCCGTGTCGTTGCTGGGTTGGAGACCGGACGCGTGATAGAGGACCAAGAGGACTAGGAGTCCGCATGCTGAAGAACGGGTCGTGAGGACTCTAAATTTGAAGAAGGGTTCCATCTTGCACTAATTGCGGTAGGTGGAACTTTTTAGTGGAAATGTTTGGTGAAACTGTTTGGTAGAACGCTTTGGTTAAACTGTTTGGTGGAACCGTTTGGTGGACCGTTTGGTGGAACCGTTTGGTGGAACCGTTTGGTGGAACCGTTTGATGGAACCGTTTGGTGGAACCGTTTAGTGGAACTGATTTGTGGAACCGTTTGGTGGAACCGTTTCCAGAACCGTGTGCTGAAACTTTTGGTGGAATTGTTTGGTAGAACCGTTAGGTGGAAATTTTTCTTGGAAACGTTTACTGGAAACGTTTGCTAGGCGTTTTGTTAGAACTGTTTGGTGGAACCTTTTGCTAAAACGGTTTGTGAAAGCGCAATCCCTTTCTTTGCTGCAGCGTCCGGCAAAATTGCGTCCAATATGCCTCCTGTGTTACGAATTATTTAACTAGTTTACGAATGGGAACAAGATGCAGCTCTCCCGTATGTTGGTAAAAGTTGTATTATGCATGCACAGGACGAGAAAATTAAGTCACAGGTAACTTCAAAGGTTAGAGGAAGAGGTGAACGGAACACGTGTAGCCTATACGTTCCTTCGAGCGCTGAACTATGTGCAATCAAATGCAACTCAGTAGTGCCTGAAAAGACACACCATCCGTGAAAACATTAATTGGCCGGGGCGATGTTTGCAACCGCATCAGTCACTATGCGTCGCCTGAAATGTGTGGCAATATGCTGTCCAGTGCGACTAAATTCTGAATGTTTTCTAGCATGACACGTACAAGCCGCACTTTAACATTCAAGGTACGAGTGAGGCAAAGTCGCATTTAGTTGAACTAGAACAGCTCTGCATGAAAGATGGGTGTTTGGTTGGTGGAATGGACCACACTTGACCGTGAAACCAACGTGACGGGCCGACAATTGCGACCGGGTGGCAAGCACACTGCAGCGATGGGGAAGACTTCTTCACTCCCGCCGATAGATGAAGTTTTGGCATCCACGTTTAAACGTTGATCATGTTAAAATGCACACTGAAACTTGATGAAACAGACGTGGATGGTTCTCTTTAATGTGTTTCGCAATACGGTTTGTGCACTTTCAGACAACTAAATGTCGATTTCACTCAGGAGTAGGCCTGCTTGTCCGATGATGTCCTATAAATCTCTTTTTATATCATAACATATTCATTGTCCGCGCAAATCCAGTCTGAGATTAACAGCTTAAGAAAATGGAAGGTTGAGGTAAGGGTTGAGTAAAAAAGCTCACTTCTGACACACAGACAAAGATTTGGAGGTTGATTGAATTTCGAGGAAATTTCGCCCTCGGGACGATTACACTTTTTGACAACTATAGGAAAGTCTTAAGCCCAACGTCTTATCCCAAATTTGTCTTAAAATCGACCATGTCCAAGATTTGTCACGTTGAGCGACAACCTAAACGTCTGGAAATCCACCTGAGATCACCGTTCAATTTCGCGATTTTTCGATCCACTTCAAACCGCGACCTGTCAAAAAGCGAACTCCGTACGCCGAAATGCGGAAACGTTTTCCCGTGACACTAAAGAATGCCTCAAGACCGATAAACGTGCCTTATCGCGAGATCCACAAAAAC
Source organism: Henricia sp. BOLD:AAB3569 (assembly GCA_037783545.1). Taxonomy (NCBI): domain Eukaryota; kingdom Metazoa; phylum Echinodermata; class Asteroidea; order Spinulosida; family Echinasteridae; genus Henricia; species Henricia sp. BOLD:AAB3569. The sequence continues at coordinate 444,599 of JBBELK010000007.1, forward strand.
GTCCGGGGATCTTTCACCCTCATGACCGGGCGACGCTAACTAGCTGGCCGGGCTGGCGTAAAATTGTCGCCCACGGGCGGAAAAGTCGAACACGGTGAACTCGAAGTATCGCCGGTCGCAAAGTATTGGCATTTTCAACGTGCGTACGGACTACCATACACAGCGGGTTTGTATGATAGGTTTGTAAGCACGCACCAACTAAGTGTTAGTACCGGCGAATCACCTTGTAGAACGGGCTCATCTGATCACGGTATTCACGTCAAATATAGCCGTCTGATTGAGCCATCTTAAGCCAGCGATGGTTTGGTCGCAAACTACACACGGATCCTTTAATGAGGTGAGGTGACTAGGAAACAGCGCGCGTGACTGTAGCTACTGGGGGCGGAGCCGAAACCCGGAGCTGTTTTCAACTTGAACTCTATATATGAGCCCGTTTTTCCGATCATGTTATTTTGCTTTTGGGCACAACTTTATTTATTTTTTGGGGGTGCTGATTCACCACTATGCGAAAAATGCGAGGAGCGTGAGATTGGCAAAATTTACTGGGCAGAAAATCTAAAAAAGAAAGCATGCTTGAGTTCGTGAACTTTATTTTACTTGGCTTTGGGCGGTTTCTTTCTCCACGGGAGCGTGGCTAACATCAGCAACAGGAATTTTTAACTGAAAATTGTTTTGCTTTTTACGCCGTAATGTTAGTTTTAGCACTGCCATCCCCTGCTTTACCAAATAACTCTGGGGTAAAAAAAAAAATTATGCAAGCTATGTTTACCAAGAAATCATTACATTGCTAATGATTTATTAAATAACTTGGCCTGTAAATCACCACAAAGGCCCCATTTTAATATAATCAGTAAACAATGCTTCGTGATATCGAACTTGGGATGAGAGAAAAATCGTGGCGATTAGACACCACACATGCTTCATGGGAAAAACCCGAGACAATATACCACTGTGTCTCAGCTCAGCTGGTATAGAGCGTCTACCTAGTACCTGGGCTGCGTTCCAAACACGCGAACATTGCAAACGTTTGCATCGTTCGCCAACAACTGGTACCCGACTTTTCATAGACTGGTGCACAAAAGCACTGTAACCAGTGGCGAACGTTGGCAACGTTCGCGTGTTTGGAACGCAGCCCTGGGGTTTCAGAGGTTGGAAACCTGAGGGAGTATACCACTGTGCCTGCGCCTCAGCTCAGCTGGTAGAGCATCTGCCCGCGTGTGTCAGAGGTCTTGGGGAAAACCCAAGGGATATACCACTGTGCCTCATAGCCCAGCTGGTAGAGCATCTGCCCACGTGTGTCAGAGATTTGGGGAAAACCTGAGGGAGTATACCACAGTGTCTTATAGCTCAACTGGTAGAACATCCGTCCAATGAGTCAGAGGTCTCGGAGTCGAATCCCGATTAAGCCCTTGCGATGTTTCCCAAGTTTGGTTGTTTCATTTCTATTGTGATTAGGCACCATACCATATATTGCATTGATAATTATATCGAGTAGCTGCGGTATGCATGCACTCCATCTTGAAAAAAATACTTTCCTTTTCAACTGACCGATGTTAGATTTTGTTATTTTTTTCCCCTAAGCGATCATGAATGGTTCCTAATTGCCGCCACTTGCCCATCTTCATCCATACACGATGTTGTCACAACCTTGGGTTAAGGCCCCTTCATAGTAAATGCGTATCGATTTTAAACCCACGCTGAAACCGTGGTTCTAGATTTTACAAGAACCACATTGAAAGGCTGCGCTATTTCCATGCATGGACATTCACGTTAAAATGGCTATATATATGGTTGCCATGTTGGATTTTTGACCAATCAGTTCGCGGCTATACATCACGCATTTTCCCGGCCAATCAGGGAACAGTGGACTGCATTCAAATGAGCCAATCAGGAATGGTATAACACTGTACATATGTATCAAAGAAACACGTATATGCACTGATCTCTGATAAAATGGAGCACCTTATGTCACATCTTTCGCCGCTTGGTGGCGCACGACAGGTATTATGTCTGACATTAAGTTTACAGCGGACTCCGCGCTGCCAATAAAATCACAATTGTAGACTAAGTAACATTTCCCCCGTTTCTTAAAGTAACGTGCATTTCGAGTCTCGGTAGTAAACATCCGTATACACGAAGGAAAACAAATTGATTAATTTAAATAAAGTTTAAATTGTGCGATCTGGAGAATAAATTTTCCTGGGAAATCAAATTTGTTTAATACTGTAGGCCTACGTGAAACAAAACCGCCTGCGTGTCCGAAATACGTTCATTCTTCCCGAACACATCAAAGGCAGTGTGATTAAAATGGCGGGTATATACCAGTTTAAAGAGCACATCATCACGAGACACAATGACGTCATCCTTTTGAATCCTGACTGACATGTCACATTATCAAGATATCAATCCGAAATCTAATGACTATAAGTTCGAGATCAACCAGAAATCGGTAAAAAGCATTTTCATTTGCGGCGCATCCGCGCGTCAATTAAATGTCCAGTCTACTCGGGGGCAAATATTTAGACGACTCCCGACTGGTGTTTGTTTTTCGCTGTACGTATTGGTTAAATTCCGAAAATAAGACCCCTGGAACGAGACCTAATTTCTTGATGCTTGTGTGGGGGTGCCGGCTGTCGATTTGTACAACCCCCAAAGGGCAATTTATCACAAAAATATCTTCGATTATTAAATGTATTTGACAATTTTATGACTAATAAGCAACTGAGTTTATTTGCCGTCCCGACGACGAAGAGTTTTTCGCCGCACGTCCTGACTGTTTTACTAAGTGAATATTTCTGACGAATGACTAGTTCAACCTTAACGGCTTCGGTTGCCGACGAACAAAGGTGACCTTTTACTCAATGAGAAAATAGAAGTGTTCTACAATTGTCTAATGCAGTGATTCCGCCACGATATATTTTTATTAAAAAAAAAACAAGATTGAAGATCAATTTAAATAAATGCGCGTGTAAATAAGCATTTTGTTAACGAAACCCTGACTACTACAGTATTATGGCTCCGTTTTCCGTGCAGTACAACCAGGGAACTAATCTAAATAGGACGATAGCATCGCACAATTTCTCGAAAGCATGAACACAGTTTTCTATGGTTTTCTCGGAACGTGGATGGGGTACTGAGCTGACTTATACACAGGTTGGTTAAAATCATACACATCCTCAATTACACATGAGATAGCGCCGTTAGCGACAGCTTTCTAACCCTGTATTTAATGCCTATACCTAACTATACGAGTACACCAATAGAAAAGCTTGTCTGCCATGTAAACTCAGTCATGAATAATTCTATAACAGGGTGCCCTGAATTGGCAGCAGGCCTAGGCTTTTTCACTGAAGTTTGCCCGAGGCACGAGCACCGCTAGCAATGACAAGACAACAGAGGCTGGCAAAACCCCGCAAAAGGATTAGTAAAACTAACAAGAGGCAATCTTTCTGTCAACCGTGATCAATTATTGTGCACCCTTATTTCAAGATTACCTTCGCGAGAACACCAAGAAACGGACAAGTAACGGAGCAGATGAAACAAACTCAAATTGGATGCGACGTTTTCGGGGTTCTGGCTTTCTTTCTGTATACTATGTGGACATTTTGCCAAGACGCGTAATGAAATTGCGACAGGTGGTTAAAAGTTTATGCCTACGCACATAAACGAGGATCCTGAACTAAAACAAATCTATGTGATCTTAGAAGCATTGGTGAATATTCATGTTGTCAATTTCACTGCAGTAAACGGGTTTTTAATGAGGTACATGTGTACTCTGTGAAAGACATTTAACAAGGCAATAATAGCTCCAGCTGCGGCGGATCCAGAAATTGTTCCAGGTAGGGGTCAGGCTATGTATGTCAGATTGTCGTGGATATAGGCAGACACATAATGCAATACATTGGTTATTGTTGGTGTTAGAGCAGAGGGGATTTTGACACAACGCACACAACCCCCCCCCCCCCCCCCACCCCCCCCCCCCCCCCCCACCCCCACCCCCACCCCCACCCCACCCCACCCCACCCCACCCCACCCCACCCCACCAGGTTTTATGGACTGGGAGCACGAAATTTCAGAATGGTAATGAGAAAAATGACAATCTCAACATCCATGGGAAAAATAGGGAGGGAAGCTTAAAAATGTCTGAAAGACATAACAATTTAATAGATTACAATTTGAAAGAACCAGACTTGTTTTTCAAATGCAATCCACACACGTTTGAAAACTGTACATTTACCATATAGGAAGACTCAAAAATGAAAATTGCACCCCAAACCTGACAGATCAACCAATCAGTCGAAAAATGGAGACGTGGTAATATAAGCTTCGGATAGTCAAAATCTGCCAATTATGCATAAAATACGCGATCTAGACCGTTTGGGTAATGAAATTTCACAACGGCAAGCGCATTGTTATTGCCTAAATCAGTGGTTATTGCAGGCAGTGCCTATTTACAGAAACTCCGGCAAAACAGACGCAATCAATTTGTTCGACAGTCGGTGCTCTTTTTTTATTAAATTCTCTCTAGCCTCACCGAGTGCCACTTTTCCCCCCTCGTCTTCCCGTAACGGTCGTTAAGCAAAATGCAAATTTATCTGCGTCTATTTTCGATTTGGCATTTTCTTGTTTTTCAAGCTTGCGCGGTACAAACGTATTAAATGGTGCGCATATCAATATGTTCACGCTGACGTGGTAGCCGATGTGCGCTTGTTTGGCCTTTCGCAAACCGTTTTACCTCGTCTAAAGCTAATGACTTTTTATTTTCAATGCAGAAAAACGATTTTAGAGACTTTTATTTCGCATATCCATCACAAGGATGCTCAAAGCGCCCTAACATTATTACCCCTGATCATTGGGCTCATTAGTCATTCCTTAATCCTTCTCAACTCCTTGGGGAGCTTGCAATCCTGTGCAAGTTATGCGTACAGGGACTAATCAAATATCACCTTTCACTACCCTCGCAGCTAGGTACCCATTTGCTCCCGAGTAGAGAGAGGCAATTTGTGGCAAAGTACCTTGCTTAAGGGCACACACAACATGGAAATTTCGAGACCATCTTTTTTGCACTAATCCGACAACCAATATAAGTTTTGAGATATTTTTAAAAAGTATTGGACCCCCTTCCCAAATGCAAAATAATTACAAAATGAATTAAAAACTGCAAAGAAAAGAACAGAAAAAAAAATGAACAAAAAATTAAACAGAACAAAAATAAATATTAAACAGTGTACAACAATTGTTTCTTTATGAGTACATATTCTTCATAATTTAATTTTTTTTTTTTTAATTCAGGTTTAGTACCATATGCAAATGTTTGACTACTTACATATGTACAATTATTTTACAGTTAAAAATAAAAATGCCCTTTTGGTTTTGTCAACAAAGAAGTCTCCTCACAAAACGAAACAAAAAACTGACAACTGAACAAAAAAACAAGAAAAACAAAATGAGGAGATAATGTTTTAACAAAAACCCTAACAGGTTGATGACTGAAAAAAAGTAAACAAATGACAATTTTGCAAATTCAACACCCCTCCCCCCCCCTCCCCCCTAAAAAAAACTAAAAAAACAAAACTGGGTTTAACTCATTTAATTCCATGCACACTAAGTGTTAATGGCTCCGTTCAAGCGAATTCAACAAAATTGCAGACGCACTCTACTTTTTCAAGAAGCTCAAAACATGAATGACACACAATGCTGTCCCGCCCTAGTTCAGACTGCCCTAGTTCGGACACAATGTTCATGCATTATTTAATAATAAGGCTTTTAGACGCGAGGTCACACGTTAAGCTGACATTACTTTTCATACAGCAGTGTTCCGACCTATATAAAAAGGTTAGTTCACTAGGTTAATTCACTTCTCACGATCTTTAAAATTTTGTCACTTTGTTTGAAATTTTGCCACACGATTTAAAAAAATGCCTACCAGGAATAAAATTATACATGTAATGCCCATAATCATAATATAGGTTTTCCCGGCCAATTTCAGCAAAAAAAAACCGGTCATTTTCATCAACACGCATTAAGATTCGTGCAGATTTTTCAAGTCTGTGCAAACTCTGGTTTCTTTTTCCTTATAATCACATTCTATTTCGTTTTCGTGCACACAAGATTTTTGCTTTACCATTCAGGTTCGTTTTAGTCATTCTATTTCGTTTAATGGCATTCGAGACTACATTTTCACCATTCAAAAGTTTAATCTATGCTGTCTTTTTACAATTGGGGCAATCAAATGAAATACCATCGACGTGTGCAGGATCTTTTGTATGCGCATGTTTGTTTTCTTTCGTTTACAGTAAATCTATTTCGCACTCTAAGAGTTCAATTTAGATGTGACATGGATTATTCGAGTAGGTACTGCTATTGTCTGTCACTGTAAGTTGTTCTGTATGATATTCTTCTTTCAAATAATCATTGTAATATAGAATAAAATAACGACAAAGACATGCTAAAGCTTTTCGACTTGCACTCATCCGAGCAAAATGCAAGAATGGCGTGGGTATGCTTATCGATATAATATAAGGCTGAAAGTGGGAATGACGTGTTCAGAATGCTGCGCGCTGCTGACTCATAGTAAATTTTTAATACGCGATACTTTGATGCAATGTAAGCATGTACAAGTGATCTATGTTACACGATGGTTACTCTTACTACGCTTCATGTACAGATCTTGTAACGATATTGTAGTTTTATCGTGCTTACTCATACTATCGTAAGGACTTGGCTTAAAACTTGTACAAATGTCATACATAATTGTAGTACTATGTACTACTATCATATTAACATTGTACAATACTTGTCCCCATCAACCTCTGGGTCCAACTTGTCCCTCCATCCCAGGTCATCACGAGTTATTAGTGAGTTTTCGTCGTGTACAGTTAGTGATCACGACTACGTTGAGCCCAACACCCAAACTCTTTACCTTTTGCTATCCGTTTTTTCAAAAAAGCGTAGAGACATTGTTGTCAGTGTTGACAACAAAACTACACTTAGGTAATTTGTGTAAACGACACAAGTACACGTATACCGATGTTGCGAAAATAACTATAAGTTGTCGTATTAGCTAACCGCGTGCTACAGAAACATCATTATTAAATTGTTAAACTCTCGGGTCATATTGACCATACTCGTGACAGTTTGACAATGGATTAAACAACTGAAATGTTCACCTGTCAGTATCTTCTGAGCTGTTTCTTGAAGCGTTCGTAGTGGTAATCGTCTGTGGCTTTTTCCTGGTTGCTGCGTTTCTTCGGTTTCGGTGGCGACTGGGATGCTGAAGGCAGAAAATGTGAAAGATAGATCACATAATTGGAAATTGAGGGTGTGTATATAAAAAAAAAAAGCCATTCTGTGTGTAAAGTCAGTTCGGTACCTTATCTATGGTCAGAGGAAACAATGAAAAACTGTGTTCATGCTTTGAAGAAATTGTGTGAATACCTTAGTGGAGTGAAATAAAATAATAATAATAATAATAATACATGAATTTGGCATCTTATATAGTGCACATTTCGCTTTACAACATTATTACCCTGGTCATTGGGCACAACTCCCTGGGGAGTATACAGCCCTTGGAGCCTTCGAAACCCTTGCAGGTACCCATTTACTCCTGGGTGGAGAGAGGCAACAAAGTCCATTGCCTTGCAAAGGGCACACGCATCTTGGTCGCGGACGGGAATCAAACCCACGACCATGGATTTAGACACGGTCTAGAATTCAATGTGCATAATGTTTAACACAAAATTTGTTGCTACAATTACACATTAATAAACAGACACTTCAACAACAAACATACCTAGCACTGGCCCGTCTGCATCGCCGACGACAACTGGTCTTGGTTTGGGTTCCTCAACTTTGGGTGCTCTGTGTTTCGGGGGATTCAATTCTTCATGCATGTCTGTGGAAGGTCAGTAAAGAATGCTAGTAAAGTATTTTAAGTGCACCTTATGACCACAAAAATGGGATTGACATTACACGCTTTTGGGCGATTCGACTGCCAACGGCTTTAACCATTATCTTGGCTGTATCTGCAGCAGACAAAATAGAGTACTAAAGTGAACAAATCACCCTTTGTGTGTTTCCCTGCGGTTTAGCAATGGACGTTTCAGATTACCAGGGAATGTACATGAATGTTACAATGGCGACTGATGCCAATTTCATAGAGCTGCTTAAGCATAACAAATTGTTTAAGCATGAAAAAGTTTGCTTTATAAAATGAGGTTACCGGCAAAAATGTCATGTGATTGTCATGGTAATGAAACAGTCCTCTAACACTGGTCATACAGTATTTCCATCACATGAGGATTTCACTGGTAATGTTCTCTACTAAGCAAGTACTTAAGCAAATGTTTGTGCTTAAACACCTCTATGAAATTGGCCCCTGGCGTCACACTTTATCAGTCTATACGGGCAGTTGGAACTAGGCTTGGGTGACTCCAGCATTTTGAGAATCGACTCCGATTCAAAAAAAGAATTGCGATTCCATTCAGAATCGATTCCATTTTTTGCAGGGAAAAATCAAATAATTAAACTGAGCTGAGCATGTTTATTTTAATAGGCAGATGAGCCTGTTTAAGAACGTGTACCATTGCGATGACGACCCAAGTATTGGCACCGAACAGCACTAAACGTCCACGAAATGATGCCGGCCTGTACAACACACACGTTCTTAATAAAAATGATCAGAGGCTGAATACTCTTGCAGAATTTGGTGTTTTGGCTTCAAGATTGCTAGGTAATTTCCGGAATCGGCAAGCTATAACTGGGAATCGATTCCCCAAAAATCTGGAATCACAGTTCCGAATCCTAAAGTGGAATCGATTCTACTTGACTCCGGCGTGGAATCGCCCAAGCTTAGTTAGAACAACGCACCCCACTAAAAAAGCAGTATCAGCCGTTTCTACTGCCAAAATATCGTTGTGCTCACCAGCGAAAACGTTCTCCGAGCAGGTTTCAATTTGCCATTGTGCACACCAGCAAATAACTATTTAAAGGCAGAGGCTCGTCAATGCGCGCGTGAGGCCAAATTCGTACTATGAAATTGCAGCTCTATGCTTTTGCTATGGAGCTGCGCATTTCGTGGCACGAATTTGGACTCACGTGCGCATTGACGAGCCTCCGCCTTTAAGGCTGTTTCTCCTGGATGGATATCAGTACCAAAACATTTCCAAAATATTTATTTTGAAAACGTGGTGGTATACAGTAAAGTCTGCATTCTGAACGTACATTTCAGAACACTCCTTATTCCTGCAACATTTGACAGACAAACTGCTTTCATAGTTTAAGTCAATTGTTTTCCCAAGCAACATGACTTACATCTGGCATGTTGGACATAGTTGACGGCCATGTTGGTAGGAGCGAATGAAGTAACATCTTTCTTTTTGCTTCTTCTCTCCTCAATGTGTTTCTGTTTAGCTTCCTCGGTGGATTCGATGTTGGCAATCTTGGCACTGGACAATAGATTTTATAGAACAGAAGTATTCATCAACTTCCTTGGTATAAAATAAAATGCCCTAAAGGCCAAATATGTAATTTGCAAGAAGAAACTTTTTATGGATTTTCTGGAATAAGGGCATAACATATCTTGTCACCTCATGAAGTTAAAAAGTTGGGTCATTGCAAATGATACAATGAACCTAAAGCCCGCCGCACACGTGAGGTCGTTTGCTGAGCAAACGGTCATTAGTGGCCGTTTGCTCAGCACTTGGCTCACGTGTGCGGTGGCTATTTTGCTGCATTTTTTGCCTCGCGAGGCCGTGAGACAAAAATCTAACGTGTTTGATTTATTTTGCCTCGCGTGGCCAAAATCTCACGTGTGCGGGGGTGCTGAGCCAAGTGCTGAGCTAAAATAAATGTAGCTGGCCAATTAAAAACCATCCCCTATTCACGTGATATGAATACAGTGCGCGCGGGCACCATTAAGGTCACCAAACTTTTGCTAAAGTGTGGTGACCTTGGCGGGGTTCGCAGGCGCGCGCAGTTTTTGGATCGCGCGCGTGAATAGGGAATGGTTTTTAATTGGCCAGCTACATTTATTTTAGCTCAGCACTTGGCTCAGCACCCCCGCACACGTGAGATTTTGGCCACGCGAGGCAAAAGAAATCAAACACGTTAGATTTTTGGCTCCCGGCCTCGCGAGGCAAAAAACGCAGCAAAATTTCACCGCACACGTGAGCCAAGTGCTGAGCAAACGGCCACGAATGACCGTTTGCTCAGCAAACGACCTCACGTGTGCGGCGGGCTTAAATAAGTCCTGGCTGATTTTGCAAAACACTCACGGAAAAATGGAATTGTTGATGATGTTTTTTGATTTGATAAATAAAATCAATACTTACTCAATTCCCAAGTCCACCTCTGGGATGCCTGATAACATCTGGTTGGACAACATCTCTTCTGATTTCTTTTTGGATTCCACTTTTAGATGGTCAGGCAACTCGTACAACTTATCTTCAGCACTTTTTAATCTATTAAAAAATTGGCACGTGAAGTTGGAAAAACAATAAAGGAATTTTATTTAATTTCAAGTTGAACAACGAAGTTTGGTTCAACCAAGATTTGAACCAAAGCCCTTATGGAAAGCTCAGATTGGTCAACTTTCCGATACATATTTGAAATTACCCCTGTGCTTAAAGGAAGGGACAACACTTGCAAAGGGTTGCCTAACTGTGTACGCTTCATTTAATTTGCCATCTTTTGCAGTTTGGCGCTCGGACTTGAGAGGGTGCGAGTCGGAACACAACAGATTTTTACATACTTCACGGCGTGTGGGGGTCGGGAAACAAGGCATCTATCTTGACGTCATCCAAGCAATCGTTGCATGGGTGACGTCATCATCCCTTTCAAAATTTCAAATATGGCGCAGCACATAGTTGCAGAGTTCACCATCAAAATTAATTGGGTTGCCGACGTTGAAATATTTTTGATTAAATTCGTCGATAACTTCAAACAAGTGTTGTCCCTTTCTTTAAACCTCTGTACTGCAAATCAACTGAATTGGGGAAATGATAAAAGGGGTCTTGATTGGACAATGTGAAAATAAGAAACAAACATGGCGGAGGTGGAATACTCACTTGTCTGTGTTCCTACTGCCCTCCGAGTCACTGTTGTCTTTGCCTTTCTGTTTGGCTAATTCCACTTCAATGTACTTCATCCTAGAAGAAAACAAAGTTTATTTAGATAGTGTGAGTATTTTGCAAAAACTGAAAATAGACCTTATGCACGGCGGCCATGATAGAGGGCAGTCACATTGTCACAGTGCTCATGCACGAGTAGGCACTTTGTGGGTATATTGTCACATCATTTGAATATGAAAACCTGCCCTCTGTCATGGCCGCCATGCATAAGGTCTATTATGATAAATTGCAAAGTTAAACTACACTGGATAATGATTTAGAATTGCATGCAATTGGCTTTTTCTACTAAATGCGGTAAATGAATGGTTTTATCTAAAATTCATCCAGTTTGAGAACTAATCATATGCGCTTTGACAAAAAGAGAACATTTACAAAATCAGAGGATCAAATATTCGAGTGTCTGTTTTTTAAGCATCTAAATATTATGATTTCAAGATGTTCGGCTTTTCCCAACACTACCAGTGATAAGTGCTTACATTTCAGCATCTTCATCTCTTCGATTCGTCTCAGCTGCAAACGTGTTCTCCATGTTTAGAACATCTCGGGAATCTTCATCTGATCTGAAAATATACCAGGAATACGTTGACTAAAATGCAAATTGCCATGAAGCAAAATTCATCAGCAAAAAAATCTTGAGGTACCAATAATGGAAAGAATTGAGTAGTTGATCAAGGCTTCAGACCTTGTGTTAAAAACACGAGACTTTCCTCACAAAATCTTCACTCCCAAATTTGGGTTTTTCCCATCAAATCTGTACTTACTAATAATGCGTGATGAGTCATTTTAAAGAAAAAAATTCTCATCAACTTCTCAACTCTTAGGCCCGATTCAAACGTCGTGCTTGTGCCGTGTCAAATTAAATTCAATTTGATTTTGTTTAATTCGACACGGCACAAGCATGACGTTTGAAACCATTTGGCTCGGCAAATTGAATTCGGCACAGCGAGAGAATTTAGCTCGACAGAAGAATTTAGCTCGACAGGGTCTGCCGTGCTAACTCAATTTAGTGTGGCAGTAGCACGGTGCAGTTTCAAATGTCGTGCTTCTGCCGTGTCGAATTTAAGGAATGCACATGCTCACAGCGCGTATGGGAGCAAAGAAATAACCAACAAACAAGCTTGCGCATCCAAAAAACAAAATGGTGACTTACAATGGACAGAATGGAATACGCACGTCCATGACGTGCACACGACTCATAGGGAAAAACATAGGGATGTCAGTTGGCGGTTAAAATTTTGCCTGAAATCTCAGGAACTTTTTCCTGAAATCATGTGTATTTATAAACATATGCAATTATGTACAGACGGACAAAATGAAAAAGCCTGAAATCAGGCAATTGCCTGAACTCTGACATTATTTAAACAATTTTCATTGCCCGAGCATTTTTACCTGCAATGGACCGGCAATATTATCAGTAACATCAAAGCATTGTTTTCTTAGTTGATTTGGCTAAATTGGTTCGGCAAATAAGCAATAATTGCATTACATGTACTTTTTTTTTTAAATTTTGTTACCTGTCTCGATTTCTGTCTTTGATTTCTTTGAGGTCGAGCAACCCACCAGTGCAGAGTTTAAATGGATCATTCTGTAAAACAAAACAAAAGCAATTTTTAAATATTATACTTTTTTTCTTACATGTACTTAACTTTTCCACAAGACATGCCATTGTATGTTCACTTTTCAAGCAGTCGTACATACTTCACTATTTATGAGGCATTATCTTACTGTATGACTGTATGTAAATAAGTTTGAACTTACATCTATTTCTTCTTGTTTGGTGAATTTTTTCCCAACAGCAAGACTGGCAGCACTAGAAACAAAACAAAACAAAATAAGAAATTCCTGAAAAAGTAATAATTTGTGATGGGGGTAAGTAATCTTAAAAACAATTTACCAAGTACGAATGGAAGATTTTTTGGATTTTTTTTCATATACATTGAACACTGATTTGGGTGAATTTATATATTGGAATCGATAGCTTATTCAATTCTAAGATATATACTTCCCACTGACACTTCCGTCGCAAATGTTGCATTTCTGAGATAAATAAATGATAAAATTACTGCATAAAGTAATGCACAAAATGACGTGGCGAGCGGTCTGTGCGTAAGCGCGACAACAGAGGGCGCTGCGCACACGTGAATGGTTATCTTGTGCACTAACTAAAGGCAATTTTTGAAGAAGAAAACGTGCTTTTTCTACAGAAAAGCAACATTTGCGACAAAAGTGCAAGTGGGAAGTATATCTTAAAATTACATTATGTGTTGATTCCAGGAGGTAATTTCCTTAAAATCTTTGTTCAATGTATACGAAAAAAATACCGATTTTTTGTCTTCGGAATAATGACACAAGGACCGCCAAGGTGAATTATTTCAATACAAATGTGGACAAACGTCCATGAGTTTGGGAAATCTGGATGCAGTGAAAAACAACTTAGCTCCACCGGGATTCGAATCAGACTTTCTGCTTAATGTGCAGACGCCCTACCAATTGAGCTATGACGCCAATTGGTGGTCTTGAATCACGGTATTGCAGTCGTTCATCACCGACAACTTAGTAGGCCTACTGTCATTTCCACAATTCTAAGGTAAAATTGTAACATTTTCTGGTAGCCTAAATGTAAAATACCTGAGCAAATTTGTGTCTGTTCAGTGTTTACGTCAAAATTAAAACAATTTACCTGACTCCATGCTGCCGTTGTCTGAATTTCTGCGTTTCTCTGGTCTCCTCCAAAATTGTTCTGAAAGTACATTGCATTATTAGCAGATATTAAGACTTCAAAAAATTAACAGAAAATTGTCATTGTTTTAACCTATTGAAACAAACCTGGAAAACAGAACACTGCTCAAAATTAAAAAGGAAACTGGCAGAAATTGGGGGAGAAAATACCTTTTTTGAAAGTATTCATGTTCTATGAACATAAGCTAAGTATGCTATTATTACAACTAACAAGAAAATTAGCAACTTTTTGGGGCCGGGGGAAACTAAGCTTGTTTGTACCAGCGACAACGGATGCATTTATACAAACGAAGTCTTCGTCGCGTCGATCAGTGTCGATGAAAACACAAACAACCACCACAATGACCAACCAAGAACGTCATTTTTCTAGAGCAGAACTGCTTCTAAAGAGCTAAACAAAAAGTAACTTCAAGAAGCAAACCTTGTTTCATCTGTTTCTTCTGCCTCTTCTTCATCTGAAGACGATTTTCTCCGCCGTCTAAACTGCTTTTTCTTGAACGTCGTTGCCGCCATGTTTACGTTTTTTGGTGCGACAAATATCGTCTGCAATTCCGCAGGTACCCGGCGCAAATTTATATGCACAATAGGGATGCGATTTGTACAAGTTGTACTATCGATTACCAGTGAATTGAGGGCTGAAAGCCGTTTCAGAATTATACGGCTACGTCTACACAGTACACACGAGTCAATGGTAGAGGCTATCTGGACGCGGAAAATATATGAGACTGGCAAAAACATTTCCAAGAACTCTTAGAAAACCTTAATTTGTTAACAATTTAAATCATATCTAAACTGTGCATCAAAATCTCTTCTACAATAATTGTTTGCTTACATTCCAATACGATATCTTCCCAATAATTTCCAAACTAACACCATTTTGTCATTTCAACTTTCAACCAATCTTTTTTTTATTGCGTGCAAAATCAACAAAGATAAATTTCCTTCAATAAACTATTAAAATAATATGCTCATTATAATTCAAATTACGAATATATCATTACATTTTTTGCAACTCACACAAACCTTCACACTAAATAATGCTAATTAGCAAGCAACCCAAAATTATCCAAACTAATTTTCTCAACAAAAAATTTAATTTTTACCTCGATAATTTACAATGCAAAAACTTTTAAACCAAATTGGGCGCAAAAAAAATTACGCACAAAACCACACCAACACACACAAATTTCTCATGGAAAAAAGAAATCCTTTTTGTCAGTAAAACGGATGGACAGTATACAGAAATCTGTTGTATTCATGAAGTGCAAAATAATCCCCAAAACCAAAAAATCTGATTTTCCAATTTGCTGTTTTGAGAAGTCTACATTTTGAAAATTTCACTGAAACCATGAATCCGGAACTAAATAAGTGTTGCTATTAGGGATGGGACGTTTAACCGGTTAACCGAAGACATTTAAGAAAAAAATTAAAAAACCGGTTTTGCCAAACATTTAAACAAAACCCAATTTTCAGAGGGTTATTTGCCTTCATGCCTTCATGAAACTGAATAAATTTATAATTTTGACCAGAAAGGGGTTCAATGATTATTTTGGGGGCCAAGGGTATTGTGTACATTGCACAGGCATCTATAAACACCAGCAACAATCTTTAGTGTCGGCCGAACAGTTAACCAGTTAACCGGTTAACCGACACTTGAAAGAATTGTAAACCGGTTTCTGAATTAACCATGAATTCCCATCCCTACTATATACCAACACCAACTTAAATCAGGCTAAAAAATAGGGTATTTTTTCCATATACATTAAACAAAGATTAGAAGGAAATTTCCTCCTGGAATAAACAGATAATCTAATTTTAAGATATACTTCCCACTTTCCTGTAGAAAAATCACATCCAGATAGTGCACAAGATAAAGCACCCTCTGTTGTCGCGCTTACGCACGGACCGCTCGCGGCGTAATTTTGTGCATTATTTATGGAGTAATTTTATCATTCATACATTTCTGACAGAAGTGCAAGTGGGAAGTATATCTTAAAATTGGATCTGTTGATTTTAGGAGGTAATTTCATTTAAATCTTTGTTCAATGTATACGGAAAAAATACCAAAAATAGTTAGACCGTTTCATACTGCAAAAACTTGTTATACCAAAAAACCAAACAAACGATTGAGTTGTGAATTGTGAGCAGTATATAGCGTTATATATCTTCATAATTTCATATAGTTATAATTTCTTACTAAAATACACAAAAACTTTAAATAACTTTAAACAGAGAAAACTAAACAGTTGCATTGATTAGCATGTTAAGTTGGCCAAAAGAGATATATTTACAGGGTAAAAGTAAACTTTCATTTGCTGGGGGGAAATATAAACAAAAATGTAGTAATTTTGAACAATTCCTATAGACTCTTTGCACTGGCGGCCATGACAGGGGGCAGGTTTTTATATTTACATTATGTGACAATATAGATCCAAAAAGTGCCTACTCATGCAAGATGCACGGTGACAATGTAATTGCCCCCCGTCATGGCCGCCGATGCAAAGGGTCTATTAGATTAAGGAACAATGCCCATTCGAGGTAAGAAGTTATTTTAATGTAAATGAAAGAGTTTGGGGTTTAAAAATACCATTCCCATAACCATGGAAGCCTACCCTGTGTGTCTGCCATAGCTGGGACGCGGTCAGTGCATGAACTACATGCGTTATATGATGATGCTCATTGTGTCGTCACTTCGAACAATTCACACTGAGCCTTTTCACACGCGCGTAATTGTGACGCGCGTCACTTTGAGAAAAAGCGATGTTGGGGAATTTTGAGTGAAACAATGCACTGAAAAGTAAAAATCACTGAATTATATAAAGACTTTCCGTTCAACCTGTGCAAGCCAAAAAACACTTGCTGTCCATGTTGATTCCGTGGTTTTCAATGAGTCGTTTCAAGCCAAATTTATTCTGTGTTTTCGTGAACAGACGTGTGTCAATTTGACGAGCGTAATGCGTGTAACGAGTTCAGTGTGAATCCACCCTCAACCACTTGACGCCGGAGGACGTGTAAATACGTTTTGGCAATATACATTTGTATAGTCACAGGGACAGTTTACTTGAAAAGTGTGATTTGTTTGGTGAGAAGATTCATACAATGAATGTAGAAATGACTCAAGAGTCAGTATTTGTGGTGCATGACCTGGGGCCAATCTCATAGAGCTGCTTAACAGCCCATTTTCTCATAACCGAGCGTCAGGCTATTTCATAGGCATCGTTAACGGTAAGCAACTGAAAATGTGCCTTAAAGGCCAGTGGATCATTTGCAATGACCCCAAAAAGTAATCGACGAGTTTACAGGGGAAAAGTTCTCAAAGTAAAGATTGAATTAATAGCAACTATCCAATGAAAGGTTTTCGCTCAAAATGATATAATTTTACCAGAAAATAATCCGTAAAGATGAAATTATTTAGATCGTTTGCAAACGATTTACTTATTTTTGGTTTGCATCTACGCGGTCCAAAATGCATAGGCCCTGTGTACTCCGTGTGCGTGTTCCAACGCGATGCATTTTTATGGATCGCGCGCACACGCAGTATGTGCGCCACAGAGTGCATGACGCAAGCCACATAGTACCCGATCAACTGAGAACGAATATTTGAAACACCCCGCCAAGACCAGGAAAATGCATATGGATTTTCATGGTTTATTTAAACGTGGTACATTTGACAAAGCTGAAATTTCTTCGGATGAGTTTGTTGATGTCTTTCTTTTGATTTATAATGGTTTTATTCGCAGAATCGCTCAAAAACAGATCATCTACAGGGCCTTTAACTACAGAGCCAAACTTTGCTTGAAAAATGGGGTGTTGACATCATAAAGATATGCATTAACCCCGCTACGTCATAGCGAGGAGATAGTCATATTATGCATAGCAAGTTGCATGCTTTCCACATAGCATAAACCACCAGTCGTTATTTTTCTGTAAATGTTTATGAAATTTTTGGTGTATTTTCTCAGTGGTTGTTACACTGAATTCATTTTTGATATCAATAAAATGCCAGATTCGTGCCTTGTTGGTGGTAACACTTGCAACTCTGTGGAAAATCTGCAGTTCCGTGCGTGCATACAATGTGTACGTGTTTGCCCCGAGGAGCTACACGACCACAGTCAGTGTAGCAGCTCTGCGTGTCTCCTCGCTATGACGTCACACATAAAGCTCGAGTTGATTGACGTGACCTTTCGTTTTCAGTTTCGCGTGAAAAGAGTCTCGGAAAAAGACTGAAAGTTGTCCAGGATGAAATTCTGAATAAAATGTTCTCAGTACATAAAGGACTATATAAAGAAAGGAATACTGTTGAAAACCATGGAAGTGAAGGGAGATTTCAACCCAGCTTTACCCACACCACGACCATGAAATAGCGCTTTACTCGTCTGCTCTAGTAAGCACGCCTTTTCAGCTATGAAACTAGTCCCAGGTCTTAACTTTTTACCAATCACATTTGCCTTTTTAAACAAAATTTGTATTTTTTTTGGACAAAAATATTTCCAGAGTCAACTGGTTAACAGACTCAGTTTTCGTCAGCATCATTGTCTGGAGAAGTTGCCGAATCGTCGGCGCCCGCCTTACGACGTCGGACACCAACGCCGTCTGTCGCGATGTTCTTAATGACCGGCATTGGCGGTGAGATGTCCGATTCAGATTCTTCTACGTCAATGTCCTCGCTGGAGATGCTCTGGGCACGGTAGCCGGTCGTATCGTGCCCTGACTGAAGACCGCTGGAGATGCGGCTTTCAAGACGCCAAAGCGTGGCCGAGTCGGTGTGGTCAACATCCTCTGCGAGGGGAAAAGGATACGAGATTGACAAGAGCGCATTCAGATTTTTCCAGAAAGTGGATTTCAATTTAACCTAAGAATCACACAAAATACCTCCCTAAAAACGCTATCCATGGAAAAAAAACCAGGAAATCTGCAATATCCACTTCGGATGTGGTAGCAAAAAGGTTGGTGTAATCACTGCACTGCTTTATGGAATCAGATAAATTAGTTTACAAAACATCAGTGGTTTTTTGACAATATCCTTAAAAATATACGGATTGAGAACGCGAAATTTCAGAATGGTAATGAGAAAAATATGACAAATGATATGGTATTAAAATCTCATCACCCATGGGAAAAATGGGGGTTCGAAAATGTGGACACTACATAATCTGCAATGACCCAAAATGTTACTTCATGAGTTGACAAGAAAAACCTTTTCTCAAAGTGTTGATAGCAATGGTAACAAACACAACATGAATTTATTTCTATCCAAGATGGTACTTTCTGAAATTAACTGAAGGTAGTTTTAAAAAAAATGTGTTCAAACACTTTTTTGTACCATTCATGGATTTTGAGGGTTTTCTGAAGCATTGATGCATCTATGTAGCTGAAATTTCTGCAGGCTAGTTTACCAACATTCTTCTGTAGATATGTTATGCCCTTATTCCAGGAATCCGTAAAAAGTTTCATCTTGCAAATAATACATTGGACTTAGGTAGAACACATGATTGGTATCTTGAAAATCAGAAATGTTCACAGATTTACATGTAACTTACACAATATAAACATGATGTCGGTAGAAAACATCCCCTGAAATTGTTTTGTCTGAAGTGCTATAGTCTTTGAGAAATGAGTAAAACAATTAATTTTCATTTTCATGCCCTAAAGCCACTTCGCCCAAAAACCACTTCGTGTGCAGGCCGTGGTTCAGGGAGAAGTGGTTTTTGGGCGAAGTGATAACACAGTTTTTGACTGAAAGTTAGACGAAGTACAGAGCCGACTTTTACCGAGGTTGGTTTTAATCATGCATATCTTCAATCACACAGGGAGATAAAACCATTTGTAGCAGTTTACCAATCATGTGTTCTGCCTTTAAAGCACTAATAAAGCAAATCCTACAATAGATAAAAATTCCAGCAACCACACACTGTAGACCAGCTTTCAACTTACCGTGAGTGTTTGGCATGGCCCACTGGGGCGTGTTCAGTCTTGAGACCAGAGCAGCTAGATCAGTGAAACGTGGGATGCGTCCAAGATTCTGAAATCAGAACAGCGTATTAAAGGCATCAAACTTACACAGATGACACAAAGACTGACATTGGCAAAAGTCAAATGCTTTACTGTATAGCAATGTCCAGGGACAGACTGTAATAACTTAAAAGCGCCGATAGATCTTTTGTAGTGACCCGAAATTTTACTTCACAAGTTGACAAGAAAAATCCGACTAAAACTTGTTAATAGCAATGGTAACAAACACGACATGATTTTGTTCTCGTATAAAATGGTATCTTTGTGGGAGAAATTGTTTTTTTTAAAATCATCTGCGGACAATATTTTTACCATTCATTTAACACAAAAACCATGCATGGATTTTTCAGGTTTTCTGAAGTATTACTGCATTTATTTGGCTGAAATGTCTACAAGGCAGTTTACCAACATTATTCTTTAGTTATAAGTTAAGATGGCCGTCTGCGAGAGTGGTCAATTGATCAATCATCAACCCACCTGTTGTTGATCAGTTCTCCGTCGCTGATTTCCACGTTTCTCCTTGGACAGTTCATCTAGGTATTTACTCCTTTTCCAGCCGTCAAACACCGTCTGGCCATGGGTGTAGCCAATGTCACATAGGTCCTTGTACTTGTGGAAATGCATGGTTTTGTACCTGGGAAATAGGAGTGGTTGGGAGAATAAAATGTATCTGTATTGCCATAGGATGTGTATGCATGCAATGCTTGCATGCAATAGACCATTACCATGAAAACCTTCCATGTATGTCCGCCATAGCTGGGACCTAGTCAGTGCATGAACTACATGCGTTATGTGACGATGCTCATTGTGTCATCACTTCCAACAATGCATAGTTCCGAAATTGCAAATTAACCCCGCCCCCTTGGATATTGTTGCTATGCCTCACACGCTATCATCAAAATGTCCACACACACTGCACAAACCAATGGGACTTTCAACGGAAAGCACAGATTCATTGCAGAAAACTCAAAGGTATTCATGTTTCAGTGTCGACAGTTGCTGTAGCACGCACTTAGTAAAAGGCCAGTGATACAGAGATGTCGTACATTCATAAAATTTCACTTTCTTACCTTTGAACAGCGAATCACCCGGCCTTGAAACCAAAAATTCACCCGGAACAACGCATAGGCCGCACACAACGTATCGGCAGAAAATCGTGTAATGATGTTGCTGTGAGGCAATGCACTTTGACCTATGTGGGCGCTGTCTGCTAGCTCTGTTGTGATTGGTCGGCGGGTTCGGTTGATTGACAGGTCGGAACTATGCATTTGCGCGTTTGTTGATATAGTAAATTCACACTTAGCCTTTTCGCGCATCGCTTCGTAAAAAGCTATGTGGAGGGAATTTTGATTGAAACGATGCACTGAAAATCACTGAATTATGACAAGACTTGTTTAAGACATGTTTAAGCTAATTCTGGGGTTTTTTTGGTACATTGTTTCATCCCAAATTCCTTCCACAGAATTAGCTTTGACGGAAAGTCTTTTCATAATTCAGTGATTTTCAGTGCATCATTTCATTCAAAATTCCTTCCACACCTCTTTTTCTCAAAGCGACGCACGTGTCAATTACACACAAAGAGGCTCAGTGTTAATTTGTGTGTGAGAAGAGCGCGTTGCGCACATCATGGATGCGCACTGTTCGATTTAACAACAACGTAACCGACCAGGAGAGCTGCACTTTCACACATCTTACCTGTTTATTGGCGGCCTGATGTACTGGCAGTAGGTGCTGCTCTTGACTTCCTGTAGTTGTTTTATGCAGGACACGTAAGCCAGTCTACTCTGAATCTCGCTCATGTTAAGCACCTGTGAGTAAAAAGTAGAATTTAGGCAAAAAAAAATGTTTAGCGTAAGTTGAAGTCTCCCAAAATGATGTGGTGACGCTGCTTTTTTCCCCCGTTTTTGGGGGGGGGTTTTGGTGAGTAGAATCCAAGCAATAAAGGCATGTTTTTAATCAAAACACTCGACAGACAGTGCGTGTCTATAAGTAAAAAAACAAAACTTTGACGCGCAGGGTTGAAAGTGACGCACGCGCTGACGATATTTTATTATATTTTTTTTAGCTGTTTTTGAGAAAAAAAAGCTTTGACGTGCAGGGTTGAAAGTGACGCGCGCTAACGCTAAACATAGTTTTTTTTTTTTTTGCCTTATGTTCAAAAATAGATTACAGAATTGGAAAACTTTTACAAACGGTGTTATAGACTAATCCGACGAAAGAAAACTGCGGTGTATCTCCAAGGTATTTACATGACGTCACAATGGAAATACACCGCAGTAACAATGGAATAACCACAAGAGGGCGGGCTCACTAAATGTTGCTCGGATTACACTATATCCATGTATGATTAAGGATGTGTATGATAAAAATCAACCTGTGTATAAGTCAGCTCAGCTCAGCTATAAAAAAAATGAAAAACTATGTCCATGCTTTTAAGAAAATGTGCAAAGCCATCACCCTATTTAGGCTGGCTTCCTGGCTATACTGCAAAGATGGAGGAGATATCATACAACGGTAGTCAGGGTTCTAGTTTCGTTCACATGAGGGCGCCCTTGTAAAAAAATGCGTGTGCACACGCATTTGTAAAAATTCATATTTAATTATTGTTTTCTCATAAAGTATATCGCCTTGTAGAAATCATTTCATTGGAAATGTGGAACCACTTCTATCTTCCTTTTGAGTAAGGTTTTGCCAGTCAAATGGCTAATTAAAATATTAGGACAAAAATCCTGTTATCAGCTTTAAATTTAACAAAAACTGAATTGAACCTGTAATTACAACCCAAAAAACCCAACTAGCATACGAAAGCAACTACTTGATTTTCATACCCTGACAGGGCTGGCCCATGGGTTCCATCGCTTCCAGAGCAACCACCAGCCGGACAAATCGTCACCGTAGTCGGTCAGTGTACTGTCGTCCTCGCTACCGACATCCACGGCGATCACAGTTTGCGCACCCATCGACCGCATCACGTCGGCTAAACCAAATCAAAACAAAAGTTTTTTTCTCCAATTATTGGAAATTGACTAAACATTAATATTCTCTTTCTGCGATCTTGTTCGCATTAAGAGACCAATTCGTTCCACGAAGATTAGTTAATCACTGTTAGTTAAGTGTGCTTACACTTAACCCTAACTCCCTAGGGTGTATGTAAAATTGTATTGATTTTGGAGGATTGGGGTTAATGAAGATTGAATGAAAATTGAACAAAGAGCAGTACGGTTCACATTATGCAACCGCTAACGAAGATCAAATTAAACTGTGCGATGCCCCCATCTTGTTACCTGTCAAATCAGTTCCAACTATTGGAGGGAACACATTACAAATTTGCTTCTTTAAATGAAGCTACAGCCAAACCTATTAAGGCCACCTTGATAAAGAGGCCACCTGTTTATAGTGGCCACCCGTCTTTGGTCCCAAGTGGCATGTGTATAATGCTAATGCAACCTTTACAAACGGGCCACCTGTTTATAGTGGCCAGTTTTTTACGGTCCTGAGGGTGGCAATTATAAACAAAAGTTTCACAATATTTTGTTTCATCGAACAAAGCGATTCTAATCTTCAACAACAAATGAAGAGGCGTATGTTCACATTAGGAAATCTCTTTGTCGAATCATTGTCGAATCTTTGTTGAACTAACCAATTTCTCTGATATGAACGAGGTCTATGCCATACATATACATGTAATTCAATAGACCCAGGCAAATAGAAACTTGTACTAGTGTCACAACTACCTGGTCACCAGTTTAAGACAAAATGTTACCTGGGACATTGTTGACGTAACCGCCATCAAGCAGCAGATGGCCGTCCTTGGGATCACAGAGTGGGGGAAGGTAGCCTGATAGGGACATGCTGGCCCTGCAGTATCTCCACAGAGAACCTGATGCGAAGAGGGTGATATTAGGCGTGTGCTTGCCATGTCATTGCTGAAGCGATGTGCGTGCGCGTTGTGTGTGTCCATAGTAATGCGCTGTACTAAGGCTCCCATTGGTAAAATAACCTGTGTTACACCCACCAGAGAGGCACACACCACACACCACATCACTTCAACAAGGACGCGGCATTATTTGACTCCCAAATGACGTATTTGCAAGGGGTCAATATAGAAGGAAAAAATATGAAAACTGAAAACAAGAAAAACGAGTAAAGAGGGCATTTTGGCAACACAGACCATATTTTCCAGAAAATACCTTTGTCTGGCCTAAAATGTAACACAAGTGTCTGTCCCAGTTACGAGCATTTTTTATAAAGGCATGTTGTCCACTATTTGTAACCCTTTTTGGGCCTAAGTTATATCTTCAGAATAACTTAAACTTATTTCTTTTATTTCACGACCAGACAAAGGTATTTCCTCGAAAATATGGTCCGTGTTGCCAAAATGCCCCCATTATTGTGGAAAGACCGACATGAAATACACCAGTTTACAGTGAAACACAATCCATCTATAGACATACACCGCAGTAACAATGAAATAACCCCAAGTGGGTGGGCTCACTAAATGTTCTTCAGATTACACTATAGACCGTATCGAATAGCCGCCATTTCGTGGTGCACCTTTTGTTACTTAAACCATTCAACAATGGAAGCACAAAATGTGCAACCATACATGTCCTCAAGAAACAAAGAAACTGGCCCACGAAATGGCGGCTATTCGATACGGTCTATAGCAGTTAATTGTAACAGTGAACAAGAAGCTTATTTCAAGAATCCGGCATCAGAGGGCAGTGTTCATTATAAAAGCACTGTCAGATGTCGCGCAGTTTAAAACTGGTTAAATTCTTGTCTTACCGCTTGTATGAACTCTCATCTTAGAGTCGGTGATGTCAGTTGAAATGTTGAAGTAAGGAATCCAGAGATCTTCAATTAACTTGTCCTGAAAAGTGTCTCGGATACTCTTATTGAAAGACCGGCCTGAAATGAATAAAAGAGATCGATTTCTAATGGCCAATAAAGCATTTTGGTGGGCTATTCTGTAAAATTAGGAGATATAATTACATGATTAAAACAATAATTTTGGGAAATTACACTAGGACTAAAAAAAATCAATGAGGCCGAGAAATGTAACATTTTATAAAAAAATTTCTGCACTCCTCCATAGACTTAAACACACGGCATCTCAGTGGTGACCAGTAAATGGAATTCATACCGGCCATTTCTGAAAACTACGCACAACGACATTCACTCGGTATTTACCTGTAAACATGGCAGTGTACGGATACGTCAAATCGGTGATCTTGGGCCAAATCGTTCCCATGTCTCGACACCATTTAAAGGCGCGTTCCTGCACCCCTTCCATTTTACCCTCTTCGCAGTACAGGGCACCGGTGAAGGAACCGATGCTGGTGCCGCCTACCATGTCGATTGGGATACCGGCTTCCTCCATGGCTTGCATTATGCCTACCTGGGACATCCCCCTAAATATAAAACCAGAATTGTCATTAAAGCATTAAAGGAGCGTGTTCAGACTTTTCAAGAAAATGTATTTCATTTTAACCCAAGAATCATACAAAGTACCTCCCCAAAATACATCAATGGGAAGAAAACAGAAAATTTGCAATCTTCAATTTGGATATGGAAGCAAAAAGGTTGGTGTGATCACTGCACTGCTTTATGCATATGGATAAATTAGTTCACAAAACATCAGTGTTTTTCTATATCTTTTTTTGATGATATCCTTTTGATGATTTCAGAATGGTAACAAGGAATATCTGATAAAACTCAACACCCATGGAAAAAATGGGGAGTCAAAAATGTGATCTAGACACACTCCTTAAAAACCATTATACAAATTCTGCAATATCACAAATATTTAATAAACCAATTGATTGCTTTCCGGTGACGTCACGCATTCCACCATTTTGGGTGTAATTTGACAATCGTGACCCACGTGGCCCAAGTGCTAACCAGCAAAAAGAGCAAGAAAAGCGCATTGGTTGCACTTACCTCTGTTGCCTAACCTTGCTTTATGTTGTTGCGCCACGGCTGTTGTATCGAGAAAGATATTTTGAATAATTTGAATGTATCGCAACACGCGCGTGTGGCATTTTCGAATGAAAATACACTGGTGGGTATTTTTTACGCATGTTTATGTGCGTCTAGTGGCTGCATCCGGCAAGTAAAATATCTTACCTTGCCCCACCTCCGCCAAGTACAAGCCCGAACGAACTCCCCGTCAGAAACCGTGCCAGCCGCGAGAAATCGGACGTACGGACGGGAGCTTTCTCAAACAATCTCTCGTAAGTCTCACGGATCTTGGCCGGGGAGCGTTTACTAAACATCCTCTTTGGGCAGCGGATGTGGTGATGCGAGATGCACCAGCCTCTAGCGTTCAGCCACTCGGCCGTTCGTTCCGGGGGCGCGTACACTCCGTCTTTCTCGCGGTGTAGGAGGATTAGTTCTTTCTGGGCACGGACTGCAGAGCTCTCCAATTGTTTCTCAATGTTACCGACTTGGGTTGGGTCGTGGTCTGCAAGTCCGACGATAAGAATGCAATCGGCCTGTAGGTCGGAGTAAAAAATGTGGAGAATTTAAAATCAAAATTAATTTAGGGCAAATACTTGAAACTTGCAAAGTGTTTAGAGTTTGCCCTCTCCTCTGCAGCAGTCGCCCAACAAAATTTATGAAACCAAACTGCTTGTAATAAATCAAAAAAATTTGATTGAGATTAAAAGTAAATAATTGATTATTAATATATTCACAAGTGCACAGCCCCACTCCAATTAAACAAAAGGGCACATTAATTTTAGCCATCAAATTCAGGGTAAACACGATGCTGAAATTTGGCTAGAGTTGGCATTTCATTAGACCAAAACTCAAGCCTTGCTTACCTGTCGAATGCACCGTTGTGTCCACGTAGTCATTCGCTTGTCAGCCTGGTACAGGACAATACGATGTAAATCTTCCTGTTGTCCCAGCCAGTCCGTCAAGCGATACTCATGCATGCTGTCTAAGGATGATCCTCCGAGCGTCTGTAGGATGTGCTCTTTAGTAAGTCGCAAAACGGAACCTGCAGAGCACAATATAGCAGAGTTGGGTAATTCCCAAAATTAGGGGTCCAAAAATGTGACATGCTTTTTAAGATTTCCAAGTGTTTTTAATGATTGAAAGTGGTTTCCCAGTAGAAAATAATTATTTTTATTTGAACAAATGCCACTCAAATTTAATGTTTGTGTGTAGATATTGCACCAAGGTTAATGCAAACTCATTCTACAACCAATTTTCATTGGCGTAGGTAACCCGGGACACCAAACTCCTATTCAATACCATGGAAGAAATTATAAGCCTTTATGGTCTTTTGTTTTGAATATTTTTCAGGAATCAGAAAACAAAATATTGAAGAAAATGATGCTGCCCCCTATAATCACAGTCCATTACTGATAATTTGTGGTCATCAGTGGTGATTTTTGAAGCAGAGAGTGTCGTACGTAACTGGGACACTAAACATTTTGGACCCCTAATTTTGGGAATTACCCAGTTACTAAACACAGAGCTACCAACTTTCCGAAATTTTAAAGACACATGGAAAGAAGGTTGATCTCCTGACTTCAGACACATCTAAAAATCTGAGGTCGTTAAAGGAGCATGACTAGATCACATTTTTGAACACCCCATTTTCCCCATGATGTTGACATTTTGATACCACATGTATCATATTTGTCTCATTACCATTCTGAAATTTTGCGCTCTCAATTCGTATATTTCCAGGGATATTGTCAAAAATCCACCAAAGTTTAGTAAACTAATTTATCCATTCCATAAAGCAGTGCAGTGATTATACTAATCTTTTTGCTTCCACATCCAAATTGGGAATTACAAAAGAGTCACGAAATCTACCGTTTTTTAGGAAATATGTTGGAAAATCTGGGAGGGTTCGCAGTTCTGTAAAAAAAAAACAGGGCGATGGGGTTGGCGTAGTGGTACTTTTCCAGCATTTCACGTCTGGCATCCCGGGTTCGAATCCTGGTCGTGCATGTGGATTGGGTTTGCAGTCCCTACTTGACCGCATGGGTTCCCCCCAGGATATTTCCCTGGGGGTTTTCCTCCCACCTCTAAAACTGCATCTCTTTCTTTGTCATCTTAAGTTGATAATAAATTTAAAGCTAATATACCATATAGTTAATGGCATAAAGGTCCTTAGTAGCCGAGAATGCGATAAAATTATCGTAACTACTATAAGTAAAATCTTATGAAGACAATATACACTCGACCTTTATAGATATTTATAGATATTTATTATTAAATTGGATTTAATGTAGGAAAATTTTAGCTGAACATATCCCTCAAAGGAATAGAGCTCAAGAGAGATCATGATGGCAAGCTTCACTGAACAGGAATGCAACAAAGGAGTGTGGGGTCAGAATGAAAGACACCAAAGAACAATGCAACTTGTGATTTGGGCAATTTGTGTGTAGACAATTATGAAATTTTTAAGTGAGTTTGGATTTATCAATGTCTTGTCAAAAACATCCAAATCAAAATGGTTAAATTGTCCAATCTGAATCGTGCCATTGCATTATATATGGTGGAAGCAAAATACTGAACTGTAACCTGCCCTTGCTTGAGTGCAATAAAGTTGACATTGTTGTTTTTTTGTGTTTTTCATTCTGACTCCTTTGTTGCATTCCTGTTCCGTGAAGCTTGCCATCATGGACTCCGTTGAGCTCTATTCCTTTGAGTGATATGTTCAGCTAAAGTTTGATATATTATTTTCCTATATTAAATCCAATTTCATAATAAATATCTACAAATGTCTTACTGGTGACAGAACTTTTTGGTCGAGTGTAATATGATTTCCAATTCTTATATAGCGTACTTCACACATATTCTCAATGCACTCTACATTATTACCCCTGGTCATTGGGCTCAGTAATATCATTCCTTAATCCTTCTCAGCTCCCTGGGGAGTATACAGTCCTGGGGAGTATACAGTCCCGTGCAGCTTATGCACACAAGGACTAATCAAACACATCAGCTTTCACTACCCTTACGAGTACCCATTTCCTCCTGGGTGGAGAGAGGCAATTCATGACAAAGTGCCTTGCCCAAGAGCACAAAATACTACCTGATTCAGGAAATTAAATTTTTCCCTTTCTTACCGATAGCGTTGACTGAATGCATCAACTCCATCGTAAAATTTGAAACTGGGACATCATCCGATACAGCCACGATAGCTACAGTGGACAGGTTCTCGACAGGCGCAGAAGCCTGGATGTCTGAAATATAGGGCAAATGTCAGAAGATTAACATGATTATTTTTTTAACCACTTGAAGACGGAGGACGTGTAAACACGTTCTGGTAATGTATAGTCACAGGGGTGGTAGACGAGTTCAAACATCAGCTTTGCCGCCGTCTTCCACGGTTGACGGGTAAACACGTCCATTGTCCATCATACATTTGAAGTAACTTGATGGCTGTGGACAGCCTGTCAGTATAGCAAATCTTGCTCCGTGGTGGCTGCCTGAGATTTTCGCAAGCTATGATCGTTTGGTGAGAAGATTCATACAATGAATCAGTATTTGTGCTGGTCCTAACTTTTGGCCAATCACATTTGCCTTTTTAAAGGTGATTAAAAAACCAAAAGTACACAAATTAGTGACTCAACATTACATGTGATTAAATTGACCTTTGACCTCTCACCTGATAATGCATGCGACCCGACCTTCTCCTGGACCTGACCCAGTAACCTTTGACCTAGGATCTCAATCAGCCTGGACACCGTCTGCGGATATTTTCTCTTTATCAAATCCAGCATTCCGGAAGGCAGTTTGGCAAGCTCCGTGTCTCTGTAACAAAAATAGAATAAACATTTTTGATACAGCCCCAACTCAAAAAAATAAAAATAAATTTTTTAAAAACCCCTAAAAAACGACATGCACAATATGAAGCATCAAGGTTTAAAATCTTATGAGGCCTTGACATTAACTTTTATTATCAATTCTTTCTGGTATTGAAACCAAAAATGCCCAAGGCACTGTAGCCTGTAAGCCTGAAGAAACCTGTAAAGAGAAGACTCGGTTTTAGAGGTGGGAGAAAAACCCCTACACAGTTCTGTAGCGGGGAAACCCACAGAATCAAGCAGGGACTGAGAACCCAATCCACATACTGACCTGGACGCGATTTGAACCAGGGCCACTGAGGTGAACGGCAACAAAAGCACCAGTACTCCAACCTGATTTGCCAATGGCCTCATGCCCTGCTGAGTTGACCCTCAACGGCCCTTCAAGATATACACTTTCTGAAGCCAACTTGGCCAGCATGCCCTATCCTCTTAAACAGACAATTTTCAAAAATTTAGATTTGGATTTCAGAAACTTTGAGGGCTTGTAATGATTCGAGTATTCAAGTTGTTTAATTTTGAACACATGTTTCTTTAAGTGTAATTCCTCAAAGTCTCTGAAATGTTTCTAAAATTGCCCAAATTTCATGAGGCTTGTATGCACTAATTGGAGTGACCTGCCCATTATTTTTGTAACGTCGATGCGTGTTTTACTGACCTGATGGCGTGGACAGTGGTCGTTCGGTCAGTCCTGGTCAGTACTTCTACTACGCCAACGATTTCGCCGCGACCGTGCTCACCCATGAGTTCTTTCTTGCCGCAGGACAACTGAAGGACGGACCGCAGACGGCCGTTTAAGACGATGTAGACACAGTTGGACTTGTCGTCTTGTCTGGCACAAAACAAGAAATGATTGTCATCTCCTAAAGGCCGATTGTATCATTTGCAAAGACTCAATTTTACTTAATGAGTTGACAAGAAAAACATTACCCAAAGGTGCACACTCTTTTTTTAAGAATTTACTTAACGCAAAACCAATTGGATTTTAAAGGTTTTCTGAAGCGTTGATGCATCCATGGAGCTGAAATTTCTGCAGGCTAGTTTATACCAACTTTCTTCTTCAGATATGTAATGTCGTTATTCCAGAAATTTATGATATTGGTGTGGTTAAATTTTTGATTTGTTTTCCTTCAAATAACTGTTTTCACCTATTCTTGTGACAAGATGTGTCTGTCATGCAGATACAATTGTCTAATCATATACAAAATCATTCAAGCGGAATGCATACTCTCAATAAAATATCTGTGTACACCCCACAATATCCCTTTAGAACATATTGTCAGGAGTGTATAATGCATTATCTCCTTACCTGT
This sequence comes from Henricia sp. BOLD:AAB3569, assembly GCA_037783545.1. Classification (NCBI taxonomy): domain Eukaryota; kingdom Metazoa; phylum Echinodermata; class Asteroidea; order Spinulosida; family Echinasteridae; genus Henricia; species Henricia sp. BOLD:AAB3569. Next base: position 475,628 of record JBBELK010000007.1, read on the forward strand.
AAACAGCTTTACCAGCCTCCAATCCCATCCAGTCCAGAGCAAAGTCTGTCTGCCGAACAAACGGCGAGAGTTTCTTGACAACGTAGTGACCGATTCTTAGCACGACCTGGGGGCACAGGCGCATAATGCTGAAAGAAAAAAGGGTTGAAAAATAAAAGATCAAAATAAATTATGAGTTTTGGGACAAATAAGTTAAATTTCTAAAGATTTTCTGTCTTAAAAAAATCACTTACAATGGAAAAGAAAAAAAAATCATAAGAACATCACTCAGGTTTTCCAGTTATTGAAGGCCTGTTATATCATTTGTAATGACCCAACATTTTACTTCATGAGTTGACAAGAAAAATCTTACTTAAAGTGTTGATAGCAATAGTTACAAACACGACAAGTTTATTTGTGTCCAAGATGGTACTTTTGAGAGAAATTAATGACTGAAGGTGGTTTTTAAATTATATTGTGGGCCTTGACATTAACTGAGGCCAATAGCCTCATGCCCTGCCGAGTTGGCCCTGATGCCCCTTAAAGATATCTTTTTCTGAGGCCAACTTGGCCAGCATGCCCAATCCTCTTAAATTTCATGAGGCTTGTATACACGTTGGCCGTGGTGCCCCTCCTGTTAGCCTCAGGGAAATTTAGAAAAAAACATTTTGTTATGCACGTTCATTTTTTTGACCCTACTATTTTTGTGAATATCTTTTTAAAACCTGAACAGACTAAAAAGTGTTTTAAACCAGCGGAACCTTTATCGTATGTTTAAGGCTAATCATGTGATTTGTTCTCAACCAATGGGAATGCATGAACTATCTTTAATAGATAATCATGAATATATTTTTATGTTAATTTCTCCCAAAATAAAATACATTTATTAAAAATGTATTGAGATTTTGAGATTGTCTACCAACCTGTAGAAGCTAGTTTTGCTGATCGCGATCACAAAACTGTCCTGTCGCGCTTTGACGGTGAAGAACGAAGGCTCACCCGTTAGCACAGCAAGCTCGCCAACAAATTCCCCAGGATGCGACACAAAGATAACATGCTCCTCGTCAGAATCTGGGATTGTCTGCAGCATGGCGAGACTGCCGGTCACCAAGAATAGCAAACTGGCTTCCTGCAATAACATCAACAAGAAATGATATGAGCTAGCGTGTCTCAGAAATTGGTACAAAGTAAAACTACACAATTTTTCTGGAGCCAATAATTTTCCAATTCTGTTTTCGGGCTTGAAGTTCAACTTCTCGAGGTGCATTTCTTTGATTTCTCAAATAAAATGATTTTTAACAAGTTTAAAAGGTCAGAAATTTACCTTCGAAAAATCATCTTTAAAAAGATTCAAAAACATACAATTCACTACATAAAATAAGATTTAAAAAGCCACGTTTTCAGTTTCCTTTTAAAAGTTTTCCTTTCTGTCAGATACAGGTCATCTGGCAAATTGTTTTACAACAGTGGGGAAGAAACAGAAATACCCTGGAACCATAGTATGCTTTCCTAGTACCAACTTGTGCTTTTGTTGGCAGATCGAAGAGTGCGCAAATGACGGTAGGCCTGAATGAGCTCACTCACATATGCTGGACACTGACGTTTGACAATTTTAAAAACCTTGCACTCAGAAATATGAAGCCAGTGAAATGCATAGAGAATTAGAGTAATGTGTTAATTAGGGTTTGTTTTGCCCTTAGCCAACTTAACTTGGTTAGCACTATGTACTCAGTGCGTCCCCGAGACACTTTGTCGCGTGTTCCTAACCAATCAGAACCAAGGATTTTACCCACCTGATCTCCCTGATGTATGATCACACTGCCAGACTGGATGTGGGCAATATTAGCATGATCGTTTAAAATGCTGTCATCCTAAACAAAATAAGAAATTACACAAATATATTTAAATAATTACAACAAATTACAACATCACTGATTTAGGTAATGCCTGGAATTATTTTTAGGTACCACCCGGAATTTCTATTATGTTTTCATATTTTAGTGATCCTGGATCAGCCGTTGATTTTGCCACGGAACAAAGTTGTCAATATTTTCATGGTTCTACAACGTGTAGGAAGGGGGAGCGAGGAGGGTCGAAGGCCGCATATGACTTTACATGCACTGTAAAAGGCAGACACTTCATGGTACTGACAGAAAAGTGTTGATACGTAGTATTTCGGGGGTAGGGGGAGCGAAATGGCGAGGCAGAGGGTGGTCTTAAAAAAGATACGCTCTATAGAACTGTGAACATTCTGACAACTTGGAGGATCCCTAAGTGACAAATATTTGCAGTGCAGATTCAATTGTGTTGTAATAAAAAAATATTTAAAAATCAGATTTCTAATCCATTTTCGTGCCAGAAAAACTTGGAGCACAGATCCCCAGAATCAAAAGTCCATGTGAACAGGATTTCACAAGATATGATCTTGAACAAAACACCTCACCTCCAGACCAAGAACCTTGACCAAGTCTTTCTTGGCCATCTCAAATATTTCCTCGTCAGAGAAGACGGTATTGTCGCTCGATACGTGGCGTTTCCGCTCCCTCGTAGAAGTCTCTGCAGCGCCCTCTGCGATGGTTACGCGTTTGGGGAGCCGTGGACTCGCCGAGGCCAAACCCTTGATGTCTGACCCGCTGTCGGTTCCGGAGGGGCCTGGTAGGTCGTCCTGAAGGCCCTGTTTGAGGAAAATTTTGACAAGACTGAAAGAGGAAGCGTTTTTGGAAGTTGCGCCGGTGGGAATTTGCAGTATCTAATTTTTTCTGTTTTGGCAATTCTTTGGTGCGTCATGTTTTTAAACAGTTTTTAAACTAAAGTTGGGATGCTTAGCTGATGGCTCAATGCATGTACATGTATGTATTTAACTTTAGACTACATGATTGACAAACTTTCAAAAACAGGAACAGCAGCATTACATAACTAAAAACTAATGTTGATAAACTGCCTTGTAGAAATGTCAGCCACATAGATGCATTAATTTTTTTACAACATTTTTTGAGACAACATTTTTTTTAAAAGCACCTTCAGTTGGCAATTTCTCCCACAAAGTTACCATTTTGTAGTTGCGCCAGAAAAAAATCATGTGGTGTCTAGTTTTTTCTTATCGACTCATGAAGTAAAATTTTACATCACTGCATGAGAAGCAATGGTCTTTAAGCCAATTACCATGGTAACCCATGTCACACTTTGGCACCCCAATTACAGGGCTACCCAAAACATGACTGAAGCACCTTCATAGAAATTCTGGACATGTCCGTCTAAGAAAAATAATTATCCACACTCCACAGCTACAAAGCACTAGAAATGGGTCTTTCCACAGTAAAGGGGGCATTTTGGCAACACAGACCATATTTTCGAGGAAATACCTTTGTCTGGTCTCAAAATATAAGAAATATGTTTCGGTTGTTCTGAAGAAATAACTTAGGCCCCAAAGGGCTTACAAGTAATGTGAAAACATGCCTTTCTAAAAACCCTGTTTACAAATTTCCAATATAGGCTCGTACCCAGGATAGACACTTGTGTTACATATTAGGCCGTCCGGAAATTTGTACACTGGGTTTTTAGAAAGGCATGTTGTCATACTATTTGTAACCCTTTTTGGGCCCAAGTTATCTCTTCAGAACTGAAACTTATTGGCTGTTCCGATTCGGGTCGGAACAGCCTTTGTTTTCGTTACGATTTTTATTCCTTTTTTTTTTTTTTTTTTTTTTTTTATTCTTTTACTTCTTCCACTTTTTTCAGACGCTATTTCGGACACTTGCACATTGATGATTGACTTCAAACTTCACATGGACATTGGTCACTATGTGAAGTTGTGTACAGTACTAATGACGTCATGATGACGTCATCACGTGTCAGATTAAAGGGGTATGAAGTTTAATAAATTAAATATTCAAAAATCAATAAAAATTCAACCGTTTGACCTACGATCTTGATTCCTTCGCCATATACGATGACTAACAAAAGTCTTTAAGATGCGCACACGCCTTGACCTTTGACCTCGTTTCCTATTGGTCAAACAGATTTTGCCTTGCCATTTGAAAGTGGTGCAAGATATTTGGACAAAGTCACTTGTGTTACACTTCGACTAGGGTGGGGTATGTAAAAAATATGTTGGTGACCTTTGACCTTGCTCACTTCCGGTCGAAACCGGAAGTGGCCCTTAGTTTGGAAGTGAAAGGAGGTATTGAGATGGGGTCAATGGTGTTATTACCAGAGGCCCTTAAGCTTTCCAAAAATATAAGTGATGACGTCATCGTACGAAATAGCGCCCTCTAGCGACAAGATGATTACGTAATGAAATATTGGAAAATCAATACAAAATCAACCGTTTGACCTACGATCTTGATTCCTTCGCCATATACGATGATTAACAAGGGTCTTTGAGATGCGCACACCCCTTGACCTTGGACCTCGTTTCCTATTGGTCAAACAGATTTTGCCTTGCCATTTGAAAGTGGTACAAGATATCTGGATGTGGTCAACTGTATTACACTTAGACCTAGGGTGGTGTATCAAAAAAAATATGGTCGTGACCTTTGACCTTGCTCATTTCCGGTCGAAACCGGAAGTGGCCCTTAATTTGAAAGTGGTAGGAGGTATTGAGATGGGGTCAATGGTGTTATTATCAGAGGCCTTTAAGCTTTCCAAAAATATAAGAGATGACGTCATCGTACGAAATAGCGCCCTCTAGCGACAAGATGATTACGTAATTAAATATTTAAAAATCAATAAAAAATCTACCGTTTGACCTACGAAATTGATTCCTTCTGCATATACGATCACTAACAAATGTCTTTAAGATGCGCACATGGCTTGACCTTTGACCTCGCTTCCTATTGGTCAAACATATTTTGCCTTGCCATTTGAAAGGGGTACAATATATCACGATGGGGTCAACTGTGTTACACTTCGACTAGGGTGGGGTATCCAAACATATATCAACACCTTTGACCTTCCCTACATGTCAGATTAAAGGGGCATGTAATAAAATTCGATATTTAAAAATCGATAAAAACTCGACCGTTTGACATACGATCGTGATTTCTTCATATACGATCACTAACAAAGGTCATCCCGAACACCATATATGTTTATAAAAAGGAGGGGAACAGCCATGTGTTCGTTGTCAAGAACGAACACAGGTCTAGTTTCTTTTATTTTGCGATCAGACAAAGGTATTTCCTCGAAAATATGGTCTGTGTTGCCAAAATTCCCCCTTTACCGTGGAAAGACTCAACTACTAAAACGTATGCTAAGACTACAGAATACGTTAACCCAAAAACAAACAAAATCAGTACATCATAATACAATACAATTGCCAATAATTAGTAAATTTATTGAACATTCAACACTCCATGTCCATAGTATACTGAAACGCAAAAGAAACTTACCACCTTTTAAACCTTTAAATAGCAACAATAACACTGCATGTAGTAATGGGTGAACTTATTTGTGGACAATAGTGTCCTCACTGTCAGACCAAACGGTGTCTGAAGGTCACTTGAACCTTCAATGGTCACTTCATGCATGGAGGAAGAAACAAACGGGCATTTCAAGCAACATGCCACGATTGTCGGGGGATCAAAGACTGGTAGGCAGTATGCGCCGACTATGCACTGCCTGTATCCAAATCAATGGTGGCCACGCACGCTATTAAAAGGGGACTGACATTGCACCCTCTTCTGTTCTTTACTGTAGAACAAACTGATGAGATGGTGTATCTTGATCAAAAACTTGACATGTCATCAATAAAATGCCAATGTTTCAATTAGCAATTGTTGGTTTGTTTTATTTTGAACTGTTACAATTTCATTACATTTAAAACAGGTGGTAAGTTTCTTTTGCGTTTCAGTATATTATTTAAAACGTAAGAAATAATCTCCAATCCTTTGCTTTAAAACAAACTACACTACTTACTACTATGGCAAGAAAATATGAACAATAAAAGGATTACACTGCACTGGAATATGTGAAAGGTTCAAATCCAACAAAAGTCACATGGGGGTACAAATATAGAAATGCCGTATTCTGTGCTTTAGACTCTTTGCATAAGTGGTCATGACTAGGGGTGCGGGGGGCCAGGGTGTCAGGTTTTCATATTTATGATGTGACAATAGATCCACAAAGTGCCTATCCGTGCATGATGCACGGTGACAATGTGACTGCTCCCCGTCGTGGCTGCTCGTGCAAAGGCCCTATAACAGCCTGTTTACACATGATCCCGAGCGCGGGGTCGAACACCAAGCTCGAGATCAGCTCAGGATAAGCTCCGGATCACAAACTGAGTGTAAACGCTCTCTGGACCAAATTGGCCCCAGATCAGCAATCGAGATTTTGGTCTCGCGTCGGCGGAGAATCGAACCCCGAGCTCGGGATCAGTTTGCGGTTAGATAAGCAATTAATCTTACCGCATCCGCTCCACAGCTGTTACGGGGGAAAATCCCCCAAAATTCAAGCGGCCTTGTACACTGTACATGACCACATTCTTCTGTACATTGCACACACAGAGCATGACCTTTGACTGCAACTTCTGGCACCCCGCTCAAGATCAACTACATTGCGGTTAACACGGACACATTCTTATCAGGGTTCCAATCTTGATCCCGAGCTTGGGACCAGTGTAAACACAGCGTAAATTTAAAGACCAACACATAAAACAACTTGGGATACAAAAGAGGGGAAGTTTTTGTCGTCGTCACCTTGCTGTTAGGAGGAGACACCAGGCAACCTCTTGGATAGGTGAAGACGGAATCGGAACCTGGAGATGTAATGTGTTCCCCGCCCTGGTCCTCACTGGAGGAGTCAGGGTGGTCGGAGGGTTTGATGGGGTTCTGGTGGGGCACGGAGTAGGGTTGATGCAGTGGATGTAGAATGAACGTTTAAAGTTAGTCAGGTTTAGTTTAGGACTGAGAATTCTGAGATGGTTCTTCCGTAACCCTTTCTTAGGGATGTGAGTGGAGCCTTCAAAAAATCGGAGGGGCGTGACCATGGGGTGGGGCTTTTTGGGGGGAGGACCATAGAGAGAAATGCTTCAAGTTCAGTTAGAATTGTTTTAAATAAAAACCATCATTGTACATTTTAAATACAATTTTGCACATTCATAACAACCAAATTAGTTTCGAGTACAATAACCTTTTATCATGAGACCAAACTTTTTATCCAAAGATCGCTTTTGCTAATGCACACATAATAAATAGATTGACAGCAAGGACTTGGGGGGAAAAAGACCTTTATATCAGAGGGTATTAAAATGAGAGATATATACTTGAGGGGCTGTGCAAAGTTGTCAACATTTTCATGGTTCTACAAAGCGTAGGAAATGGGAGGGGGCCGAAGGGCGCATACGACTTTACATGCACTGTAAAATGTTGACGCTTCATGGTATTGCCGGAAAAATGTTGATAAGTAGTATTTCGGGGGGAAGGGAGGGGCGTCTTGAAAAATACTACTTTCTGTAGAACTGTGAAAATGTTGACAACTACGGACGGCCCCTTAGTAAGTACGAGTGTGGATAATTTTTTAAAATCTTAAAAGTAATCGTCAACATCATTAATGAAGACAGGCCAACGAACGACATTTCAGCGTGCAGTAAACCCTCTTGGGTGCATGCACGTGTGCACGCTCACAAGAGCATGGCATACACAAAGTGTCACAGCACTTAGCGACTAGACTTACAACTTTATTGTATGTTTATTGTTTTTATCATACAATAGGTATCATCAGTACAGAGTGACAGTAACAATCTAAGCTTACCATTTTTGTTGGTTTGCTGTCGTCCAGTCCTTGGACGCGGGCTCGTCCCGCTGCGGCCTGGAAGTCTGAAGTGCTCATGAGAAGGCGTCCTGTGGTGTCAACTTCCAACGATGTTGGTTTGGGTCTCCTCTGATTGGACTGCATGTTCAGGCCTAAAACACGAGATGGAAATAGGAAAATTATACACCAGTTTTTAACGTGGCTGTGGTACATTTACAAAATTAAGCCCGATGGATATTCACAGAGAACTAATTTACATGTACCAAGACCACCATGTAAAGATAAAAAGCAAAACTGGCTCGGGTAATTCCAACATTTTTTGAATTGATTCTAATTTTCTACAATTCCAAATCGCGATTCCATTCAGATTCAATTAATTAGACAAATATCTTGCAAACTTGCTAAATATTGTGGGGTGTTATGGCCGAGCGGTGTAGCGCGTCGAACTCAAGTTCCTGTGCCAGTACTAGAATGTGGGTTCGATTCCGGGCCGTGACGGGTTGTGGCACTTGTGCTCTTGAGCAAGGCACCGTCAATCACAATTGTTCCGTCCTTCGGAAGGGATGTAAAGCCGTTGGTCCAGTGTGTTATATGTAACGCACTTTAAAGATCCCAGAGCATTCTTTCGTGAAGAGCAAGGGGAGGGATTCCCCGGTGTCTCTGGCCGTTTCTAATTCAACTTAGAAGTTGATAGTTATTCGAATATCTATGTTAATTAATTTCATTCCTGTAATTGGCGGTTCTTCCGCTGTTGGATGTGGTGAATAAAAAAATAAAAAAATAAAATAAATAAATTCCTCGAACTTTGTGATTTCTGAATCCATTAACATTCAGAAACACCAGGTACTTCCTGGAATCAATTCCTCCGAAAGATGGAATCGCGATTCTGATTTCCAACTTGGAAATGATTCTAATTGACTTCCGAGAGAAATCGCCCAAGCCTGGAGCAGAATCTTTCCACTCAGCTACGGCATTTTTACTTGGGACAAAATTAATCCAATGGGGAGAGTTTCATTCTGTAAAAGTTGATGCGTCCCTGCTGTAAGCAATATTTAACACGAACGTTTACAGCAGAGTCGCAGAAACTGTACATGAGGTGACAAGAGGAGAGATTAAAACATGGCCAACACCTCTATATTGGTATTAGTAATGACAATACAGATTCACACAGGAAACCACACTGCTACATTGGAGGGTTAGAAGCAATGCCAAAAATACTCACTAAAATGATTGCAACTAAACTCCTCAAAAAAAGTTCGGAAAGTCAAGTTTGACTGAAGATTTCTCTTTTGTTACTAAATCATTTCCCTTGAATTTGGTATCATTAGAAAGCCCTGTTATTCCTCTTTACAGTGATGTGTCATTTGTTATGATTAATCAATTGGGGGATGTGCAGTATAGCGGAATACAGGGGTGGGTGGAAAGTGAAATGTCACAAAATTCACGGGGGGGGGGGGGGGGGAATTAAAACCAATTATGTGGTGCATTTTGGGAAATGGGTTGGTAAAACAGGGAGCTGTACACACCAACACCACAAACTTTCAGACTAAACGCCGCCTTCTATACAAGCCTACAGCAAATTGTGGTTACAAATCGCAAAATTTTCTCGCTACAGGCTAGAAAAAGTTATAGTTAAAACCATTTTCAAAGTGCTGCAAGTCCTCAGAAATCCGTGGGTCAAACCAGATATTTATAAAAGCGGCATTCTTTTGTGCATGTTCATTTATTGCAAGCTTTAGCAAAACTCCATGTAGTCGAGTCTATCAGAAGTCTATCACAAGTTCCGAGCCGATAAAATCACAAGTCCCGCACAATTCCAGCAACAAGAAGCAAAGGATGAACACGCACAAAAGAATGCCTTTGTTGGAGTCATTTGAATAGCTTGTGACTTGAATTAAGACCCAGGGACTTGTGAAGGCTTGTGAGGACTCGACTACAACCCTGCTCCACGCCAGTTTTATTTCTTCTTTTGGACTGAGCTTGACCAACTATTTTTCCCATTTTTCTTATTCATAGCATATTTAAAAAATAACATGCAGGCATGTTTTTTCTTGAACAGCAAGCCACCATAACCCAGCTATTTGCAACACGCACACACACATATTAAGCTCAATATCATAAAACCAGCTAATGCATAACTTTTGCTCAGCTCAGAGTAATTTTAGCTCAGCAAATTTGGGTTACCAGCCAAACTCCATACAGCGTATGGATACTCTGCTAAGCTGGTTCACCGCAAACATTTTCCCTTAAAGCCCCTGTACAACATTTTTTGCAACTCAAAAATCTGTAGTGAAATTTCATTGCATTATTACACAATGGATTGCCATTAAACTGATTTCACGAATTGGTCACGTCAGTACAAAACATTGCAGACTGTTAACCACTTGACACGTAGGACATGTAAACACGTTCTGGCAATGTATAGTCACAGGGGTGGTTGACGAGTTAAAACGTCAGCTTTGCTGCTGTTATACACGGTTGATGTGTAAACACGCCCATTGTCCACCATTCATTTGTACACAGCGTGTTTTGAACGTGAACCTGACGGCTGTGGAAGGCCTGTCAGTGTAGTAAATCTCACTCCGTGGCGGACGCCTCAGTGTGTTGCAAAGTATGATCTTTTGGTGAGAAGATTCATACAACTTAATGTAGAAATGACTCTCAAAAGTCAGTATTTGTGGTGCTTAACCTTGGGCCAATTTCATGGCACTGTTTAGCAACCGATTTTGTGCTAACTGAGGCTCTGGCTATTTCATGGAGACCGTAACCTTAAGCACTGGCAAACGTTTGCTAGCTTAGGAGGCAAAATTTGCTAAACACTAGTGACACAACAATGCCTGTTTCCAAGCACGCTCATGCTTAAGCACGCTGCGGCCGTGAAATAGCTTTAAAGTTAGCACAACTTTTCTGCTACAGTAAGCACACGTTTTCAGCTAGCACTTAAGCAGCACCATGAAATTGAACCCTGGTATTAGCTTTTGGCCAATCACATTTGCCTTTAAAAAAAATTGTATTTTGTGTTGTCCATGGGCTTCAAAATAAGCCGTGTCCGAATTCACTGGCTGTGTCTTGGAATCACACACAAATCAATGGGAGAAGTTAGGTTGATGGCTTGATCACTTTCCAACAAATTCGGACACAGCTTCTTTTTTTCAGTTTTATGAGACTGAGCCCTAGATCAGGAGAGTCATTAACACTCACTGATGATGGCCAGGGACCTAGACCGTGGCCGGCCCGTCCTGGGGTTGACTGTTCCCATAGCGCTCACTTATTGTGATAACAAAAAGTTAGAACAAAATTATATCAACTTTTAAGAATTATTAAAGCACATTTTAAATAAAACAATTGGTTCTTGCTTTAGAAGGATTCTTTAAAGATAGTAAACATGATTGGTAAACTGTTACAAATAGTTTTTTTCCCCCGTGTGATTGAAGATATGCATGATTAAAACCAACCCGAGCAAAAACCAGCTCCGTACTTCGTCTAACTTTCTAGAAAACAGTTAAAAAAGGGTTTGCAGTCATTTCGCCCCAAAACCACTTCACCCTGAACCACGGCCTGTGCACGAAGTGGTTTTGGGGCGAAGAGGCATTTGGGCGATCTAGTGTTTGGACGAAGTGATTTGGGGCGAAATGGCACTCGGGCGAAGTGGCTTGGTGGCGAAATGGCACTTGAATTTTCTTCTCATTTCTTAAAAACTATAGCACTTCAGACAAAACCATTTCAGGGGAAGTTTTCTACGGTCATTATGTCTATATTGTGTAAGTTAGGCATAAATCTGTGAACATTTCTGATTTTCGAGATACCAATCATGTATACTGCCTTTAAAGATAGATTCAGGATTGGAAAACTGTTACAAATGGTGTTATCTCTGTGTGTGTGATTGAGGACGTGTATGATAAAAACCAACCTGTGTATAAGTCAGCTCAGTACCTCATCTACGGTTCGAGAAAACATTGAAAAACTGTGTGTTCATGCTTTCAAGAAATTGTGCAAAGACACCAACCTATTTAGGCTGGTCCTGTGGCTAAACTGCACGGAAAATAGATGGAAGTCAGGGGCCTAATTTTGTTCAGTTGAGGTTGCCCTTGTACAAAAATTCTTGTACACACGCATTTGTAAGTATTCATCTTTAAACATCATTTTCTTATTTAAACAGATATTATCTCGGGTAGAATCATTGCATTGGACAGTTAGAACCACTTCTATCTAACATTTGAGTAAGGTTTTTCCGGTCAAATGGTTAATTAAAATTGGGACACTGCAAATCCTGTATAGACACATTGCAACGGTGGCCATGACAGGGGACAGGTTTTCATATTTAAATGATGTGACAATAGGTACACAGAGTGTCTACTTGTGCAAGACGCACTATGACAATGTGATTGCCCTCTGTCATGTCTGCCTATGCAAAGGGCCTATACTGGTTTTAAACATAACTGGGTAAAATAACAAGACTTACTTGACGCAGTTGAACTTGATCTATTTCTGAATTCTTGATCACTGTCTGAAGCGCTGGTACCTCCCGAACGGTCCAGGGATAATACTATTAAAAAAGGCCAAGGAGAATAATTCCAGAAATCTATATTTACATTTCAGAGACTTTGAGGGCTTGTAATGGTTCACGTATTCAAGTTGTTTGATTTTAAACGGATGTTCTTGAAGTATCATTGATGGAAGTGTAATTCCTGAAAAATTGATTCTCGATGAGCAAACTTGGGATGCGAGAAAAGTCATATGGGCCTTATCGGGATTTGAACCCAAGACCTCTTGACTCAAGATTTAGTTGCGGCCAGTAGCCATGACCACGTGGTCTGCATGAGATAGACCAACCGATGGCGGTTGTGAATTAGCTGATACAGATACAGACTCACCAGGCAGATGCTCTACCAGCCGAGATATGAGGCACAGTGGTATACCCCCTCAGGTTCCCCCCAAGACCTCTGACACACTAGGCAGATGCTCTACCAGCCGAGCTATGAGGCACAGTGGTATACCCCTCAGGTTTCCCCCCCAAGACCTCTGACAGACCGGGCAGATGCTCTACCAGCTGAGCTATGAGGCACAGTGGTATACCCCTCAGGTCCCCCGAGACCCCTAACACACCGGGCAGATACTCTACCAGCCGAGCTATGAGGAACAGTGGTATACTCCTTCAGGTTTCCCCCAAGACCTCTGACACACCGGGCAGATGCTCTACCAGCTGAGCTATAAGGCACAGTGGTATACATCCTCAGGTTTCCCCAAGACCTCTGACACACCGGGCAGATGCTCTACCAGCTGAGCTATGAGGCACAGTGGTATACTTCCTCAGGTTTCCCCAAGACCTCGGACACACCGGGCAGATGCTCAACCAGCTGAGCTATAAGGCACAGTGGTATACTTCCTCAGGTTTCCCCAAGACCTCTGACACACCGGGTAGATGCTTTACCAGCTGAGCTATGAGGCACAGTGGTATACTTCCTCAGGTTTCCCCAAGACCTCGGACACACCGGGCAGATGCTCTATCAGCTGAGCTATAAGGCACAGTGGTATACTCCCTCATGTTTCCCCCAAGATCTCTGACACACCGGGCAGATGCTCTACCAACTGAGCTATGAGCCACATTGGCAAAGTAATCAACACAATATTTGATACAGTGCCTAATCACCATTGAAATGAAACAACCAAACTTGGGATGAGAGAAAAATCATTCTCAATAAGCGTGTCAAGTCCCAAAAACTTTACTTTTTTGAAAAACTCATTGAATAATTCTAGATTACAAAAAAAGACAATTTTACAATATACCTTTTTTTAGAGTCTCCTTTTCATAGTCCATATGAGAAACTTTGGTGATTGTTTCGTCGCTAGAACTGGACGCAAGCGAGGTGTTGCTAGGTTTCTTGACCGGACTAGGGGGCTTACGGTTCAGGGCGTGAATGGCGAGATTAGGGTCACTGATGTCATCCTATAGAGTGAGAAAATTTTCTTTTTTATTAATAAGTGTTTGACTTGATTTAAGACTAGACTTGGGACTCGAAGACAGTTTGACTTGATTTGGAACTGGAAGGCAGTTTGACTTGACTTGGGACTGGAAGGCAGTTTGACTTGACTAGACTCGGGACTCGAAGGCAGTTTGACTTGACTCGGGACTCGAAGGCAGTTTGACTTGACTAGACTCGGGACTCGAAGGCAGTTTGACTTGACTAGACTCGGGACTCGAAGGCAGTTTGACTTGACTAGACTCGGGACTCGAAGGCAGTTTGACTTGACTAGACTCACGACTCGAAGGCAGTTTGACTTGACTAGACTCGGGACTCGAAGGCAGTTTGACTTGACTAGACTCAGGACTCAAAGGCAGTTTGACTTGACTAGACTCGGGACTCAAAGGCAGTTTGACTTGACTAGACTCGGGACTCAAAGGCAGTTTGACTTGACTTGGGACTAGAAGGCAGTTTGACCCAACTATGGAGATTACCTTTTAATTTTTCACAAGGATCTTACATTTTGCTTGCAATTGACCACTCTCACAGACGCCATCTTTGTAGGAAAAATGCTACTGCGTATTAAACGCCATCAAGTACGTGCACGCACACCCTGGAAAATACAGCGGTGCTGATGCGCGTCACAAATATTTACGCACGATGCAATCTGTAGAAAGTGACATCATTTGAGAGTGATCAATACTAGACTAATAATGATTTTTAATTACCATATTGATGAGCTCACTACTCAGCCCTAGGAGGTTGTGCAGTGTTTGGAAGGTCACTCGTTGCAGTCGTACCACCATCATCTAAATGAAGGAAGGGGAAAAAACGTCAGTAATACACTACTGGGTCAAAACGTTTGCTGGTAATCTCCAAAAAGCGACTCCTACCCATTGCTAAAGCGCAGGGAAATAGTTCAGTGGTTTTAGTGTAGAGCCAGTAACCTTGCCAACACACAAGGGGTGATGTTTTCATTTCAGTGCTCTATTACTGAGGGGATATGTTTGAGTAATTCGTAATTTTGTACCTGCACAACTCTGACAAGACTCTCTGGGTATCTCTCAAAGACCGACTGGAAAGCTCGGACGGGCAGTCTCAAGACAATGGTGTCCTCTGTAGCTTTTGCCGATACCGTCTTGTAAGGGTTGGGATGGCCCTGTGAAATACACAAAGATAAAGATTAATCCATGAACACCAGGGCCTTGACATGGGCCTTGAAATAACCCACGGCACCACGGCAAATTCACATCGGTTAAAGCGAAATGGTTCTGGCGATTTCCTGATGGTAGCGATAACAATGGCAACAGCGCCAGGAGCACCCCGCAGGGTGGACATTTGCACTATATAAAAATCCACCATTATTATTATTATTATCGGTGCCCTATGCTTTTGCTGTGTTGCTTTTTCCATTTCCTCATTCATGCCCTTTACCAAGAGAAAATTGCAGTGTCCTTTTGAAAATTAATTTCAAGGCCTGCTACACCAATAGGAAAGTTGGGTTATTAAGGAAAACCTAATGAAGTACAGAACCCTTCAAAAATTGTATTGACATTTTATTGGTTAGTTTTGCATATGATCTCTCTACCAGACTCTGTAAGAGCCACTGAGGCAGGGTGCAACACCCTGCCTGAAATGCCTCCCTGAACTCCGGCACGTTTAGGGCTGTTTGGGGGAGACGCAGATGCAGTAGGTTTATTCAGGTTGATAACCCAACAAAATTGGTTTTCTAAGAGTTTTTAACTGCAGGATTCTCCACCAAAAACGTCAAATATCATTACTGTGGGAGTCACTTTATTCAAACAGGTCTCCCCTGGAGGTAACTACTGAAGTGGAACAAGTTCACTGTATTCTGATCAAGAATTTATATTTTTAAAAACATTGCATCTCGTTTTTGGTAAAGAGC
Source organism: Henricia sp. BOLD:AAB3569 (assembly GCA_037783545.1). Taxonomy (NCBI): domain Eukaryota; kingdom Metazoa; phylum Echinodermata; class Asteroidea; order Spinulosida; family Echinasteridae; genus Henricia; species Henricia sp. BOLD:AAB3569. The sequence continues at coordinate 491,228 of JBBELK010000007.1, forward strand.
ATATATATGGGTCATTCTATAAATTTGGGGTCCAACGTGTGACATTTTTCTGTCCCCGTTACGCCCGACATACTGCTATTTGCCATACAAGTATCATTAAAAATGCCTTCAAAACGTATTTTTATGAATTGTACTTTATGTAAGCACTCATTGAAATAGAAGGCATTTAAAGAATATGTCCTGAATTTACAAACTACAACATTTTACAAGATGTCAGACGTAACGGGGACAGAAAAATTGGACCCCAAATTTATAGAATGACCCATATGCTCAGTAAGTAGGGCATCTGCCCAGTGTGTCAGATGTAGTCCTCTAATACCTGACTGCAGTACTGGCCATCTTTGAAGACAATTAATGGCAACAGTTGTAAGGAATGAAGTATAACCCCAGTTTGGTTGTTTCATGTCAATGGTGATTAGGCACCATACCAAGTATTGAGTCCGTCAGGTATAACAAGTATGAAGAAACACAGCTGGCAGAGGTACTTACTGTAATGACATCCAGGACACTCAGTAAGCTGTGCACACTGTCTCCTTGTAAAACTTCCTTTACTTCAAACTCACTGCCGTCCTGATAAAACAAATATACAAAAGAGTCTTCAAACAATTCATAGAGATCTTTATTTTAGAAACGAAATAATATATGGTAATTAACAGGGATGCCATTGGCTCTTACCTTCAGGGCCGGAAAAAAAATCCACTATCATAACTGCATGTATGTATGTATACGTACGTGTGCACATGGACTTGCAAGCACAGACACTGCAGTATGTACATACATGTACATTGTACACATGTACATTGACAGTGTGCAATGCAACCACTGTTGTATGGATACAGCGCCCTGATCAATAGTCTGGTTTCGTGGTACTTTAGCCGTGAATGATAATGGCCGGGATACAGACATACTGCATGTGTGCAAATCATGTACAGAAAAATACATGACATAGGGCATATCCGGACATCGTTGATCAGTAAGTGAGACAATTTTCCAAGTTTTTTGGACTTGAATAGTTGAAAATAATATTTCCGGCCGTTTACTTTTCCGGCCTGGAAAAAAGGCTTTGCCGGATTTCTTTTTCCAAAATAAGAAAAAGCCGGAATTCCGGCTATAACCAGAAGACTGGCATTCCTGAATTAAATGACACGTGTACATGGGATGCCCCACTGCAAAAAGATTTTCCACACGAATGGCCAACAGAACACAAAAAGGTTAATTTGGAAAATTGGCCGCACCGGTTCAGTGATGTAGACACACAGTCGTCCCGATTGAACCACAAAGATGCCGTCATCCGATTGGCCTCGACGGAACAGAAAAGCCCCGGCGGGGACGAACTTGGTTTCCACAGATCGGCAGAGCTCTAAGAATAATGGCTGCTCGAAATGACCAAATACCCTGCGGGCACAAAAATTGAAACATAAAAAAAAATCCATGCAATTTAAGGACCGTCCAAAGTTGTCAACATTTTCACGGTTCTACAGAGCGTAGTATTTTTCAAGTTCCCCCTTCCTCCCTCCGAAATACTACTTATCAACTTTTTTGTCACTACCATGAAATGTCAACATTTTACAGTGCATGTAAAGTCGTACGCGGCCCTCGACACCCCTCCCCCTTCCTATGCTTTGTAGTTCGGAGAAAATGTCGACAATTTTGAACGGCAACATTTTCATGTTGCAACGGCATTGAACAATGTAATTAATAATGCTGGTCCCAAACTCAATTTCATTCTTTTTGTTCTTAAAAAGCAAGACTTTCTGAAAACAAAAAATAGATATTTCTATCACAGGCAGAATATTAGTGGGTTCATCAAATCTGACTTTAATTTCCATCGGGGGACGTATTAAGTCGTGAACCCCAAACACGACGAGTGGAACCAGCAACCCTTTTAACTCACACGGAAGTGCACAGGGGACGTATTAAGTCGTGAACCCCAAACACGACAAGTGAAGCTGGTAACCGACTCTTATACTTTGGGATGTCAGATAGAGCCGTTGCTTTACAAATCATGAAATCAATGCAACTCAGAGTCCATGGTTGGCAGTCATTTGGGGAAAGGAAATAAGATTTTTCACAATTCTGAATTTTGAATTAAGAATTGGGAATTTGATTTGTATTTTTAATGTCGCAATAAATGTTGACAAAATTATCATATTACATATTAAAATAGTTGAGTTCATTGACTCCTAAAACATAGCGGGATAGACAGACACCATTATCAGGCTAAAAAATGTAAAAACAACTAAGTTATTGCAAAAACTTCTCTTTGATGCCAAAATGGCAGCCATCTTGGATGTTTTTTTTAATTTTCGGCTGGGGCACCCTGGATTTCACTTTTTTTTTCTCATGGTGTCAGTACACATCAAGTAACCAAACGAGGGTGTGATGAACTTGATCTAAAAATGTCACCTTCTAGGAAGTTTCACGAAATTGGTCCGAGGTACTAACAATAAAAATACTGCTGACGTACCTGATGTTTTTGAGCATGTACAAGACTTCAGGCGGTATGTGTAGTTCCGGTGGTAACTGCATCTCATTAGGGTCAGCTTCAAGGATGGCTGGGGGAGGCTCCTTGACTTGGAGGACCGTCTGCATACTACCCTCGTCATTCTGAAGGATGCTGTGTAAGAATACATTATTGGTATCTCGAGGAATCAAAAATGTTCACAGATTCACACATAACTTACACAATATAAACACGATGACTGTAGAAAACTTCCCCTGAAATGATTTTGTCTGAAGTGCTATTGTCTTTGAGAAATGTGCAAAACAAATATTTTTCGTCTCGCGAGACGTACATTTATTTCGCCCTAAAACCACCTCGCCCTGGACCATTTCGCCCTGAAGCACTTCATCCAAAGGCCATTTCGCCCCAAAACCACTTCGTCCAGACACTACCTCGCCCACATGCCACTTCGCCCCAAAACAACTTCGTGCACAGGCCGTGGTTCAGGGCGAAGTGACTGTAAACCATTTTTTGACTGTTTTCTCAAAAGTTAGACGAAGTACGGAGCTGGTTTTTGCTCAGGTTTGTTTTAATCATGCATATCTTCAATCACACAGGGGGATAAAACTATTTGTAACAGTTTACCAATCATGTATACTATCTTTTAAGGAGCTTGACCAGATAATTTTCTTTGACTTCCCTGGGCACTAAGATTTTTAACTCATATCATGTGTCATACTTTTCTCGTTACCATTCTGAAATTTTGCCCTCTCAATCCATATATTTTCAAGGATATTATGAACAAAACTACCAATGTTTTGTAAACTCATTTATTCATTCCATAAAACAGTGCAGTGATTACACCAAACTCTTTGCTTCCACATCCAAATTGGAGATTGCAAATTTCCTGTTTTCTTCCCATGGATAGTATTTTGGGGAGGTATTTCACATTATTTTTATGTTAAAACGAAATCCATTTTCACCGTGTTTACACTCGAATCGGCAAAGGTGGATACAGATCCAGCATTTTTATTGCGACCACAAAACTGAACATTTGCCGCATTTACACTAAACCCCAAATCGCTTCAACTCGCTTCAGAAACCGCAAGTCACCACTAAATGTAACTGCAGCGCATGCGTGAGCTGTTGGGTGTTGCTGCACTAGTGCCAGATTGGTCAATTAAATCTACTACACTGCGGGCACCGCCCCAAGGACACTCAAATTGCCAAATCTGTATTCGGGTAGCGTTTACACTACAAGCGACCTTGGCGATTGCAGGGTTTAACCCCGCAATTGCGGGGTTCAACCCTACCCCAAAGGCTACTTGAAAAGGGCGAATCAGACCCGGGTCTGATCCGCCTTTTTCAATTCACCTTTTGTGTTTACACTTAGTGCCTACCCGGCTTCAACTCCCCTTTTTAGAAATTGCGGAGTTCGATTCGGCAGAGGGCGAATCGAGTGTAAACGGGGCGTTTCTGGCAACATCTGAACATCTCTACCGACCTTTTCAAGCTCTTGGCCAGGTTAATGTAGTCCCGTCGTTTCCGAACCTGGCGACGAGCAGAATGCGCCTGTGCTCCATGAGCTCCAGAAATGGAGCGCACCTTGATTGTAAAAATTAGGAAAAATTACCATTTAAGGCACAGATTCGTCGGCAATGCGCGCGCGTTAAATTCGTGCAACGAAATACGCAGCTCCATGCCTTTGCTATTGAGCTGCATATTTCGTGGCACAAATTTGGCGCGCGCGCATTGCTGACGAGCCTGTGCCTTTAAAGGAGCATGATGATCAGAAAAACTGATAAAACCTTTAAAACAACATTAAAAAACGTTTTTTCAAACATAACTGTCTACAAACCTAATATCTTTACATTCCACACCGTTAGAAAAAAACTGCCTCTTTAGAAAAAAAACGTCAAACTGTGGGAATAAAGCTCAGAAATAAAAGAACTAAAATATAACTCTACTTACCTTTCTCAGCATTTTACGGCCATAGAACATGAATTTCTCTCTCTTTCGGAAGCGTGGTTTGGGGCCGACAACCTGAGCTGTATTGGACATTGCAGAGAGTGAGAGAAATATTAGGGTCACACAAGATGCATAAATTTACAAAATACACAGAGTTAAAGAAAAATACATCTGGTGGAAAATATTGGTACTTCTTTGTTTTTATCATTTTTTTTAATGTCAAGCCAGTAATGTGGATTATTATATAAAATGAAGCTTTTGCAGATACTGTGCATTTCTGATACTATGCAGCACAGAGCCCTAATCCGATGTGCGTCCACGATGGGCGCACCAAAGCACGCACGTGCCCGTCATGCATCGAGTGAATGGATTGCGTGTGTGTACAACGCGCGCGCGTGTACAGTAACAAACAATACTGCAAATGAACTGTTATTTTCAACACCAAACAGACAAAATTCTTGCGGAAATCTAACAAAACAAAGAAGGTATATACGCTTCATTTTATATAACAATAATAATATTGGACGTCTTTTCGGGTTATATGAGAATACACCGCAGTATATACACAGTGCGGTATATTCTTATCACCAGAAAAGCCATCCAATATTATATAATTTATATTATATATTTTGTAATATGGTTGTCAATTTGGCATTTTCAAATTGTAAACAAAAATATACAGTTAAAAAAATAAAGACAACAAGTTCTACAATATAATATTTGTGTAGTACATGTATGATTAAAATACTGAGTTTAAGAGCCTGTAATAATTTATGAGCCACAATGTATGTAAATTAGCTTCAACGGTATGATTTGAATGACAACTGACAGTGTCACTGAAAAAAAAAAATCTCTTGAAATACATGTATAATGAACATCAAGACATTTTCCTTTTGTGAAACATCTCATGGGTCACATTATTTCAGAATTTATGCCCGAATGAATTATGATACTAGCACACATTATCTAACAATTTGATTGGGCTATTATACATTGTACATGTATTTAAGAACATTAAAATGGCAAATTTAAAAACATGGAATTGTAAAGTAAATAGTCAGTAAAAAATTCCAATCGGATCTAGTGGAATAAAAAAAATATTCTTAAAAAATATTATTCAGAGAGAAATGGATTTTTAAAATTTGACATTCGACAATCAGCAAATATTACAAGAAAATGTTAAAAAGGAACTCTAGTTGGTTAGCAATGAACTCAAAATAAACTGCTTACAAAAATTTGAGAAAAGAAACGAACAAATTAATTTAACGTACGTTTCATCTTGCGTCTGTGTCGAATGATGGCACAAATCAAGATGGCCGCCACCAGGATCCCGACCACCAGCACGACCGTCACGACCGTCTGTTCATACAACGACAACAGCATGGTCAGATAGAAATACCATGACAGGAGCTTGTAGCATGCATGCAAGAGAAGAAATATCACGCCAATATACAGAGCTATGAGGCACGATTGCGGCCAAAAACGAACGTGGTTGATGTAGCCAGTGCCAGACATGTCCACATCGTCTGTTTTGTATTTTGACGTCGTTCAGGCACTGCTTGCGCTTGCAATAGATGCGGTTTTCGAGATTATGTTCGCAAGATGTTTGCTCACTGTCCGATGCAGAGTGAGAACTGAATGCGGACACGGAGTAAAAAGGAATGAGTCACTGTGCATTAGTATGCAGAAGCCAAGTCCATTGGACGTTGGACTTATTATTATCGGCTTCGGGGCCTTGTATTGTGGAGATCCATGTGTGTAACTGTGGGCATCGAGGTGCATACATAATCAGGATAGCTTGAGCTGTATCGGTTACGCTTGTTGAGCTAATGGATATACTGGATTGATTATTGAGGAATAATAAGGTGAAGGTTGCTAAGCAATAGGTTGGCCGGGGTTTTGCCCAAGGGGGAAGGGGGATGGGAATTTGAGGATTTGAGAATGACATGTGAGTGGGCTTGCCGCTGGCTGATTGGGTCCATGTGTTTATCATGGATTTCAGTTTGAGGTGTTTTTTTTGCCAATTGCCAATTGTTAAATTTCCAGTTAGAAAAAGATTACGGTACTTTATATCATTTTAACAGAACTGAATGTTTAGAATTGAGAAGTTGACCATTAATATTTTCCTTAAAATAAGTTTAATATCAAGTATCATTAAGTGGAAAAATTACACAAACACTTCCTAGGATCCCGTGCACTCAACCTTAAAATTTTCTTTAAAATACTGGGAAAAATCCAGAAACATTTGCCAGATGAGACTCCATGCACTAAGTTTTAATACAGAGTATGACAAATATTTTTAGAGTAGTGAACAGGGCGTCGAGATTCTCCGCCCTGTCGCCGCTTCCTACCCAAAATCTGTGGCAAACTCACGATTATAAAATGTCACTTGCATCTGATATTTGCTCAATAAGTGCATTCACCCAAACGTTTAAATATTCCGCAGAGTATGCATCGATCCAATGTCTAGTTTCGGTGAAATTGTTGGGCAAAATTTTGACCCTCCGTGCGATAAAAACAAGGCAGTTTGCTCCAAAATTAAATATGCGCATGCATGAAAGCGGAGGTCAAGTACGAGAGGTCAATACAAGGGCTTCGTTCGAGCATGTACTCGACGTGTTAACATGAGTATACTCCTGTACGCGCGAACGACACTCGGGTCAGTGAGAGAGAACTGTACGCTAAAAATGCAGCCTGTTGACCTCTCAGCTTTCGCGCACTATTGATATTTTGGAATAAACTGCCTTGTTATTATCTCGCTGAGAGTCAAAATCTTGCACCAAGATTTCACCGAAACTAGACATCAGATCGATGCGTATTCTTCAGGATATTTAAATGTTTGGGTGAGTGCGCACCTATTGAGCAAATATCAGACCCAACGGACAAATTTCATTTTCGTGAGTTTGCGACAGATTTTGGGTGGGAAACGGCAACAAGGTGGAGAATCTCGACGCGCTGTTTACAGGTCTAAAACATTTTAAGTGTTTTCAAATAAACTCAAAACCTTCTCACTGCTAAAATTATGTTTCCTCACCAAATTTATACTTCCTGGGGCATTATCATGCCTTTGAGTCCCAAGTCAAGTCAAATGGCCTCCGAGTCCCAAGTCAAGTCATGTCAAGTCATGTCAACTGCATGTAATGAATAATGTAGTAGTAGCCAGTTCGTAAAAGGCTTTATGGCAAGACAGAAGGCTTAACGTTCGCCCAGCCTTTATATACTCGGCTCAAGACGCTCAATTATCCCACATTTTACAAAACAGTAACCCCAAAGCCATAAAGCCTTACCAAAGATTGCAAAAGGGCACCAAGGCCAAGAGCAGGGACAACAGAGGCAATGGCCTCCGTGGCCTCTGTTTATTTCAAGCCCTGGGACCAACGGCTTTACATCCCTTCCGAAGGATGGAGCAAGTTTGGTTGAGTGCCTTGCTCAAGGGCACAGGTACCACAGCCGGGGGAGGTTCGAACCCACAACCCCAAGTTTTCACCTATGATTGCGAGTCAATGACCTAAACCACTCGGCCACGCTACCCCACTGTTAGCCCAGGTTGGACTCCGTACCGCATACTACATGGGGATACGGAGTCCAGGGTATGAAGTTCCAAAAACAGGGTGAAAATTTTTGTAACAGAAAAAATCAATATTTCTACCTTGTGCTGGAAGCCGGTAATGTGCTAACAAAGTTCCATGTGTTCTAATCTTTGGGATTGCCGGGTTTAGAAATCCACTACACATCACCGAACTGCATATTCCGGAGGAAAACGGCAAAAAGTCACGCTAATTTGCTATATATTTGTGCAGAAATAATCCACTACTACAGCCAGTCAAGTTACGTTCAGCTTATTTTGTTCTAACCGCGCGCGTAGTCTAGTCCCGCGTACGCGTGCCGGCCGGCCGTGCGCGCGTCGCAACTGAACTATAGGCCATAGCCTCGGCGCATTGCATGCCTGAAATCGTGGTGCCGCACGCGCAAGCCTATCCAAACTTCACGATGCGTGACGCGACGGCAGCTGTTATTTATTTCTCTGAACTTTAACGTTAGGTTGTGCCTTAGATTTCACTATTTTGTTCATCAAATTTGGTATATACGACATTTAAACCTTCCGTTCCTGTAAATGAAGACGCAAAGGATATACGGACATAAATTTGACGTCCACTAAAAGGTAAAATAGTTCAAAAGATTATGTGGAAGTTTCAGTCCCCCTGTTTAGAGACATCGTAACCTGGACGTCACTCGTGATGCAATGAAGAAGACGTCCAACCTGGGCTACCCCACTGTGACTGTTGTCTGTTGAGTTACTGAAAGTGAAATTCATAAAATTCGCAGCACAGGTCGTCCTTAGCAGCTTTTATTTTAACATGCTTAGTAATCCTTCCTCCCTCCCAAAAGTACAGTTGTAAATATCCTACAATGTATTCCGCATGGGGCATGATAGCCTTGACCTAAATATGTCAATTAAACTGAATGACGTAGGCTACATGTAACATTACATACCCAATCATCATAATGATATGCACACACATACATTGGTTATTTGGTAAAGTTTGCCTGACTTTCTGGATTTTAAGGAAACTTCTCCACCGACGAACAAGTTAATGGGCCTAATACTTGGGGTCAAATTACTCTTTCTCTAAATCCTTGCCGTCAATCAAATCTACAATACTTCGACAATCTGAAAATGTTTATCTTACCGCTGCCTGGCCATTGGTAAGGGCAAAAAATGCAGGGAACAAAGTCCCCACATCCAAGCCGAAAACCAGAGAATCCACCATCTTGTCGTCTTTCTGCGGTGGTCATGTAGAGCGCCCTCTGTTGGGCTCCTTGGATTTGTGGGTGGAGTTGGGGGCGTGGTTTTGCGGAAATGATTGCGATTGGTTGCGATTGTTCCGTAAAAGTGGAGTAGCCTAATTTATATTTATTTTTGACCATCAAAATGAGCAAAATTATATTAAACACCAAATCATGCAAATGTTGGTGCAATGTTAAAAATTGAAATAATTTGCTAAAATTAGTAAATTAACACATTTGCAGAGAACTATAATTAACTTCTACTTTATTTATCCCAAATTAGAAAACATGGACAAAGTAACTGAATATTGGCAATGTACAAAAATGTCCTTCAAAATTATTGATTGTTCAGAGACTTGACACTGGAGAAGTTGACTTGTGATTTGGCTTGGGACAAATAGACTGCCGAAATGAATGTCATCTTTTGTTAATTGCCTAGACAATTGGCTCTAAACTAAAAAATCACTGAACCGTGTCCCTGTGCTTTTGCAATGGTACTTTTGCCGACGACCATGATATTTAGAGCCAATTACCATGGTAAAACACGTGACACTTCGGCTGTCTATTTCAATTTAGCACTGGCAGCTTCGTTTGCTGAGCCACTGTATCACGTTACGCATGTTTTGCAAATGTTATCACAAAAGAAATAGACAATTTGAAATTCCCGGCCTCTATAAAGCCAATTTCCAACTTAAAATAAACACTAGTCATCATGTCTCCTGCCCCAGAGACATACAAAGCCAGGATTTGATATCAAGTCTCCCGCTCCTGGGAATTAAATTCTGTCGGTCGCTGCCACGCCACATCCGGTAGGGCTGGAGTGAAAACAATGGTGTGCCCATGGTGACAAGCTAAGGAACAAAGCCGTTGCCTATGCAACACGTACACGTATCTAAGCATGAAAGAATTTGTTTTCACTCCAGTCACGGTGCTATGCCCGTACACAAAGACATATGACACCGGGTCGCAAAAGTGCGAGGATGTGCGACCGACAGAATTTTAAAAAATGGTTAGCCACCACGGAGGGCATTTCGTGCACGATACATTAGACCGAGTGAACCCCTTCCCCTTCCATTGTTCCCCCATTGTGTGTCAAACATCCAAGGAAGTTCCTATTAGGTTTTAGGGGGAGTCGTGCGTCAACAAAAGGGAATTAAGAGTGTGTTGAGGTATAGGGTAAGTAGGGGGAGACACTCGGCCTCATATCGTGCAGCATATAGCGAAATGGGTTTAAACAAATCAATAATTGCTGAATTTCCTTGCATTTCAGAAAATGTTTAGTTTCGCTAAAGTTCTTCCTCCATAAAATCGTCCCGATAATCCTCCTCTTTTTCCTCATTTGCACATTCAGCGACATTTTCGTCCACCTTAGATGTGTTTCCTGTTTTAAGGCGTTTCTTTGAATGTCGTATAAATCGTTTTGTTTGTGGTTCTTCGCAATCCTCCACTGGGGGCTCTGTGGGTGTGACTAGACCGTTACTTATTTGATAATAGACGATCGTTGAACCGGGTTCTGTAATGGCGAGGGTCAGTGATGTGGGCGTGTCTTTATGGAGGGCACTGTCAATGTCATCCATTGAGTCAGATGTTGTTGGGTTGGTCGCAGGAAGTTTGATGTGGCTGAGAAACTGTTGTAACCTAGGATTTAAAAAAGTATTTTCTGTTTGTTTGTTGTTTGTTTGTTTTATTTGTTTTGTTTTTTTAACATGACATGGGTGAAAAAAAATCACATTAGAAATTACCCTCATAAATGTGACATAATTTTCACAGACTTTTTCGCCAAAATTCTTGGACAAAAGATTGTATTGAGGGAAGGACAGTCTTGGACAAAAGATATAGAACTGCATTGTGGGAACGATAGCGAGCAAACAATCTTCTGACAATGCAGTTCTGTCTTTTGTCCAAGTTCACTCAAACAATATTTGCAAAAAGGTCTATGGTGGCATCTGTAACAATTTTAAGCCGGGGTGGAGAGGACAGGGATGGGATGGAGAGGACAGGGATGGGGGGAGAGGACAGGGATGGGGGGGGGGGGAGGGAGATGGGGGAAGATGGGGGGATGGGGGCGATCGGTGGTGGGGGAAGGGGTGCAGGGATGGGGGGTGCAGGGATGGGGGGCGAGGTGCAGGGATGGGGGGGGGGGGGGGTGGCAGGGATGGGGGTGGCAGGGATGGGGGGAAGAGAGCAGGGATGGGGGTGGGGAGCATGGATAGGGGGTCTGGGAAAATGTTTGAGGGACAAGGTAGAGTAAATTTCTGCAAGTGTTTGGTGGGTTGCAAAGGAAAACTTACCGCTTGCAATTTAAGAGGAAATTGAATTTTTTAGCAGAACTTGTCAAGTTTCATTTTAAGTTTTTGAATTCAGTAGAGACTGTAACTTTAGTGGAATGCTTTATTCTTTCAATGGCTGGAAGGGGAATTAAACAACCAAAAGGAAATTGCGGTTTATTTTTAGGGAAAGCTTCGCCTTGCAGTTTAAGAGGCATTTGACTTGTTTTAGCAGAACTTGTCAAGTTTCAATTCTAGTTTTTAAATTCAATTGTAACTGAACTTCGAAGGAATGCTTTAAGGGGAACTGGGAAAGAAATTATATTTAGGAGAGAGGCTAAATTCCTCCACCAGTTTTGCTAACAATGTCTAGCTGGAAGTTCAAAAATAATTCAGTTGAATAAGATAAAAAGAGATTGTGTGGGTGTGTGAATACCTTTTTGGACTCAGTTGTGCTTCTGATGTGATGGGAAGAATCATTCTGATGTCAGCTTTCCTCCTTGGCTTTCCGGTAATAAAGGCAAAATTTAGCTTAGGACATTGATGAATGTCAACACGCCACCAATCCTTGGCTGCAATAAGAATTGAAAAACAATTTTTGTTTTGTCGTTGATTTTATGGTGGTTTTTTTTCTTTTTCATTTGTTTTGCAATATTTTTTTTCTTTATTTCTATACAGGTACTAGTACTACATTCCAACTACAACTTGAATTTAAATCTAGTTGGGGTAAAATTCCCAGCCATTAAAAAAAATTGTCGTTGTGTTCTGCTGATTTCTGAATTCCGTCAGTTGCACCTCCTGGCACTTTTGTTCCTTTGCTTGTCACCATTGGCACACAGTTGTTTTCACTCGATGCAGGCCTACCAGAAGTGACGTTGTGGCGACCGACAGAATAAGGGCGATTTTTAGGTTAGAAACACAAAATTAGGAGTGAAATTTTTGGATTTTTCTGACTTGTCCTTTAGGTTTTGTACAGGGGGTTTCAGTGGTGTCCGGATGGGGAAGCCTTCTAACAAAATAAAATTACCTTCACACAGATTTAAGTAGACAATCAGAGTAATGAAAATCTGCTCATCGTTGTTCAGATTCCATGATTTCATCTCAACATACTGGAAAAAATAATAAAAATGTCACAGTGATAACTTTTTTCTCGCCCCATGGATATACGTGCACTGAGCTGAGCTCCAGTCAAGCATACATCATGTCGAGCCGTTGAGGAACGTATGGCATACCGGCAGTGCATTCGCGATGCGTTCTGCTTGACAAAAAATGGTCTACATTTGATCAGAAAACCACTTGTTTTTGGAGTGCTTTGTGCATAACCCGTATACATACCTTGGGGTGTTTGAGCAACCAATTATATCGGTGTGTCTGAGGCTTTAAATGTTGTTTTTCGTCGTGATAATGTTTGTCGCTCGCACAACTTTCACGTTCTACGGGCGCAGCCATCTTGCTATTTTGGTATGACGTCATTAGAACGCCCCGCCTCTTCACCAATCAAATTGCAGCAAATTGCAATCAATTGCATCATTCTGACTGATTTACATACTGTTGTAAATATTACAACATGTGCTCAAAATAGCATGCGAGTTGCCACTTGCCGATATTGGCATTCTGTTGTGCAATATGAAAACTATAAAAACTAAACGAAATGTACAACACTGGCAAAGGTGTTACACGCGTGGGAACGTAAGCCTAGGTTGTTTCTGTCATTCTGTGGGTATCAGTTTTTCCTGCAAGAAACTTAAAATGGTGGCAGAAGGCGACTCCGTGATGAGTTATGGGTGCCCCAGCACGGATTTAGAGTGGCCATCTTTGGAGAAACTCCCCCAAACTTCAAAACTATCCGGAAGGGGAAAACGAAACAACATGGGGGTTTTGCGTTCGTGTCTACGGCAAGCAGATATATCGGCACAAAGCGGTGCTTCCGGAAAGGACCTTGTCGAAGATAAAATTGAAACAAAGAAGATATCTTTCAGACCCGCACCTGATTTGAAAATGTGCACTGTGGTGGATTTTGTTCCAATCAAAATGATTCTTCGCTCCCAAGATCATTTCGTGCTCTGTTTGGACTATTTTTCGTCGAGCGCCGACACCTTTGAAGACGATTTCTTCGCTGAAACATTGACAGATTACTGGGACGAAAATATGTCAGCAGCTCCCCCGGTCACTTGGAAGGGATGTCGAAGGATTAAGAAGGATAATAAGGCCCTAAGACCACAGATAGCACTGAAGGAGAAGCAGTTATGGAGAGGGCCCCCATTGAACTATGCCGAAACTAACAAGGAGCCAGAAAGAACCGCCAAGCCCAAGACGCCAGGGTCGACTGAAGAACATGTGCTCCACGAAAACGAAGTCGGCCAGTATACCACCTCCAAAGACGAACAAGAACTTTTAAGAGTTCTTGCCACCATGCAACACCGGGACTTGAGTCCAGAGGATTATGAGCTCTTACTCCGACTCGACGATTCCGTCTCCCCAAAGACAGTAAGCATGAATCGTCTCAATGACCTTCGCACCAGGGTCTTGACAAACGCAGACCTGGCGGACATCATGAACCATTTTGCTGGTGCAAGGTGTACCGTGTGCATGGAACTATACTACGCGGATCAAATCGTTAAATGGTTGCCGTGTGATCACGTCTTCCACAGTAAATGCATCGACGAGTGGTTAGGCGACTCGGGTTCTATTTGTCCGCTGGATGGATTAGAAGTCTAACTTAAACACTGTTGTAACTTATAGTTATTTAATATTCGTTTAAATTTGGCCTATAAGCTCAGAATTTAAGCAAATAAATTGAGAAAATTATCTACTTTTTATAACTATATTTGTTTGAGGGAAAATCGGTCCAGAGTAAGCAATAATAGAAATCTCGTTAAGTCAAATACCAGTTTCACTCGAACCAAAAATCAATGGACATTAAAAAATAATGACGTCACAGTTTGTTTACATATGTGCTTTCCTATAACCCTATGTCGTCTGGTACCCTGAGACTCCCCCATAGATTTGCGCACATGTAACAAACCGTGGCGTCAGGTCCATTCTTTTCAACATTATAGCAATATAATTTACCACGTTCAACTCCAGAGGGGGAGAAATGGGGCAGGGGGAGAAATGGGGCAGGGGAAGAAATGGGGGTAGGGGGAATGTGGTAGGGGGAATGGGGGTGTAGGGGGAATGTGGTAGGGGGCGGTGGGTGGTGGGAATGGGGGCGGGGGGGAAGTGTGTTTCTCGGATGCAGCTCATTTGGACTCCATTTTTTATATATGACTTGAGGCTTTACTTAAAGGAGTTACGTCCATATGTTCTTGTAAAGTTTTCTGAAGACAACCGTGTATCCACCTTTGAAAGCGGTTTAAATTAGTTTTGTATACTTATCAAACTGTGCAATTTACCACTTACTGAATAAATGTTGGTATGTTTTTCGGAAACTATGCAAGAATCTGTTTTCTTACATAAGGCATCAATAAGGACAAATCTGACTTAAAGATTCTTAATTATTACTTTTGATAAAATTATGTATGAAATTATCAGAGATTTTTAGCAATTTCTAAGTAACTGAACTATTGTGCAATTAAAACCATTTTCCAATCATTTCTGCTCTGAATTGAATTTACAAATGTAATAGAATCGTCAAGTGTAAAATTAAAGTTGTCAAAAGTTGTGAAACTTTATTTTGTGAAGGCAAAACAATACATAAATTGCCCAAATTTGGTCTGTTTTTAGTTCTGTACATTTATTAATTTTCTATCTCCCATATACATGTACACTTAAACAATAAGGGATTTTCGCATTCCGCGGCCATCTTAAAAAAAGATCCAGGTTGCTAGCAGCCAATGAAAAGCGCTAATGGCAGATACCTTACCGACTGAGGTCGTTTACAATGGCGCTAATCATTGGTTGCCAGCGATTTTGTTCCCCTCTATCTTTTTTTCCTCAGATTGCGAAAATCCCTTATTATCCAGCTTCTCACACAGACGTTAGTGCTAAACAATTCGTGTGAGCAAACACCATGAGCCCGTGTCAAAAATAAGCAATATTCACACAAAAAATACACAAGTTTTAAATAAAATAACACACAGGTGGATGCCTATTCGTGAACAAGGGATTATAAAATTAAACTAAATTTTTCCATATACATGTAAATCGAAACATCATACAATTTATACAATGAACTATTGCTGACTATTATTGTGAATCGCAGGTTAATAATAATGGTCCCAATTTCCCAGAATCTCTTGAAATTTATTTGGGAAAGTGAACGCAAATAAATTAATATAACCAAAAGTAAAACGTATAATCGACTAAAAAAATTATATTTTCAGTTGGAATTGGAGCACTGTGAGAAAAAAAAACGAAATTAATGCAAAATATATCAGTAAATTACAGAGATTTTGCAATCCTAGGTTTTCAGCGAAAAAAAATATTTCCAAATTTTCGAACAAATATTTTTTTTTTAAAGCAATGATATAGAGTCTTTCCTAAACTAAAAAAAAAAAACTATATTTGATTTAAGCCACGCGATATAACAAAATCACTAAATACCAATCATTTTTTAGTAAAAATGCATATAATGAAAACATAGTGAATGTACAGACAGTTTGATGGACAACATTTACATATTTTGTTCAATACATGATTATACCAATAACTTAAATTTGTTTGTCTACATATACCTTGCTTTCTTACACATTTACAAATAGTCTTAAATCCCAATTTATTTAGCTTTAAAGTTTATATCAATTATAATATTTTCTAGAATGTCGTAGCCATTTTCAAGTACATCTAAAAATACCATTAAAACAATTATTAAAGGAGTGTGTCCAGATCACATTTTTGACCCACCCATTTTTCCCATGGGTATTGAGATTTTGATACCATGTCAAATTTCTCTCATTACCATTCTGAAATTTCGTGCTCCCAATCCGTATACTTTCAAGGATATCGTCGAAAAACCACCAATGTTTTGTAAATTAATTGATCTGGTTCCATAAAGCAGTGCAGTAATTACACCAACCTTTTTGCTTCCACAACCAAATTGGAGATTGCAAATTTCCTGTTTTCTTCCCATGGATAGTATTTTGGGGAGGTATTTTATATGACTGTATTAGGTCAGAACGAAATCCATTTTCTAGAAAATATTTGGTCACGCTCCTTTAAAGCTAATTTTTGACAGACTATGAATTTTAGTGCAGTGCACTGTGGGGTAATGAAAATATCCAAACATTTTTCGGTCGAAAATGCTACTTTTCAAAAATTGAATTATGCCATTGTAAGTATGCCAAGACGACCCTAACATCTTGTGGCATCTCTTTTGCAACCCAAAAAACTTCATCATGAAATTAATGATTAAAAATTACACAAATATAATTGAACATTCGATATTAAACTTTAAATTGTTTTGATGAAGCTCTTAGAGTTCCAGCCTTGTCCAAGGCTGTGACCTTCTTTTACCGCACCGGCGATGGCCAAGCCGTGGAGAAAGGCCTGAGGAACACCCCGGCGCGGTTGCATGCACCGACCGTACACAAGCAGTGACCAACAGGGAATAGGCCGGTTACCGGAATATCTTGGTCTCAGTTATGTAGTCTGTTTCAAGACCAAGATATTCTGGTAACCAGCCTATTCGCTATTGGCCAAAGTTCGCTGTGTGCGGTCGCTGCATGCATGCGACCGGGTTGGCTGGGATTTCCTCAGGCCTCTCTCCGTGGCTCGGCCATCACTGGCATGTTAAGAGAAGACCTATTGGACAAGGCTTTTAGAGTTCATGCATTTTTATCAATTTATTTGTTCAAAACGACTAAATATGATATTTATGAGAATTTAGTTATGTTGCAATTGCATGTATGTTGGAGGCCCCTAAAAATCTACCTCTAACACACATAAATAACAATATTAATTACATCATCTTGTATCATAGCTTATAAATGATTTTTACTTTCCAAAATCATTGCACTTTTTTGAAATGGAAGAATATTTCTCATATTATCAACATACAACAAACTCCTTAGCCAAACAAAGAACCACTGAGGCAAAATAGCGAATCGTTTTATGAAGCAAAATTTTGTCAGTGCAGTGTCATTTCTTTTCATAACATAAAAATGTATACCTCCTCCCCATCCCCCCAAAAAAAAAAAAAAAAGGCTGTTTTTTTATGATAAATTAAAAGTTAAAATTGAAGGCATTCCTCGAGCAAAAAAGCATCCACTTTAAATAAATGACTAAATATGAGATTTAAAAAGTTTTGGAAAATAAAATCTTGAATTTCTGTCCCAACATTTTTTGTTCAGTTATTTCATTTAATCTGACGGCAAAGCTAAATTTTTTGAACCGTAGAACCCATTTTTTGTTTCATATTTAAATGTTCATGCATCATACAATATTTTTATAATTTAGAAAAATTGCGTTAAGCAAGGCTAAACAAGCGGTTGTGGAATTTTCAAGGGTGAAATTTCACGGAGGCCGAAACCTCTGGCTCCTGTCTTTGGTTGCCTATTGCAAGATTTTCAAAGGTTTTTCTTTCTTTTTTTTGATAGAAGTGCCCTTGTGTCAATGATTTTCCATTTAAACAAAAAAGAAAAGGTCCCCTCTTCAGTGCAGTGCCACTGATCATGAGTATTTGTGTGTGGACAGCATTTCAAACAAAAACCACTGTAATTTTTTTATATAATATTAAGTGAGGATTCACATAGCCTTTTCGCACGTAAATTTGATGCATGTCGTTTTAAAGGCCCTATATATCATTCGCAAGATACACCTTTATGCAGATTCGTGGAATAAGAGTGTAAAATATTTAAGGAAGAATGTTGGTAAACAAGCCTGAAGAAATTTTAGCTACATAGATGCATCAGTGCTTCAGAAAACCTTGAAAGTATGGATTTTGTGTAGAAACCAGGCGCTGATCGAGGCTCAATAAGGCGGGCCCCCCACTGTGCGATTTTTGCCACGAATTTCAAAGGATTAGTTCTATAGACTCTATACACAATCGTACCAAATCGTACCTAATCCTTGGAAATTCATGGCAAAAATCGCACAGTGGGAGGCCCGCTTTAAATACAGGAACACAATGGATTTAGGTTGCGTACGACCCCTATTCCAGTATTTTAATGAACCTGGATCCGCGCCTGGAAACCCACCTTCGGTTGTCAATTTCCAACATGAAATACCATTTTTGACGGGAATAAATTCATGTGGTGTTTGTTACCATTGCTATCAACACTTTGAGTAAGGTTTTTCTTGTCAACTCATGAAAAACAAAATTGGGTCATTGCAAATGATACAATGGGCCTTTAAGAATAAAGCGGTGT
>JBBELK010000008.1:0-10000 GCA_037783545.1 Henricia sp. BOLD:AAB3569
TGGATCAGGAAGTGTCAGTTCCTTTCCCAGCACATCTGCAATTGTGTCCAGTATGAGTGCAGCGGAGAGTTTCAAGTCTCGGATGGAAGCTTGGCGCTTGGGTGCTAACTCTGGAACGTGCCATGATGAAATAGTGTGTATTTCACCTTTGTCATCAGTACGAGATAGGCAACGGAACCAAAGACTTTCTGTGATGCGTCGCAAGAAAGATGTGGATTTCTCGACTGGCTGTATGGTAGTGTCCGTGTCAGGTGGGTGTAGCATTAGGCAGATGAAGCTGTGGGAAGCAGTGAGGGTCGTGCTCCATGCATGCCATCTGTTGAGGATGTCACAGGCTCTATGGTCGTCCCAGTTTCTCTTAGACTTCCAAGATCCCTGGATAATAAGTTTCGCCCTGGCAATGAAAGGGTGCAAGGAATCCAATAGGATCGTATTGGCTTGCAGTTATCCTATAGATATTCCGCATGTTCAGGGCCTGGTAGTAATAGGACGTGTTTGTAGTGCAGGTCGTCGCCTACACTGCCATCTAAGTCCAAGTGTGGCCTCGGTGGAGTCACTCTGGCCAAAGACGTGCAACATGTCAAAACCATCTGTTCTGGCTGCAGACGGCAGAGCTTCGACAACTGAAGGAATGTTGCTTGCCCACTGTCGAATACTTGAAACGCCCGAGGCTAGAAGTGTACGTGTATTAAGGACCAAACCCCTTTGCTGCTACACAGAAGGGACTTGTCGAGGTAAAGTTTGTCGACATAGAATGATTTGCTGTATAAGCACGTGCTACATCTTCGTTGCCTTGCTTGGTGCGTCAAGCACATGTCTTCTGTAGGGCAAAAGATGCGCAGCGGGGCTACATGTTTGTGCCGAATGGGAGTACCTGCACTGAAGACATCAGGCGGGGATTCTCTTTCAGTTGCGCCAGATGAACCTCAATAGGGGTTTGTCTGCAGGTAGAGGCGAACCTGGTGGACATTGCTTGAATATTCTCCAGATTTTGCAAACTGCATGCATGCCTAAATCTGAGAAGGACTCCCATAGGAGGGAGCACTTGCTTTGGTCCGGGAGTAGGTGGTTGTTCAAAACTATTACCATTCATGTTCGAGATGAGCAGTTGATACCAGGCGTGGTTTGTTTGTTAGTTTCGACGATGTGATGTGGGATGTACCATGATGCCCCAGTCCCAGTTGATCGGCTTCTGCCTTGTAAGAATCTTCACGTAGCCTGCTCAAGCAATTTTGGATCTGTTCCTTATGGTGTCAGCAAGATATGGGCTTCTGCATTTGCTCTCGGTACGCTTCAGACTTGGGAGGACCGGCCTCCTGCTTAGTTGAAACAGGATGCCGTCTCAATATGCGCAGGAGAGGTGTGGCGTAGCGTAGCGTTTCTCCCTTTTGAAGCTTACTGTGTTGCTTCAAGTAATTCCATTGCGTAATGGTTGATTGGAACGGGTAACGGCTTCTCGTTGCTGTATGGGGGATCACATCAGCTTTCCATAACCTTCTCAACATGCTGCAAGAGGTCGCAGGTTCTTAGTGCAAATGGTCGTCTTGAAAGCGTTTTGCTCGCTGAATATTCCTTTAGGACTCCGCGGGCCCTGAAGGGTCAGCCAAGTGGTGCAGACTGCCACTGGTGCTCCGCTAGTTCCGATTTGACTGGTTTCTGCAGGGATGATCAGATCGAGTAATTCTGAGCCAATCAGGAGTAGGGAACTGAGTGCCTGATTTGAGGAAGTGCATTCCTTAAGGATGTGGCCAAGCTTTCTGCGAATATCTGCACTGGATTAAGTGTATTCTGTCAATGCAATTATCAGCTGTGAAAGCTCCCGTAATGGAGTACTTGATGTCTGGACTTTCCTCGAGGATACCTTGGAAAAAAAATCCGACGGATTGCCCTCACACTGGAATTGGCAGTGTTGAACAGTTGACAAGGAGGATTTTTTTACTTTATTTTTCCTTTTAATCCCCTTAAGCTTGAGGTACCTTCAACAGCTGCAGTAAGAAACCCATTGTGCGCCATGGAACCATCATCGAGTACAGCATAGTCTCAAGTTTGCCATCAGAGCTGTGAAGTATGACAGGGACCTTCAACATGACGTATTGAGGACTGAACGGGGACGGTCAAGGTAGGCATCTGCGTGTAAACTTCCGACAGTGTAGGTTTTACTAGCTCTCTGTGAAAGGCGTCATGCCAATATGGTCAAGTGACTTCTTTGCAGATATGGCAAGCTTTTTCCAAGGGTGCACAGATCGGGACTGTGAGTACGCCCACATTTCCGCATCTTGATTTCTCTTTCAGCCACTCGATGATTTGGTTTGTGGTGTTGAGTGATTTGAATTCAGTGCAAACCATTCAGTAATGATCATGCTCGTTGCAGGAGGACAGTAAGCCCTCCACTTACTCTTCGGTGGTGAGTAACCACTGGTTTGTGGGGTTTGCCATCAGCAAGGATACGGCCAGGTCGGCTGGATCCTTTCTTACGAGGTAACATGTCCCTTCGTTTCCTGTCTCGGGGATTGTCTGCCTTGTTGTTGGTAAGAGCTTGGACCAGCAATCCGCTTAGCTCTGTGACTGTACTGCAACCAGTTCAGCAAGGTGACATAAGGTATGTCTGGGTCAGAGTCTGCCTTTTAGAATCCCCGGTTAATGCAGTGCTCGATGAATCTGCACGGTAACTTCCTGTATGTTATTCAAATCAAGCGGTCCAACATGGGAGCCACACTTGAGATCAGAGCGTTTCTCCTTCTAGGAACGGAGCATCCTACCAGTGAGTGCACTGAGAGTGAAAAATTGTCAAAGGCATCATGATCGCCAGGTTTGACAAGAGGCATGTTCATCATCTTTCCTATCTCCACTCTGGACAAGCTTGCGGTGGTTGATCATATTTATCCTTGAGGGCCCGTAGTGCTGCTGAGGTATGGGTATGGGTCATGCATGTATGCTTCGGCTAAACCTATTCAGGATATTGCCACCTAGTCGACCAAGTAAGATCTGATACTGGATATGTTTCTGTAAGGTGAGAATGAACATTGACAAAGATTTCCAGAGCACATGTTATTCAGCAGTGCAAAGTCACGACCTTGCCTGTGTGAAGTTTGTAGGGTTGGTCGGGTGCGGCACTCCGTAGGATGAGCAATTAACAACTCTGTCTTGTTTTGGCATGGCCGGCATTGTAGAGTAGCCATTGATGGTTGTAATTCGGTTGACAGGTGTTAATGCCAGGGTGAAGGGGTGACATGACTGGCAATGGACCAGTGGGCGGACGTCACGATTGGAGGAGGGCGCGACTGGCGATGTCACGAATGAGTGCGTCGTAAAACTGGCAATGGCCCGGTGGGCGGAGTCACGTGGAGAGGGGGCGACTGGCGATGTACAGAATGAGTGCGTCGTAACCTGGCAATGGCCGGTGGGCGAGTCACACTGGAGGGGGGGCCGTTGTTTGTATGAGGCAAATGTCTCCTGACAGAGATTGATCAGTCATTGAGGTGCAGGTCGTGCTGTCTGTAATTGCATGCTCAGCCTCTCTGAGTCGTCTGCTCTGCGTAAGCTGCATAGATAGCTGTTCTCGTCGGGTTGTTGGGCTGTCGTACATTCCGTTCTGCCGATTGTCGGGCCCTAAATGCTTCCTCTTCTGCAGCTGCCCGTGCCGCATTACGCCGCATCGTCAAGTTGTCAGCGTAATCATTGTCGAGTTGATTTCTTCTTTCAAGCTGGAGTTTTGTGTCCTCAAAATGTTGTTTTTTCTTCTGTTCCTCCTACTTTGCTTCCTGGGCAAACTATTCAGTGTTATGTGTATTGCCACAGAACCATGATCAGCGAACAATCTGATTTTATCTCCTTTGTCTACTCTGGGGTTGGAATAGGGTTATAGGCGACAATGAAATCACTAAATGCCCTGGGTACGTTCTATCCCTCACAGGTCGAGCAGAGGTATCGGGTAGTGATTCTGTCTTTGATGTTTATGTGTTTCATTGCTCTTGGTTATTCATAGGTCGCTGTGTGATGAATCGGGCTCGACAGGACCATGTAAATAGTGTTTGGCACTGGCAAATGAGGCGAGGTTCAAAGGTCAACACAGCAACCAATCGGCAGCTCAGCGATCAATATAAACACAACTGATTGAGCAGAATACAAGTTGCTAATTTACCTGGTTTTATTGTTCACATCCAAATACAAATGTATACATTGCTGTAACTAGAACATCTGGTTTGTGAAAAGGATCACCCGTGTATTATGTCCGTGATGTTGTGTGTGTGTTGAGTCTCTGCAAAGGATAATAGAACTATAGCTCCAATAAGTATGCGGCGGTAAATTTACTACAACAACATATGTCAAAAGTAACATGATTAAACTTTCTCCAAAGAGGCTAGAAAACTCACACTCTAAATCTCCTCAATTATCGCAGGTCTGGACGGAAATCGCCCTTACCATATAAGTCCTGTAAATGTCACATGAATAGGCCATGTACTAACATTTCTCATTAACGCACGGAAAAGGAGTGAAACACGGTGATTATTAGGAAAACATCGGCAATAAACGTAGGTACCAAAAATGACATGTAAGATATAAAACAGCTAACTCTTGAGGCGCCCGACTGTGCACGTCCGTACTCGCTGCCTTGGGGACTTTCTCACAAGGCCTATTGCACTTCTACAGGAACTGATCGCAGATTTTATAAGGATTATAGTCGTACTCGTAGGCTATCTTACCACCCGTTTCTACAGGTGCTCCAGCAGTCGCGCCAAACTAAATTTATCCCTGAATTTTAAATAAGTTCGATGTATAATCAATTAGGAGCGACTTGCGTGCGCAGAAGTTGAGATCGATCTGTTCACAGTCATTCAGGAACGACTGAAGAGTTGACTTAATTGTTTCGGACGTCAATATTTTTGTATGCAAAACAATTTTGTGAACGCCGTCTGAAACAATCATATTAATACAATTAGTTTGCCCGTGACTTTATAAGACCCTTACAGTAATGTACCGATTCCAGTCATTCTTGAACTTCTCAGATTCCGGGTATGCAGAGAACATGATATAATGTGTGATTTATTCCGGTATGCAGAGGAACATGAAATATAATGTATGATTATATCCAGTCTAAGAATATTACTATTCACATAAGAAAATGGAAAATTTGGGGGGAGATTTACTTTTGACCGGCATCTGTATAATTTTGCATGTATGGTGCGTCTAAATGAGCCTCTGCACATAATTACTTGATGCACGGAATTCGTGCATAGTGTGGAGTGTGAGTTTACAAGGTATCAGGCCTGTGCAGTTTACAGTAGATTACTCTTCTGAGAGTAAAACAGAAAAAATTAGTACTTGAACAATGCTACATTAGAAAATTAGCCAAATACTGTGAAGGTAAATTGTACCTCCGGTGATTACTATTCTGTAAAAAACACTATACATGAGGCCTGCACTTTATGCTGAGGAAGAATAATGCACTGAATGGGAGAACGATGCCAAATGGAAAACTAATAGGCATATTTGAGGGACTTTACAGTAGCCGAATGGCTTGTCATTTAATGGTGAAGTTATGGCTTACCGGTACATGGACTATAGAGGCCTACCTTGTATATGCAAACAATCCATCGGATTTCCCTTGCCGAACGTTGCTTCAGATAACTTGGCGTACTCTCCTGTGATTGGACAATTGTATTGTCTCTCCGCGGCGTCTTCCGGATTACGAAATTGGGGGTCAATGGGTAAGGGACCTGATGAGGGTAGGCACTGCACCAAGGGTTTTCCACCATTGTTTAGTCAATTCTCCTGTCGCGTTTCAGAAAACCGTTTGGACCAGATGAAACGCGTCATGAGTGGCACCTGGCCAACGGGCCACGATATAGGTGAAACTTCATAGTCATGGTGTACATACACCTGGATGTTAATGGCCGTGAAATGTTTCGACATACATACGCACCTCGTTCTGGATGGGCAATTTCATTTTATTGGGTTATCAAGCTCCGTCAATACAGCTATAACGTTCGGAATTCGATGACGATCTTGGTTCAAACCTTCACAGATGCGGGTTCTGTGTTCCAGGTGATCGAGGGGAAAGGTGATATCTCTCTGCATTTAAGGCATTTGCAACCCTTGTTTGAATGCGAGAGAAAACGGTTGGGTTGGCTCAAACCAACCATGTCTCCAGCACCAAGCTGAAAGTTCCTGTTGCAAAGTACAGGAAGAGCACAATAGACTTGGAGTGTTGCTGGTACGGCATGTGACTCCTGGTGAAGGTGTGATATGTCGTCTCCATCTAAGAGGTCGATTACCTCAAGGAGAAAGGACGGGTAAACGATATCGCCGAAAGTATTCTACATCATCATATACGTCTAATGGATTCAAGCGATCTCTGAAAACAAGGGTCCCTTCGAATGAGCTTGCCGGTTTTATCCTCTTCTATCTTAAACCATTCTTTGACGTCACACTATTGTTTCAAACTATGATTAATTTCACGAATCGACAGTTTACTGTAGATTCGTAACAAAACTGTTAGATCGTAAAATCTTTTGTTTTTACGAATCTACAGTTTTGTTTCCCAAAAGGTGCATTTTCACTGTATAAAGCCCGGGACAAATCCGCTTTTGTTGTCTCCAAACATCAACATGACTCCAGAAATGTCAAAATCTTCTGCATCAGACATATGGCGCTATATTAATTGTTGTTAGCAGCCACACACGAACGAAATGACTGCGGCGCCAGAATGCTCAAGCGTGTTCACATGAGTGATTATATTCTTACACCAAACAGAAACGCCGTGCATTGTATCCAAGGGAAAAAAAAGCACACTGCTTACGTAATTCTTTTGGGTGGCTTGTTGGCGCGATTCTTGTTCTGGATGGTGGATAGATGGTTTAAGTCGGAGAATAGCTCGAAAGTGTAGTTCGTGAAAATAGGCTCTGCTTCGCCTCGCCCATTCTTTTCACGAAACTAACACTTTCTCGTCCATTCTCCTTACTAAACAACGCTACCGCCATCTTCGAATCCCTCTTAATCATTTGATATAAATCTTCGACCAACTCGCTGAACAATCTCTTAGACTAAAGTGGTCGTTAGGGAGCTTAGACCTCCCGCAAGTATACCACGTAAATTATAAGGGGACTGTGACGAGCGGTTTACGAGCTCTTAAGCCCTAAGAGCGCTTCGTGAATAAGGCCCAGGACCCTAGCCGGTTTTTAAACGGTTTGTTTAAAAAAACTGACCAAAACCTACTTTTAATCCAATCATAAATACCTTTTTTTGACATAAATCGGTAAAACTCACCAAAATTATTTGCCACGTTTTGCATTCACTGGTATACCCACAGTGTAACACCGCGCGTTTGTACAACTGCTGTGAGTCGATATGTTTTTGTCTATCGTGCGCGTTACGCGTACAAACTACGTGTACATGTAGTACAATTGCTGCGTGTCCAGGCTTTAATTTGAAGCAAAAGGTTAGGTGTAATCAACACTGCACTGCTTTATGGAACATAAATCAGGCGTGGTTTTCCGGTCTTAAACTGTACGTTTAAGACTGGCTAAGAACCTGAAGGCTGATTAAAGTGCCCGAGATGGCAGAGGGCTTTCATCAGCCATCAGGTCTCTAGCTGGTCTTAAACCGTACTGGCAAACCACACTTTATTCCCATTCGTTACCTTTTCCTATGCATGTTGTAATTCAATAAATCTCAGAATTGGTGTTACAATCTGAACATGAGCAATCAAACACTTTAGTTCATTGTTTGTGTCTCTGTAAAACGAATTATACAATGTATACTCGTAAACAATGTTCCTGTTATAACAATTAGTAATCTACAAGTCCCCAGGATTTCCTTTTACCAAGTAAGAGAGCATAGCGATTGTGCTCTTTCAAAATCTTTTTCAGATTGTGAGTTTCTGTAAGAAATGTTCAAAGTCAAAACGCCTTTTTTTCCATGGGGCATCAAACATGAACATTATAAGTCTTTCTAAAACCAAGTAATCCTTGATGCTGCCAAAACTGTGCATAAAGTTATTTAGCATATCAGGGCCTTTAACCCGAACCCTTGCTCATTCCTCCGAAAACCATATTGATTTTATATACCCAAGGGCGTTAGGGTACTAAGTTAGTTCAAGGAACCGTGTTCGATTTTCAGGAAAATGGATTTCGTTCCAACGACATAAAATTACCTCCTCAACATACTTTCCATGGAAGAAAACAGCACATTTGCAATATCAAATTTACAATGATAGTTGTGGAAAAAATAAGGTTGGTGTAATCACTGAACTGTTTTAGGTAACGAGAGTATTAGTTTACAATCTTCGATGTTTATTTTAGGATAACCTGAAAATATATGGATGAGAGCGCGAAATTCAAAAGAGTAATGAGAAAACTTATTAACAATTGATATGGCATCAAGTCTCAACACCCATGGAAAAAAATAGGGGTCCAAGATTGTAATCAAAATTGTGATTTGGACACTTCTTTATTGAAACCTTTTAAAGAAACAACCTTAAAAAATCTCAGGTATTTATTTCGTATACATTGAACAAAATATTTTAAGGAAAATACCTTACTGGAATCAAAGATCATCAAATTCTAAGATATATTTCCCCACTTGAACCTCTGTCGCAAATGTTGCATTTCTCGAGATAAATAAATGATAAAATTACTGCATAAAGTAAATGCATGCACAAAATGACGCGACGAGATGGTCTGTGCGTTCTAAGCGCGATAAAAGTGGCGCTGCGTGGCGGTGAATAGTTATCTTGTGCACTCACTGAAGGCAATTTTGAAGGAGAAAAATTTTTCTACAGAAAAGCAACATTCGCGACAAAAGTGCAAAGTGGAAAAGATATCTTAAAATTACGGGTCTGTGTTCAATGTATACGGAAAAAACTTGATGCAGGTCTGGGTAGACTCGACACTAGGGGTTGATCACTGACCAGAAATATAAATCTCCAGAGTGGGGGCTGTACTAGTCCGAGATATTACCCAGTCCTCTGAAACCATACAAGCAGGTGTGGGAACTCGTTAGAAATGCCCCGACCAAGTATTAAGTTGCACTGCCCGCCTGTTTTGGGCCGATTTGGGGCGTCAAATTTGTTTTTTTCTGTTAAATAGGTATATTTTTTCTAGAATAGAAAAGTTATCAGCTTTCATTTGGTACAAGCAACGTAAAAAATCCGTCAAGGATTAATGCCAGTCGATTAAAAACAAGAAAGATTTAAAAGGCTGGCAGGTAAATTAATCGACGGGTTTTGACGTAAATGTACATGTGCGCGTCATGTGTACATTGTACACATACTATGTACAATATGAGCGTACGCGCTTGTGTAAAATAATTTGTTAAGCATTTCACCGAACACGGGCATGCAACTTTAAGTGCCAACAGGTTTGCGGTAGAGTTTCTGGTTTTTCTTGAAGTCAAGAATGCCCATTCTGATACAATCTTTCAAAAGTCCACATAAACAGCAACTCATGTGAGAGACATGGACGATTAAATTGTTGTTGTCCAGAACTGAGGCAGCTCTCCACGGTACGATGCAATCAACTGGGTCGGGCAGGGGGTTAACGCTGGATCTTCGTAAAGGGCTAGTGGTCGGCCATCTCTTGGAGGAATGCAAATTTGCTCCGAGATTCCACTCTCCGTAGCAGACTGGAAATCATGTCTACCGACCTTCAACAGACCATACATGTTCGCAATCATTCCATTTGGGTGACAACTATCGATTGGTACTTTTAGAGCATGTACCCTTTTGTGTACATTATACACAGGCGCTAATTATTACTTGGGTCGACATATGGGTCTTAGTGTTCATCTGT
This sequence comes from Henricia sp. BOLD:AAB3569, assembly GCA_037783545.1. NCBI lineage: Eukaryota > Metazoa > Echinodermata > Asteroidea > Spinulosida > Echinasteridae > Henricia > Henricia sp. BOLD:AAB3569. Next base: position 9,789 of record JBBELK010000008.1, read on the forward strand.
AACCCCAGATGTTATCCATAGGAGCTCCCTTGTTATAAACTGCATCCGCAAAGTTGCCTAGATTTGCCAACAACCAAGGCCATGTCTTTCAGAATTAATTCACCCACAGTGTTTTGCAATGATTGAGAGAAGCTAGCGTGATCGCCCTTTAGGTACGAAGTTGAAGTGCGACAAGGGCACGTACTGTTTCTGGAGCAGCTGCAAGGCATTTA